>CM061133.1:299364217-299896695 GCA_030789695.1 Scilla litardierei | reverse complement strand
CTGATTTCGCTAAATCGAACGATCATGAGACCATCACCACCAACACTTGGTGAAGACATAGCACACAATAGTTTATCTGATGCATCGATGTACTTTCTTGATGCATCTACGACTACAAACAATTTTAGACTTATGCTACAAGCGGTCGAAACACTTCTCCATGATCGAGATCCTCATCTCGATACTTGTACAACTTTACACTAAGTCTCAGAACTTTTTCTAAGTGTAAAATGCAAACAAGAAATATAAATATACTCAGATAAATTTTACCAAATAACATTTTATTATTTTGAACAAGATGTTCCAATTACAAAATAATTGACCTCAAAGGCATACATTTACCAACACCCAAGACTCAGGACCTCATAGGATTCTACACGAAAAGCATCGAGCGACATGAAAACACACATTTTCTTACAAAGAAGATCTTATTCAAATCAAATTTTGTACAACCAATGTTGGATCAAATGCAGCCATGGAGGAGCTACTGGGGCCGAGATATAAGTAAGTGTCTCCTCAGCTTGCCTGGCTTCGTCTATGCCTCTCATCGATTCGAACCTGCTGGAATCAACCCCCGAGGTAGGAAAATTCTGCATGATTTGCTATTCACATCAAACAAAGCCATCCTGGAACAGATTCGCAATCTATGGAGTGATGGCTTCATCGTAGCTCTTCATGACTTCAGCGATGATCTGTTTGGGGTCAACCGCCTTCAGCCTGGTGATCTGAGCTCAAAGCTCAATCTTCTCCCCGTTCCATCTTTCTCGACCCAGGGCTAGCTCCTCCTTAACCGACTTCTACAAAGATGACATGACTCGAACACTTTCTTCAGCTACTAACCGGGAGGCATCAGTGACTGACAGTGCCCCCTTTTCCTTGGCCAATGCCATCTCCAACCTACCAACATCTGATGAAAGTTCGACAACCTTGAGAAGCATAGACTTCAACTCAATTTGTGCCTCCTCGGCTACCTTCTCGGTGACCATAGCCCTCTGACGCACCCGGTCGAGGTTTGCTTCGACTTCGACCATCATTACCAAGCGGTGCCGTAGTTTGGTGGCAATCGAAGACATCTATGAATCAAATAAGTCAGGGGCATGATGAGACAAAGAAAGAGGAAAGAATGGATAGAACCAACATGCTGGCTTTGTCATACCATGCAGCTTGCCAACTCTTCGGGGTTGACCTTTCTTAGGAAGAAATGATCCATTGGAATCACAAAATTCTCCACTAAACGGACTGCCACCCCGTTGTCAATGAAGACCGATTCACTGGCCCGCACTTTGTGGATAGGCCGGATGAGATCATCCCCAGAGTGTTCCTGGTCGATAGGGGCTGACATGTGCATGGGCAATATCCGAGCTAGTTCCAACTCTAAAGGGGTCAACTCGGTCTGTTTGAATGGGGAGACATTCCCCAGTGGCCAAGAATCAGCCACGTTGTTCTCTGCAAGGGCCAAGACCATACCTTGCACTCTATTCTCCTCTTCTTAGGAACTTTGGGACGTGCCGACGAGCGCTCCTTTCTCTTCTTCGAGCCCTTGACTACTTCGATCGGGCTTCCCTTGGTGCCGGTCGAACCCTCTTCAACAGGCACCGAGCCCTCGGTCACCTGAACCAACTCCCCGTGGCTGTAGGAGAGCTCTTTGAGATCAGAGCTAGTGCAGAACTGACACCAATTGGGCTCAGCTTCCTGATCGGGTGCATAGACCCTTGCTCCAACTCACCTACCGGGCTGCTGAATGGCCGACCGGACATGCTGCCTTTGGTCTTCAAGAAGCTGCGACGGATAATCTGAGTCATATCGAAAGGCTGGTTGAACTCTTGACCAACCATCCTTAGAAGGAGGAAGAAGATCAGGGTGAGCTAAAGTGAGAATGAAATCAAAATGCTACCCTTACCCGGGGCCCACAGAGCACGCTTTAGAATTTTGTCATCCAGCAAGACCCGGATTGATCTCTCTTCGGTCGATAGGGCCATCAAAAGTTCAGCAACTCTAGACTCGACCTCAAAAAGACTTAATTCTATTTCCGAAATGCCATAACAGCCACAACGAGTAAGGAATAATGCTTCCCCATGGAAAGTGACGAAGACAAACTGATTCCACCAATCATTAACTTTGAGTAGGAGGTTCCTACTCCTCCTAGCAGATATATGATACCACATTCCCAAAGGGTCAAGCCTCACTTGGAAGAAGTAGAGGAAGAGTAGTAAGGTTGGTACAGCTTCGTGCAGCTGGCAAAGCATGAGGAAGCCGACCAAAGGAGGAAAAGGATGGGGCATTAGTTGACAGAGGGAGAGCAACAGAGAGCCCAAGAGATCGAGAACAAAGGGAAGAAGATGGAAACAAAGCCTGAAACAAAACATCTCGGCGTAAACCCCAACTTTACACTTCCTAGGGAAGCAAATCCTTTCATCGTAAAAGGGGACCCGAACCCCGTATGGATAGAAGAGGTATTTGGCCCTTATCTTTTCGACCACAAAGTAAGAGACAAAGGAGGCCGCATTTTGAACCCCCGGAGGAGCGGAGGAGCGGATGACCCATCATCCCTGAATGGATCCCTCGAGGAACCGACCAGCAGTCCTTTCCCCTTTACATATGTCTCCCCAAACCTAGGGGCTGAACGACTCTCGATGTTGCTCCGACATTCCCGGTGGTGGGTGCTTCTCTAATCCTCAACATGCTAGCCAAATGTTAAATGAGGAACGTTAACGAAGGAGAGTGATTACCTTGCTCAGATGAAGATGAAATAGCACGAGAAGCAGAATGGACGCGAAACTATATGAATGCAAATTGAACTTCCCGCAGCCTCTTCTAAATCTTTACCTTATATGAGTTACATCATCAATCCGAACCGTCCAATTTGGAACACGGGTCGGCATTTGGTAACACCAACTCTCTAAATTCTGTACGATTTTTGGCGCCTACGCCCTAGGGCGTGGAGCTTTGGCGGCCAACATTAACTGCTTCGTCTCGACTACCATGCCAATCCAATCCTTACATGTCACATCCATCGACCCAGACCGCCACATCGGTCTAGCTCAGGCGATGGGGGCCATTCATACAACCCCTGACCGGCCCAGAGGCCATCAAGTCAGCCGCGACTAATTATTCGGCCCAGTACGGCCTTTGGCTCTAGCCCAGGGACCTGCACAAGCGGACCATCATCTCTCCATTCATGACAAGGGCCTGATTGATGGCCTGATCTCCGTGATTAAGGAAAACGTTTCTCTGAACGAGCGATCAATGGTTGGCCTTTTACGCGCCATCAATATAGACTACACAACGGGGAGGAAATAAACGCCATGAATGCGCAAGCATAATTGTAGGAGGGGGTTGACAAAACACTCGCCTATAAATAACCCAACAGAGAGAAGACTCATGGGACGATTCTCGGATATCTGACACTCAGGTACTCCCATACTCAAGATATGCTTCACCTACCAAATTTCTTCCTCCTTAAAACTATTGAACGACCTCCTAACGGGTCGGAATCAGTTCCACCGAGCATTCTTTTGTCACAATTTGACTTAAGCATCGAAGGGGATTTGGCCGGAATCCAGATCTGACTCCCTCTGACGAGCTTTCTGTCTTGCAGATCGCTAAGGAGATCCTTCTGCCGAAGCTCCGTTCGGCACCCATCGATCGGCCCAAAGCCTGCTCGGTCCGGAGTCAACTCGGCCGATGTCCCGAAGGTCGGCCTCGTCAGCTGCGACCTTCAGACTGTCCTACACCAAATCCGTGGTGAGAAAACACCCAAAAAACATCACCGATTTGGATTCGGATCAGGTACCATACTTGGATGTAAAAAATAAAAAGATTATAGATTCACATGGAAAAATAAAGAAAAGAAAAGGATGAAAAGGATGAATTGCTTCAGTCACTTCAGAGAAAAGGAATGATATCTTCCATCTTCACCTAAAAATTAATCCCGTAGTTAGCATTACATGTTCAATTAAGCAAACATAATTGTTTATATGAAACCCTACCCACCACGTGCTGCCCTAATTTAATCAAAATGGCCAACATCGCAATATCAAGCAATGAGATGTACTCGCGTTGAGTTGCAACATTGCCTTGTTCAATTCAATGCGAGGGAACATCCTAGTATAAAACCATTGTTGTCAGATGGAGTATAAATTCAACTGAGGGCGTGGAAGCACACCAAGCAACAAGTTGATGAACAGCTACAAGTTCGGTGCAATTGACCAAGACATTGCTTCTCAAAAGATTGAACAAGGCATTGGTAATTGATCCGCCAATCTAGTACCTATTTGGCAACATGCAACATGATCTTTCGAATATTAAGGAAAAACACTTGATCTTTTGAGTCATTGCAACTAAAAATCCAAAAAAATTTCCAAAACGCCATAACTCCAAATAATTTAACCTTAGGAGGATTTGACACTGGATCCGCTCGTTGCAAAAAGTTCCATTGTTCTGAAACCAATAAATTTGTAACAATCAGATCGATGCTTAAATATCGTTGCATTCAATTGATTTTTGATATGGTGATCATCCATGATGTGTAGAACAAATATGAAAAAAGTTTAAAAATTTGTGTGTGTGTAACATATATGTGCCTCACTGCATACATTATTCACTTGCAAATAGTTGCTAGCAAATGATATATATAACATGAGTTTGATGGGAATCATGTGGTCAAGGAGGATTTTCCTCGTCCACGCACGTCCAAGCATTTCCATATTTTTTTGAAAATTTTTTCCATTATGCTTTACACCTCATGGATGATTATCACACCAAAAATCAAGTGATTCTAATACTTTTTGCGCAAATCTGTCCATAGTTTTGCGCAACATTTTTTAAATTGATGAACGGAGGCTCAAACGGTGTCGGATCGAGCTGAAATTTTGTGGGGAGCTTCCTAACAAGTTTATCTAACTACTGCAAAAAAGTTTCAAAAAAAAATATTTTTAGGTCACCCAAAATGCGGACATCGCTGGAAAAATTTCCAGCGTTGTCAGTATTGGCCCATTAACCTCATATATATATAGGGGAAACTGTGCCTGTGCACAGTCGCATGGAAGCTACCTGTGGCGAAATTCGTATCAGCCGTCCGATGCAATCCAAGCGCTCAACGTGAATTGCAACCAGCTGGCGAATGACGCAATCAGCTGGAGACGTAAACTTTCGGCAAATTACCAGCGTGCCACTCCGCAAGTCAACTAACGCAAGTCCCCTTTCATCTCGTCTCTCAGTCTCTCAGCCCTAAAATTCCTCTCTCAGTCTATCAGCCCTAAAATTCCCGCGGTTGCAGAAATCCCGGCCAATCTTCCTCCCAACCCTAGCTGATCTCCACAATTCCGGTGATTCTTCGTCTTCCTTCTCACCTCGTCTTTCGTCTCCCCCATTATCGCTCTCAACCCTCATCTCTCGTCTCCCCCATTATCGCTCTCAACCCTAGCTCGCGGTTGCAAAATTTCCCTTCCAATCTCCTCCTCACCCCTAGCTCTCAACCCCACCTGCTTTCTCCGATCGATCTCCTCCTCCGACGCTCTACTCACCCCCGCTCAGCCCCCGCAGCAAGGTAACGTTTTAGGTTAAAATTTTGATTTTCATCTAATTTGCAAAAACTTTCATATGATCTCTATATTTAAAATTCCATTTTTGTAATAATTACAATGAATTTCTTTCACTCAAAGGGTAACTTGTGATCTCTATATTTCTGCTAGATTCCATATGCATATTTTCTTTCACTCAAACTTTGTACTGTATGGAGGCAAGCATAATAGTGGCGTGATATATGATGTAGTTCTATTTTATCTCGAATTGCATATAGAAATGGCAAAAAAAATTTACGTTGCCAAGAATGGACGACAACGCGGTGTGTTTTGCAGTTGGGAAGAATGCAAGGCACGCGTACATCGATACCCTAATGCCGTAGTCAAGGGCTTTCATAACTATGAAGATGCAATGTTGTATTGGAATGGGGAAAGCACAAGCACTTTAGGTAGGCCACATCGTGAGGGTCAAGAAATGGTATCGAGCTCAGAGCGCAACCAAATACCCATCAGTGAGACTGTACAAAATGGTCGGGAGAATGATCAGAGAGCTGGTAGAAGAGAAGGGAATTATGGAGCTCGACGAATTGGATTGTTGGATGCTAATGTTGTATGTGGTTGTTGCATATATGCATCGACAATCAATGTTGTGATGGTGCTCATTCTTGGATTCATTGTTAGAGCTTATTTTCGTAAAGAATAGTTTAATGTATATGTAATTTTATGTTTGTATTTGAGAAGCTCCGTTGTAAGTCCTAATGTTTGTATTTGAGACTCAGAACATATGAAATTATGAAGCTAGGAAGCTGTGTTGTAATTGTGTGTTTTGTATTTGTTTGGATCACATCCCAACTCACATACTTCTCAGGATGAGAACAGGCTATCACTGTTACCATCCTGCGTGGCGATAAATTGCTATCACTGTTACAATCCTGCGTGGCGATAAATTGCTATCACTGTTACCATCCTGCGTACGTGGCGATAAATTGTTTGGTTTTGGACCATACATTGTCAATCATCTACTTGCTTGTTTGGTGTAAATGCCTTGGCCTAATCTGATGGTACAATTTTAGATCTTCCTAGAGACATTGATGTAATGACGGTGAAAAGAATGTCATTGATATATGTGGTTCTAGTTCAGATATGGCTGACTAGGGTGAAAATTACAGAGTTGTAGGTTTATGTGCTTTTGATCTGTCCCATGGGGATATGTTGCAAAGAAATTAAATCATAGAACATCATGAAGCACAAGTCATGTAAGCAATTTTCTACATGTAATGGTCAAAAGACACTCTTAGGTTGGACACTTAACACCGGCTGCATTGATATCATTAGTCCTTAAACCCAAATATCACGAGAATAATTTAACATTTTTCAACCATATAATATTTTGATGTATTCATGCATGAATACAAGGAGATCAACAGTGACTATGTCGGTCTTCTATTTGAGGGGCAAAATGAAAAATTTGCTGGTCCTGCAAGGAAATTTCGTCTATAATATGTGCTGCCCATTATATTCATTAAGCATAATAAAGCCTAGAAGGCTGCTACTGCCGTGGAACAGACCAAGTATTTGTTGACGTAGATTGCAAGTGTAGCAAAACACCAAAATTTTCAGCCCAGACCAAGATAAGAACATGCAGCAAGATGATTGTGTCAATTACAAATGTCCCACAAATAGCTGTCCTACAAATGATTGTGTTAATTACAAAAGACGAGGATGATGAGAATTGCCCATTGAGTGAGCAACTTGGAATCACACGCTACGATCTTCACTCGTCCGACAGTATCTTGAGTATCCTCGTTCTTGAATGTTGCATCTTGCAAGATGAAGGTCCATACATTGTCACAGAACCTGTAGGTGTGAAGGTGCCAACAGTATCAGAACATGTATTCCGGTCATAGAACATGTATTCCTGTTGATAGCTTTCAGATTATTCATGCACATCCCATAGCAAAGCCAACCTCATGGGTGGGAGCAAAAAATTATTCATATGAAACAAGCACATTGTCTACTAGCTTTCTGATTCTATATCATGCACATCTCATATTCACAGGCATAGAACATGTATTCCAGTCTATTGTCTTATTTTACAAATGAACTAGGGCCAATCCAGAAAAGTATCAAACGACACACATAGTCACAGGCATAGAACATGTATTTGAAATTTGAGAATAAGAGGAGAATAAGAAGAAAAGTCAGATGCCAACATAATATTTAGGACAGCAACGGCTTTGCAGCTACAAAATAGCTCATTTTCTTCTCACTCATAAATAAGATACAGGTTATTCCCATGACACATGTTATTCACACGGAACATCTATAGAATAAGATACAGGTTCAACATGATCAGCTTTATCATCTTTATCATCATTATGCCAGCAGAATCAACTTTATCATCATTTACGCTCCGTGCGCCATTTGTACACTGGCTTGGTTGTCGGAGAAACTATCTCTTCTTCACAGAGTTTGCACTTCCGACCAGGTTTTTGCATGAAACTGAACTCAATTACTGGAGAATAAAATGTAGTTTAAATAAAATGTAGTTACTTGACCTGGAGCTCTTTCTGCAAGTAACTACATTACTGAGAGAATATGAGAGAGAGAGAGAGAGAGAGAGAGAGAACATACCTGTTGAATATTAGAGAGAGTTTAAAAACATACATGCTTGCACTTGTTGTGTCTATTCTTGAAATGAAAGCTTTTAATTTCAAGATAGAAGCAAAACTATGGACAACCATTAGATTTTCACACAGTGACCAATTTAACAAAAATATAGATGCATCATGCTATTAAACTCACATGTTGAATCAAGTGTATCTGGGCAAACGACACCAGATCATGTTACACTACAATTATCTCAGTAATGGAGGATACATGTTGAATGGAGGATACATAGTGTGCTTTTTCCAGCATAAATAAAATGTAGTTTAAATAAAATGTACTTTCTTGACCTGGAGTTCTTTCTGCAAGGCCATGTGTATAATGCATTAAAAACCTACAGAAGGAAGAATGGAGGATACAAAGTGTGCCATTATATTTTCTTGCTTCACAATATGCTACCAAAAACTGGGTATTTGAGAAAGTGAGAAAAATCAGTATGCTTCCAGCATAAATCAAAACTAGATTTAATCTTCTGCCCAGACAAGCCCTTTCATCCAAACATACATATATGTATGTATATGAATTTGCTACCGAGAATCCTAAATTTGCAAATGGCTGCAACGGTTGCTAGCAGATATTTGCTTACCCCCAAGTTGCCTCGCCATAACTTAGGACCCGGTAATCAGGGCAAATCATCATCGCTTCATTATTCTGAAGACCATGATACACACACACACACACACACACACACACACACACACACACACACATATATAGGTAAATCCACTACAACGGAATACTACTAACATACGGAAGGAGAAAGCTGCTGGCCAATCACCTACTCCTTTGATGGTGGCGAAGACTGGTCGTGAAACCTGGAGTTCGCTGTTTTATGTAGGGCGGGCTGTTGAAGAGGTTAGCAAATGCACGTACTATCCTCCTCGGGAGGTCCCTTCAGGCAAGACTGTCCCCTGGATTCCACAGGAAGCAATCTCTACAAATGTTGCAAAATGGGGACGAACACTAGCCGGTTATGTTGTGGGTGACAAACCTTTCTATTCTCATCTTCGTGCATATGTCCATCGTTTGTGGCGGCCAAAGGGTACTTTACAGGTCCACTCTAGAGAAAATGGTTTTTTCTTCTTCGTGTTTGAGTTGGAGGAAGATTGCAGCAGGGTACTTCAAGGAGGGCCTTGGATGTTTGATAAAAGGGTGATAGTGCTGCGACGCTGGACTCCAGACCTCACAATGGACAGAGATCTTCTGTCATCAATTCCAGTATGGGTAAGATTTCCTGACATGCCCCTTAAATTTTGGTCTACAAAATGCATAAGTATAATTGCTAGCTCCATGGGGAAGCCCCTATTTCTGGATAAGGCTACAGCTTTAGGTGAAAGGTACACCTATGCACGATGCTTTGTTGAAATAGATGCAAAGACCAAGTTGCAAAAAACAATAGAGATTGCTGTGGAGGATGAGGAGAATGTGATCATCAAAGTGGAATATGAAAACTTGCCTCCAAGTTGTCCAACGTGTGAGTGCTTTGGGCATTCATCCTCTCAATGTCCATTTAAAAAGGTTTGGGTGGAAAAAGGCAAATCTAAACTGTCTGAGGATGAGAGTGTGTTAATTAATGAAGGGAATGATATGAGCAGAGGTTCTTCAGCTACTGCGGTCCGGACGATAGAGACTGGAGGCCCTTCTGGTATAGAGACTGGAGGCCAACCAAATGGAAATGTAGATGTAACTAATGGTGAGGCAGCGGATATACGTGTAATTCCAAAATCTACGGGATCTGGAGGCCCTTCTGCTAGTGATCGCGTTGATGATCGCGTTCATGACCCAGACAATGTTGGTGATGGATATGTTGATGAAGATGAATATGAGGAAGAATGGGTGGAAGAATTTGATGGAGATGCTACAACGATAAACCAAGAGTGGGAGGATGAAATGAGGCTTTTAGCACCTACCTTAAAGACACTTAAAAAGATTTGTTTGGATCCACCTAGACGGAAAAGCTCAAGGAATAATCGGAATCCTAATTATCGTTAGGATTCCTTGCTCTCTTTTAGAGTTGAAGGATTATTTATGTTGTGCTTCATTGAGTTATATGTTTGGTTCTATTTGTAGACCAATATTGTAATTTGTTGAGTATATGAATAAAGTTGCTTATCCTTCAAAAAAAATATAGGTAAATCTTTATGTGAGAACATTTTGCACGGTGCGAAAATGTTTTTATCTTTTTTTTGAAATTTTTTTTTCAAAATTTTTTTTTTCCACCCTCATTATATGTTTTTATACCCCCCTCAAAAAATAATGGTTGAGAAATAATGTCATTTGGCCTTCGATCAAGGCATTTCATCAAATTCGCACGTTTTGAGACCGTTAAATTTGTAACGGGTGGATGGGTGCTCTAATCCCCAACAGGTTCACCCATTATTTTCCCTAGGGTATATAATTGTATGGATTAAACATCAAAAAAAGAATTTTTGAAAAAAATTCAAAAAAATAAAAAAAAGTTTTCGCACGGGTTTTTTCGCACCCGAAGATTGCCATATATATATATATATATATATATATATATATATATATATATATATATATATATATATATATATATATATATGGGGAAACTGTGCTTGTGCACAGCCGTAGGAAATCTGCCTGTGGCGAAATTCCTCTCAGCCGTCCAATGCACTCCAAGGGCTCAAAGAGAATTACAACCAGCTGGCGAATGACGCAATCAGCTCGAGACGTCGCAAACTTTCGGCAAATTACCAGTGTGCCACTCCGCAAGGGAAAAAAATATTGTCAGTATGCTTCCCAAAACTGGGTATGTGAGAAAGGGAGAAAAATCAGTATGCTTCCACATACATCAAAAGTAGATTTAATCTTCCGCTCAGACAAGCCCTTTCATCCAAACATACATATATATATGTATATGAATTTGCAACCGAGAATCCTAAATTTGCAAATGGCTACAACGGTTGCTAGCAAATATTTGCTTACCCCCAAGTTGCCTCGCCATAACCTAGGACCCGGTAATCGGGGCAAATCATCATCGCTTCATTACACTCTGAAAAAACACGCAAGAGATAATAAAGTTAGTATGTGAAGCCGGGGCGAATAATAAAGTTAGTACGCAAGAGATCATCATCGCTTCATTAAGTAGAGCTGTCATTTACCAAATTCTACAAGAACATGAAGAAAAAGCATTCAAGACGGTATATCATATAACATGATACAAAGAACATACAAGTATTCAGCCCATTTCTAGTAAAGGAACACTACTCACTTACTTTCTGGAATGTATGTGAAGTTTCAAAGTTGGGCATATATAAATGCATTATAGTATTAAGATTTGCAGTGCTTGAAAAAAAGTTCCAAAGTCCCAGCTGCACTCTGCTCTATTGCTGAAGTGTTCAGATTTGCAGTACTTCCTTTCAAGTTAGTATGTAACAGAAATTGAGATACACCCATATTTGATACATTCAGTATTAAGATTCCTCGTGCACCGTTTTTTCCTGCAGATAATATGAAGCATTGAAGTTTAAATAATCTACAACAGTATATAAAATAGATGGAATGGATCAAAGATACCTTCTTTCTACTAGTACGTGTGTTCATACTACAAGTTCTCATGTCGAGCCCTTTTTTGCCACAAACACTACACGTTCTTTTTCTTGATTGATTAAGATCTTGTGATGCTTGTATACCTGACTGAATCCTTGAAGCTACTCGGGCCGGCCTTTAGTTTTGGCTTTTGCAGGATCATTAATAATAACATCCAGTAATATCAATTCATGTGTTGTAGGTGCATTGGAACCCACCTGAGTGCATGGATCCTCAGAATCATGTTGTGCTTAGATCCGCAACTTATGTTGCTCCCAAAAACTGTTTGTTAACCCAACGGCGACATCATAAAGATGTAGATCTCTTGTAACTGCCTCTATGATTTTATCGAAAGGTGCCCGAAGGCTCCACGATTGAAGTGGAGTAATTTGATATGGCTGCATTGAATTGACTGTGCTATGTGAAGAGCACCCAAGACTCGTGACACTATGTCTTGCATTTAATGTCCACCTTGGCAAAATATATCTCTCGGGGATGTCTTGCATATCAAAATTTTGCTTCATTATGTATAAGATTTGCGTGCAGAGCATCCCGTCATTCTCAAACCTTCCACACGTACATATAAACTTTCCTGTAGATATATTGCATTGTACAGAATGCATGTAACTCTTACCATCAATCCTCAATGTTATATTGTATGTGGTCGTATCCCCTTCAGTGTATACCCTTTCATGTCGATAATATAATATATATTTGAACCGAACTTGAAAGAGAGAGAATAAGTTTCTAGTATAAACCTTTGCAGCATGTACCTCTAACTTATGCATGCCACGAAAGTCCGGTTTGTTTCTCAAACAAAATGTATCTTCTTTCTCCTCTTTCTTTCGTTGAAATTGTACAGCTTTATCATATTGCTCAATAAACTCATATAATGGAGTCATTGAATTTACATAACCATCAAAATAAGAGTTCATGCTTTCGCTCCTTTGGCTTGACGCCATGCCTACACATAACAAGATAAGAATAATATATGGATCAGTTTGATTTGATCAAATAATTTTACTACAATCTACCTCGAATTAAAATTTGCATACCTGCAAAGAAAGTATCTTTTAGGTACGGCTTAATCCAGTGATGTGCTTTGGCATGCATCGTATTGAGCCACTTCCATGCTTTCATTTCATTTTTTTGTTTATCTGTCAATGGTTCCATAAATTCAATTTGGTACTTCTCCTTTAGGATCACCCAACAACTCTCGGCTTCTTCAATGGTTTGACTTTTTTAGCCCATTTTGTATAGTCTTCATCAAATTCAGTATTATAAGAAGCACGCAAAGAACGTAAATGCTCATTTTGATGAAGGCTGATGTGCCATATGCAATACATGTGGTGTGTATTTGGAAAAACTTTTTTAATTGCATTACAAATGGCCGGGTCTTGATCGATGATGATAGCTCCTGGTGCTTTTCCCCACATACAATTTAACCAAGTTTCAAACAACCACACAAATGTTTCTTCCTTCTCATCAGCAAGAAGAGCACATCCAAATAAATTAGATTGCCTATGATGATTTACCCCTGTAAAAGGTGCAAAAGGCAACATAAAACTATTTGTCTTGTAAGTGACATCAAACATGATAACATCTCCAAACTGGATATATGATGTCCGAGCACGTCCATCAGCCCAAAAAATACTTCTACAAACATTATCATCATCATACTCAATAGCATAATAAAACTGATAATCTGTAGCTCGCCTGGCAAGAAATTGTTCAAGTACTCTAATGCACTCGTGTCCAATAATGTTATTCCTTTTAACTCTCAAATGATCACTGCATTGCTGTGAAGTAATATTTACATTAGTACTACTCGTGGCATTTTGAAGCAGTGCAATCTTTAAGGGCCAACACCATAATTACGAAACTGATTAACTAAGCTCTTACACGTTGCATCCAGATGCGATTTATTATGTGACCGTAATAATTGGATCTTCGAAGGGGTTCTAAGCAACTCATGATTATGAATGGGTTCAAAGTTTTTGATGACCCATACTCCATCGTTCATTCTATGAACCTTCATTCGCGCCATACAACCTTCTCTCTCGTTTTTCCTTCTCTTGATTTCCCTTCCAATCTCCCTCTTATCATTTAAGCTTTTATAACCTTCTTTGTTGCAAACATAGAGCCTATTCATGATAGCCCCATCTTTTCCCTTTGCACTAGTTGACTTACGAATAGAAAACCCTTCTCTTTCTGTGTATACAATATAAAACTCCCAAGCTTCTTCTGGTGTAGGAAATTGCATCTCAATATGCGGTATGCCTTGTCCAATATCATTAACACTTTGATTATCCATTTGATTATCCATTTGAGCTTCATTGGATTGATTTGGCATGTGCTGTTCATGCACAAAAGGTTCATCCTCGTCCATTTTCTAAAATAGAAACATAAATAAAATACTTATTTGTTAATTGCAAATATGAACATAAATCATTGCATGATACAATATATAGAAGAACACATTACAAGATGTTGAGAAGTAAGATGAAGCCTCGAAAACAAAACCGATTGAATCATGCAATGGCAATTAATCATGCACCGACTTCATGTAATTAACAGTTTTTGATGTGATTTCTGTGAGCATTTGTAGGCAATCCAATTAGTCAGATTTCTGTTGCTATACTTGCAATGAGTTGTATTACGAACATGTAATTATTTTTGGTAGCCATAAATAAAATACTTCATGTAATTACGAACACAAATAAAATACTTATTAGTTGTTAATGGTTGAAAACAAACTTACATACAAATACAACATATAGCTTATGGTTTCTTTAATTGTTTGTGATAAACTTGATTGGTAGCCAACTAAGAATCATCAGCTAGGACCGCTGTGTAATTAAAGGGAACATGCCATCAAATTGTATATCCAATTGTATACCCAATTTATTAGTGTCTACTGCTTTGTGCCTTGTGGCCCCTTTCAACTGCATGTTTTTTTGTTTGTGCTAAGGCAATGTTCACTTCTGAAGTATTGTTGAATAGGTATAGCTTCAGATTTCTTCAATTTTCTTCCGATGTCTTAACAAATGGCAATGGCAATAAACAACATCATAACATCATAAAATCAGAAGTAAACATATCAGAAAACATTTTATGCCATATATGGAATTATGATTAGCTAAAAATGAAGCTTTAATTATTGCAATAATCACATCATCAATTTCGTAATTCTCCTAAAAAAGTTCAGAAACTCAACATATATCCGCATATAAGTAGTAATTATTTAGAAAACTGATCAAACAAATGCAACCGAGATCATATGAATGTTTTCGCAAATTAGATGAAAATCAAAATTTTAACCTAAAACGTTACCTTGCTGCGGGGGCTGAGCGGGGGTGAGTAGAGCGTCGGAGGAGGAGATCGATCGGAGAAAGCAGGTGGGGTTGAGAGCTAGGGGTGAGTAGGAGATTGGAAGGGAAATTTTGCAACCGCGAGCTAGGGTTGAGAGCGATAATGGGGGAGACGAGAGACGAGGGTTGAGAGCGATAATGGGGGAGACGAGAGACGAGGTGAGAAGGAAGATGAAGAATCGCCGGAATTGTGGAGATCAGCTAGGGTTGGGAGGAAGATTGGCCGGGATTTCTGCAACCGCGGGAATTTTAGGGCTGAGAGACTGAGAGAGGAATTTTAGGGCTGAGAGACTGAGAGACGAGATGAGAGGGGACTTGCGTTAGTTGACTTGCGGAGTGACACGCTGGTAATTTGCCGAAAGTTTACGTCTCCAGCTGATTGCGTCATTCGCCAGCTGGTTGCAATTCACGTTGAGCGCTTGGATTGCATCGGACGGCTGATACAAATTTCGCCACAGGCAGCTTCCCTGCGGCTGTGCACATGCACAGTTTCCCCATATATATATATATATATATATATATATATATATATATATATGAAAAAGTGGATCTAAGGTGCCTCCTTAGATGAAAATCTAAGGAGGCGCCCCCATTTCCCCCCATCTCCTACAATTTTTTTGGAAATTTTTTTCATGGGGTTGTTGTTCACATCATGGATGATCAACATACTAAATTTCAAGAGATTTCAATACTTTTTGAGCCACCATCTACCTCTTACAATTTCAACGGTCTAAAAACGTGCTGAAAACCCCACGAAGTTGCAAGGGGTAGATGGGCGCTTAAAAAGTATTGGAATCCCTTGAAATTTGGTATATTGATCATCCATAAGGTAAACAATAAACCCATGAAAAAAATTTCAAAAAAATGTGTGAGATGGGGGGAAATGGGGGCGCCTCCTTAGATTGAATCTAAGAAGGCACCTTAGGATCCCTTTACATATATATATATATATATATATATATATATATATATATATATATTCTATATTTGATGAAGAATTTGAATGTTGTCCTACTAGGACAAGTGACTAGGACAAATGGGCTTATGATTAGGATACGAGCTTGATGACTAGGACAATGACTAGGACAAAGTTTAGGAGGAAGCATTTAAATTTTGGGAGGAAAACTATTTGATATGAGTATGAGGTTTGAAATTTGAATTTGAAACAAAACTATTTGGGGGGAAACTTAAATTTTTGGGGGGATACTTAATTTTGGTGGAAAACTTGAAATTTTGGGCGAAAATTTGAAATTTGGGATAACTTGAAATTGTTGGGTGTGGGGGGTGGGATAACTTGAAATTGTTGGGTGTTGGGGGGGGACTCAGCCATTAAATAAACCGTGCCCTATGGGTACGGGCAATGACTAGTATTCTATAAAAGGGAGCATATTTTGAATTTTGTCCCAGTCATAAGTCCAGTCATAAGTTTGTTTGTCCCAGTCATCAAGAATGTCCCAGTCATCAAAAATCTATCAATGGTTGATATGTTATTCTGTGAAAATTTTGCGGGGAGAAATTTAAAATTTGAAACCAAAACTTGAGATTTACGCTCGGAAAAGAGACATAAAAAGACAGCATGGATCCATACACTGTGTTTCAGCTAACCAAAAAGCCCTACTGCCTTCTTTCTCCCCCCTTTTTCTCTATCATTCCCCCCTTAAAGTCTAGGGTTTTGATCTCGATCTCGAAGGAGAAGAAGAGTGGAGATTCCCCAGAAATGGCGTTCTATGCTTCCTGCAGATCTGCAGCTCCAGTTCTCGACGGATCCTGATATCTCTTCCCCACGGCTGATTCGGGTGTTCGAACTCCCGATTCTTTCAAGGTTCAGCTAACCTTCTTTCTATCGGATTCCCCATCATCCACTGCAAGTTTGCATTTTTTTGGTTGAGCATCCTTCATATATTCTGTCCCGACCGCCTTCTTTCTTCCCACTTTCTCTCTAACATTCCCCCATTAAAGTCTAGGGTTTTGATCTCGATCTCGAAGGAGAAAAAGAGAGGAGATTCCCCAGAAATGGCGTTCTATGCTTCCTGCAGATCTGCAGCTACACTTCTCAACGGATTCTGATATCTCTTCCCCACGGCTGATTCGGGGGTTCGAACTCATGATTCTTTCAAGGTTCGACTAACCTTCTTTCTATCAGATTCCCCATCATCCCCCTGCAAGTTTGCATTTTTTTGGTTGAGCATCCTTCATATATTCTGTCATATATTTTGTTGAGCATTTTTTGTTAGATGCTACATGGTGTCTTTAGTTTTTAGACACATGGTGTCCATTGTAGAAATGTCTGTTACCTCTGTGTGTGATTTTGTGAGTTCTGATTCGTACTCGAATATTTGTTATCTTTTAGTAATTTCACTTCGTATGTTGGCTATTAAATTTGTTGAATAGTTGATATTCACATATATGCTACTACAAAAATTGTGTATTTGGTGAAGTTTTGAATGTTGTTGGTCTTCTTCAGATTCAATTGAGTTGATTCAGTTGAGTTGAGTGGGGCCTCACATTGATGCAATCAGGAATGATTTTGCTGAGTTATGGTAAAGTTTTAAGGAGTACTAAAGTAGTTAGAATTATGTTTAAATTTGAAAATTTGTGTTTAACTTTTTGGTTTCTCTAGATTCGTTTGAGTTGATGCGGTGGATTTTAATTTCACATCTAGGCAATTCAGGTATGTTTTTGTTCGGTTACTTTATTTTTATTTTTTTCTGTATGCACAATATCCAAATCTTTGATATGGGATTTCTGATTAAAAATTTATGGAAAATTTTATCCTTTTTTGGTTTCTTGAGATGGGATTGTGTTTGGTTAATTTGGGCCTCACATTTCAACCGTCAGGGAGGAATTTACTGAATCGGGGTTCTTCTTTATGCTCCGAATTTGCTGAATTTTACTGATAATTCTGAAGAGAACATATCATAATGCAGGTCCGTGAGATGCTCAGTTAAAAGAGTAGTGATTTTGATTGTTGTCAATACTTATCAATTTCAAATTTTGTTAGGGGGCAAACCGAACTCCCCCCTCTCAAAAATCTCACTTGCTTCGGTGTAGATAGAGGATCATGGGTGTAGAGAGCAGTAGAGACGGTGATGGGAGTTGTCTGAGCGAGTGTCTACGATGCTGGCATGGTTGGATTGCCTGTCGAGGTTCACATCAAGGACGTATTTATCTACTGTGGGATTAATCACATTACTTCATTCGATGAAGGCCACAACAATTAAAAAAATTTGATTAGTTAATTTGTTTCTATTTGTTTGAAATTTGTTAGTTGTTTCAATTTGTTTGATTTGAATTTAGTTTTCATTCGAGGTATAGCTTATTTCTACATATTTTAATGGCATTTGACGCGATTATTTTTGCTTCATTGCCTTAATCCTCTGGGTGTAGTATGTTGGTATCGAAATTGGGAATTTGATTATTGCTAGCATTGATCTAATCGTGCTTATATTATATTTTCTAAACAATTATAGTTTATTTCGATAGTTTAATTGTTCCTAATTTTTATTTGATATGAGGTTGTAATTCTGAAAAATGGTCTGCAGATTTGATGATGCCTAATCATTTGTCACCAACATCATTTGAATATTTCATGTTGTCACGCTTTACCTTTGTTTTTTTGGGTTTGCAATGCTTGGTTATTGTTTCCTATTTAAAATTACCGGCTTATGGTTGCAGTATGATTGATCGGTTATTATTTAGAACTGTAAGAGTTTGAACTTACTTTTCCTTGCAGTATGATTGATCGGTTATTATTTAGAACTGCGAGAGTTTGAACTTACTTTTCTTTTTGGAATTTTTCATGTATCTTGAAGAAAGTGAAGGTAATAAATCATGCAATGTTGTGCTCATCCAGGTGGCTGTAAAATGCCGTTGAGTTGTCTACTTACCATCTATTCTTTAATTTCGGGACTTTCTTCTTCCAGCAGAGAGAATTGTTGGTGCTCTTGCCGGAACCATTGAGTTCCAAGCTAATAATTTTTACTCAGAAAAAGAGCCAAAGGTATTAATATCTAGCATTAGCTTTCCCGCAAGGTATGCATCCTGGAACTTAATTTATTCATAAAAAGTTATTGAATTTAAATCAAACAAAAATTGGAGATGTTATTCCTTATGGCACATAGATAACTGTAATCCATTTGGGAAAATTCTTATTCATTGAGAAAATTGAAACTTGGAGATTTCCTTTCAGGTTGTATGAGCTTAAATTGCATGGCTAACAAGCGTATGCAGATTATTTTACGGCTAATAGAAATTCCAATTACTCTTATATAAAAACATATTACTATTCTAGATATTACAAATCCAAGATTTAAGGTGTCTATATGCTACGTTGATCGTGGATTCAATGGTTTATACAAACTTATGCCCAATATAGGTTATTTATAAATCCTAGGGGCCATGATACAAGTTAGTTTGTGTTTGTGCTGTAGTACATTGCTTGATAGACTTCTATGCAATGTTTATAATCTCTATTATTATTGGGCTACTTTGTAATGCATCGTTATGGCAAATTTTGGTTGGGGTTTTTTTAATATGCAGTAGAGCATTGATCTGGCAACTTTGCATATTTAGTGAATTATTGAAAAAGTTCCAAAATAAGTTAAATATATTCAGTAAAGGTTTTGTCATATATTACCACTTAACGCCCAGTCTTATACTTTATAGCCCATAATCTCTGCCGTATTCATCATTATTAGCCAAACATTGACTATATTAGTTGGGTTCATCTCGGTTGGATATTTTGAAAGTCAACTCCTCATAATTTAATTTCTGTAAAATAATTTTGCTTACCGTTTTAATCTTAACGTTAGTTTTCATTTTGAAGCACATATCTTCATTTGATTTGGGTCAAATTTAGTAGATTTATGGTATATGTGTGGGAATGATATACACTACTTTGGATGGTATTTGGTATGATGTGTGTAAGCTTAATCCTAATCGGATCAGTATTTTGGATCATGATATATCTGGGAACATTTTCTAGGGTCATATGAGAATTATGTAAACTTTTTAAGGAGTTAAGAATAGAAACTAATCTTTTTTGTTGAGATTAATGATTTTAAGGAGTTAAGAATAGAAACTAACCTTTTTTGTTGAGATTAATGATTTGATACTTCTCAAAGAGTTAGAAGCTTGAAAAAATATCATTATTCTAATTGTCTCTTAACATGTCAGTTCCAACTTGAAACTCTTACGCCATAATACAAGTTTTGAAAACTGCCATTACAGCTATTAAGAAAATACTATATTGCTAAAACAAAATTAGATTAATTAAGAACATACTAAATGTAAGGCAAATTACATTGGAAGATCCCACCTGATAAAACTTTGTCATTATTTTTCTTTTATTTTTCTGTTCAACTGTTATGGCATCTCATGGATTGGGAACTGGCCATGAATGGGATTGCATGAACTAGATTGCATGCGAGATGTAGTATGAATTATGAAACACTGAGCTGGATAAATGTCCTTTTGTGTTTTCCCCAGTATAACCCCTTACTGTTAAAGCTATTAAGAAAATACTAAATTCTAAAACAAAATTAGATTTATTAAGAACATACTAAATGTAAGACAAAATACATTGGAAGATCCCACATAATAAAAATTTGTCATTATTTTTCTTTTATTTTTCTGTTCAACTGTTATGGCATCTCTTGGATTGGGAACTAACCATGAATGGGAATGCATGAACTAGATTACATGTCGAGATGTAGCATGAATTATGAAACATTGATCTGGATAATTTCAAATGTCCTTATGTGTTTTCCCATGTATAACCCCACATGTGTTTGCCAATTTGTTTCTTTGAAACAAAAAACACCATTCACACACACACACACACACACACACACACACACACACACACACACACACACACAAGTGACTGAAAGTGGTATGAACTGAAAGGGATATGAACTGAAAGGGATTTGTTCTAAAGGGATTTGTTAATGTTAATCTTCAGTGAAACTCAGTGTTTGGTTTTTTTAAAGTTATAAAGGGATTTGTTAAATTTTTAGGATGATTTGTTAATGTTGGCTGAAAGTGATATGAAATGAAAGTGATATGAACTGAAACTAATTTGTTCTAAAGGGATTTGTTGAAAATGAGCAACATTTAGTCAGTTTATGGTTTTTTGTATTTTTTGTTGGGTGTTTATGAGACAAAAAAGGACTTTCATGCTCATATTCCTTCTGTTCTTTGAAACAGATATGAACTGATAACAAATGCAAAAAAATTAAAGAAAACTAACACTGATATGAACACACATATCAGATTGAACTGATTCAAAAAAACTAAAACTGAATGGATGCAAAAAACTAAAACTGTTAAAACTAAAATTGAACTAAATTTTGGTCCTTTTTGTGTAATAAACTAAAACTAAAACTGAATTCAGAAATCAGTTCAATTTAACATTCACTAAAACTAAAACTAAAACTAAAACTGAACTGATAACATTCATTAAATCAGTTCAATTTTAGTTTTAATGAATGGGTTTAGTTTTCTGCAAAACTGAACTGATAACATCCACTAAATCCTTTTAATAAAACTGCTTTTAGTTCAATTTAACATTCAGTTTCTGCAAAACACTGAATGCAGAAATCAGTTCACTGTTATGTTCATATGCAAAAATCAAAAACTAAAACTCTGATGCAAAAAACTAAAATTGAATGGATGCCAAAAAAAACTAAAACTGAACTGATAACAAATGCAAAAAAATTTAACATAAAAACTGTTAAAACTAAAATTGAAGTAATGCAAAAAAAATTTCAAGCTATCAATTACACAAACTGAATTGATGCATATATGCCAGCAAAATTAAGGTCATACACAATGTTATAATTTTGAACTCGTTGTTAATACACAGTGTTAACCAAAATTCATTGTTTATATTTTTTTCTAAAATTCATTGTTCACACACAGTGTTAAACTCATGAATACATCAAATATGAATTTTGAATTGTGTTCTAAATCTAAATTAATGTTTAGGATGATTTGTTCTAAATGGATTTTTTACTCTTCAGTGTTAATCTTCAGTTTTAATATTCAGTGTTAATCACTTTAATGTTTAGGATGATTTGTTCAAAAGGGATTTGTTAATGTTCAATTTGTTAATCTTCAGTGTTACTCTTCAGTGTTAATCACTTTGAGAATTTTTGTACCAAAAGTTCAATCTCACTTTGACAATTGTTTTTAGCATTGAACCAAAACTCTTTGCACATTTGGGTAAGCAAAATCTTTTGGGTATAATTCTGTTGGATATACCATACATTTGGTACAAAGTGCAAAGTGCAAAGTGATTTGTGCACATTTGGATGTACCATACATTTGGGTATAATTTTTTTCGGTAGTTATTGAACTCAGTAAAAAGTTATTGAATTCAAACTGTCATTTTCTGTAGTCCTTTTTGTAGGAACTAAAGATCTAGATGTGTACAAACCGAATAACACAGATCTAGATATATAACATGCTGAATCTTAAATCATTGACCTACTCGGATTTAGCAGAAGCGTACCTGAGTCCATCGCTAATAATCTGAAAGATCCTGACGATAGCACAATGGACGATCTTCCAGAATAGCACGAATCAACCGTTGGAGAACCCCTTTAGTTTTCTCCTGGTTTCTCTCCTAGCGACGGGACGTAGAAAAGACGGCTCAACTTTGTTCGTGTATTCCAGGGATCATGACAGCTAATATTTATAGGCTAGTCTCCATAGCCCTAGGGTTTCCAACTCGGCCCATCAACGAGTTGAAGCCCAATAGTCTCTACACATAAAGGCCCCACAACCTGTTTAACTCATTTAGCCCATTTAATTAATTAAAACCAGATCACTAATATATTGGGCTTAATATGACAGTGTAGCACTTATATAATTATTTACCGCATATTAGCCCAACGTTGGATTAAGATCCAACTTGTTGGATAAGTTCCAACAATCTCCCACTTGGGCTATATGCTAAACTTTATAATTATATTTCATAGTGCATACAACCAAATAAGATCTTAACTTACTGTCATTTCTTTAATGAGTTAAGAACAATCCGGTCCATCAATTATATTAGCAAGGGATCAAAGAGATCTTCGCCGCAGCAATTGCAGCTCGACCCATCAGTGGTCACCGTGCTAATACAAAAGAATGACATGGATTATGAAGTGGATGTGTAGCATGGAAATTACATGTAATGTGATCTAACATGTCTATTTCCAACTGATCCTCCTTAACCTTAGTGAGATCATAAACAAACCAAAATCGGAGTGAAGCCGAACTGAAACCAAAAACTTTATTTCTGATCAGAAAATAACCTCAAGCTTAAGCTGGAGACTTAATTTTGTCTATCATATGAGCACCCAAAAGAACAAACTCCCACAAAACTGAATGTTCTTAATGAAATGACATCCATATGAGTAGCTAGCTCATAAAACCGTTTGGATGACATTTACTTAATATAACGGATCCGTAATTACATGGTTTGTTCCGATGTGCTCATTAGACAATAATACACTCCTATTATTAATCAACAATCTAGGAACTTGATCACTGAATATCTTAACTTTGTCGAGTTCATGTTGTTGCTGGAATATAAAACTGCAGACTTCATTGTCACTAAATAAACTGTGTGGTGTTTCAACATCATCCCTAATTTGCAGCATAGTGACAAAATATGCAGATATATTTCATGATTTGGATGTCACGTAATATGTTATGTAATCTAAAGCCATGTCAGAAGAGACTATATAAAAGGGACCACTTAGATCTTTTCTAGTAAATGGCACCTAATATAGATTTTCATACATTCTTTGCATCCAATAAATGATCAGAGTCAGTATACCAAAATGATCTCAAACCTTTTTGACTACTGATCCTTGAACATGTAACCCTTTTGTTCTCCATAAATACCGTAAGACAAATTTGGCTGCTGTCAAATGGTCAACTCCAGAACTTAACAATCTGCCCAACACACCTGTAATATATGCAACAACCAAATGCATATAAAACTGAGGATACTTTAGACTCCCTATTAGTGAGATATAGGAAATCTTCTTAAGATTATTCTCAGGGCAATTTTGAGACTAAACTTGTCTCCCACATAACTTAGCATTCATTACCACATAGATATTATATAAATTACATGCTCCCACAGAACTTAGATAACATCATTAAATATCATCTCAAAACCGAACGAGGTGATCACTTAATGAAATTTAATATATCAGTAACGATATTGAAATGCTCTACTAATGCCATTATAAACCTTATAGAGTCTTTCATGAAAACTGAATAAAAGACTCTTTACAATTAATGCATTCTTTTCCGTATAAAGTCTCTGAGTGATACGCTTTAAAAATTTTCTTAATACCCTTTTGAATTCCTTTTGATTATAAAAAACTATTTACAATCAATAGGTTTCAAACCTTATGGCAATGAGAAAAAGATTTTAAGTATCATTTAAAGACTTTCTTAATTAATGCAATAATCCATTTTAGAGATGTAGAACTTTTATGACTTGATGTAAGTCGAACTTCCATCATCCTAATGTCAACAGTGAGCTTGTCATCTCTTTAATGGATTTCCTGAATGGCAATTAGTGCTTTGAGGGTGCTGGAGTTTGTCCTTATGAACAATTTCCCGAATAGGAGGAATTGCAACATTATCTTGAATTTATTGTGTCTTGAACAATGTCAGAAATACCATCCTGAACAATGCCAACAACACCTGTGAGATTAATCTTCTTCAAGAATAATGTCACTAACCAAACTTCCCCCCCTCAAACTCAGCATCATCAAATAGGTGTGCATTTCCTAATTCGTAAACTAACTTAACATTGGGATTATGTAAAACCTTACAAAATAATATCAACTTTAAACTATTCAACAAAATTAGAAAATCATTAGCATTATGTCCTATTACTTTATTAGGCTTATAAAGCCTTACCTTAGTTGGACATCTCCAAACATGCAAGTGATTCATTTGTTGAAACTTTATTAAGGATATAAGCTGCAATCAAAATATAACTGAATTCTAAACTGTTAATTCTTTCATTACAACACATGTACTTAAATGCAGGAATTCTATAGATGAAGCAATATTTCCAAATAAATGAAGATTATAATGATCTTTTAAAGAACTAGAATAAACTAATTTTGAATTAAGAGACAACCAAATTTTCCATTCAAAATTGAACACTTATAACCGAATTTGTTCAAAATAGAAATGGAAATCCAAATTCTGTTAAAAACGGTACATAATAGTCTCATAAAATTCAAATACAATCTAGCATTTAAAAGAAATAATCTAAATTTAATGTGCCTCTACTTGAACCATCTTGCCATTGCCCATATCAATGTATCTTTCACCATCATTTGGCTCTTCGCATCTTAGGCAATCCTGCATAGACACAATGATGTGAATGGTTATACCAAATCTTTCCATCACGTGCCTATTAGTACCAAAGGTTGCATGAAAAAAAATTAACTTAGAATCAAACCGAATTAAAGAAACATACCCTTTTTAGCACGCCAAGCGTGATAATTTGAGCAATTCTTCTTTACATGCCCTTCAACTCCACAAAAGAAACAACCATGACCTTCTGAACTTTTCAGTTCCCTTCGTTGTTTCTTTTGAAAAGCTGTATCTGCAGCTTCAGTATCCTTCTTCCTTTTGTTGAAGGTGGATGTCAGGAGAGGGCTTTCTGTCAATTCTTGCTCAAGCCTTTCATCTTCCTTTACACAGTTTGAGATGAGCTCATCCAGAGACCAAGTCTCATCCTTCAGATTGTAGCTCATCTTAAACTGGTCAAACTGGGATGGAAGAGATATCATAACAAAATGCACTAGCAGAGCCTCAGAGAGGTCTAGCTCAAGTGCTTTCAACCTTGAAGCAATATCAGACATCTTCATTATATGCTCCCTGATGTTTCCTTTTCCTTCATATTTCATTGAAGATAGGTTTGTCAAGAGTGTATTAATCTCACCCTTTTCATTCTTGACAAACTTCTTTTCAAGCTCTATAAGGAACCATTTAGATGTGGAAATTTTTTCTGAAATAGAGCCCCTGAGATATTCTGGAATGGCCTTCCTCACTAGCATTAGGCACATGCGATTTGATCTCTTCCACTCTTCCAACTCCCTCTTTTCAGCAGAGGTACTCTCATCAGTGAGTGGTGGAGGACAATGAGTCCTTAATGCCAGATCAAGATCCATGACTCCGAGGATTATCAAAAGATTCTCCTTCCATGCCTTGAAGTTAGTGCCATTAAGGACTGGAATTGATTTTAGGTTGGCAGAAAAATTTTCAGGAATATTAGCTGAAAGGAGAACAAGAAAACAATTTATAACATGTTCATATGAGTATTAAATACAACAACAAATTCAAATTAATGTTATTTTCCCATCTCAAGACATCCCCCACTAGTCCAATATTTATCTTTGGATAATCTATTGACTAGTCACTGACATCTTGTTGTAGCAATCAGACAATGACAATAATAACATGCCAAAAATAAAACTTCCTTTGGGCCGAATTAAATTTGCATGCATTGAACTCACTAATCATCACTTTGTCTATTGCCACAGGTGCGCATGAAATGGTATAGAACGGTAATCTTCCTTTGGGCCGATTTAGCATTCTTACACAAATCACAGGCACATTTGATTCTTTTTATATTCGTGAAATGAAATAATACAAATCAACAGAGCCCAATTTGGCGAGGTGATGATTGCACGAAGTCATTTCAAATATATATACCTTTGCAAAATTTGAATCTATGTCACAATTTAATACATTAACTTATACTTTAAGTGGAGATATTCAAGTCCACTTTTATTCAAAATCAAATTTAAGGCAACCAAAATTTTCTTACAAAAGTATGTATTCAACTTGTTATATTTCGAGATTAAAACTAATCTTCACAAGAAAACTCACTTTGGTGAGTTGATGATCCAATCAATTCATATTCGAAATATATAATTAATTGTGCCAAAAATTGAAATTCAAACTAAACCGAATTTAACAAAAAATGATTACACCAAGTGGAAATATATATAAAAAACTTTTATTCCACCCTTCTAATCATTTATATTGAGTTAAATTAAATCCATAACTTCAACACAAATTTTCTTCTTAAAAATGGGGTATATAGGTATACTAATGTGTATATGAACATACATATAAAGATATATATATATATATATAAATACACACCCTATCCCATTTCATATATAACTTTAAAATGTGTCAAATTTCCTTAAGGCCATTTACTTGATGGTTAGTGCACAAAAAAAATTCTTTAATGCCTTTTAAACTTATTCTTTGAGGAGAAATATATGTTAAATCCTTTTATTTGCTCCCAAAGAAAACACCTGAATTTTGTGTTTTTAATTGAAATCTAAATTTAGGCAAACTGAATCTTCATACCAAGGTATGAAGTCTACTTGTTATATACCGAAGTATATATATATGGTTTTAAGCCTTAAACTTAGAATTTAAATTTATTTTGCACATTTAACACAAAATTTTATCTTTGATGAGAAATATACATTTAAACGTCTTATTTCCTCCGTCAACCCAAATTTAATTCAATATCGGGCAACCAATCATACAAAAGTATGTACTTAACCGTTTATGTTACGAAATAATAATAATTTAACAGTAAAGCCCACTTTGGTGGGATCCCGTAATAATTAAAATTATTTTGAAACATATAATTTAATGCGCCCAAAAATTGAATTTAAATGAAACTGAACTTAAACGTAAATATACAGGAAAGCCTTTTATTTACTCCTTCGATCTGTTTAAAATTCATCCAGGCAACTGATCATACTAAGTATGTATTTTTAATCCGTTTACATTCCGAAATAATAAAAATTTTAATAGTGGAACCCACTTTGGTGGAATTTCACAAAAATTAGAGTTATTTCGAAATGTATATTTTACTGAAACTTTGCCTAAAGAATTAAAAATCGGAATGAACTTAATTTTAACACACAAAATTTGGGCTTAAAGGATCGATATATATACAGTTAACCATGTATATTCGCATTTCACGAATTTCAATTCAAAACTTTAGGCGATAAATTTTCATGTCAAGCATGTACGTAGCCTTTTATATATATCGAAATAAAATTAATTGCCACGATGGAGCCCACTTTGGTGGGTTGTCCTTTTAAATAAAATTATTTCGAGATATATATATAATTAATTACGCCTAAAATTGAATTAAAATGTGAATTTTAACACAAAAAGTACACTTAATGGAAATATACAAATTGCCCTTTTATTTCCTCCCTAACTTTGTGTTAAAAACATCCTAAAATAGGACCAAATTTGTGTCCAAATGACCCAAAAATTGGATCCAAAATTAGCAATGAAGGTGCCCAAAACTGTTTTGCAATAAGCCCAAAAGAAGGCTAAAAAACTGGTTTGCAATAATAGGCCCAAAAACAACCAAATAACCCAAACAGGCCCAAATTTAACAGCCCAGTAATGTTTAATTTTTTTAAAATATTTACCTGATTGTGGGCCGGCCCAAGAGAGGCCGGCCCACGGGGCTGAAAGCAACAACAAAAAAATGGGGCTAGGGTTTACTGTCTGATGGGGGCGGCCGCCGCCGCCGCCGCCCCGCGCATGATTTCCGACAGGGGGCGGCAAAGCCGCCCCCTTGCACTCAGTCAGGCGCCGGCCCCCTTGGCCGACGCCTGATCTCCGACCGGGGGGCGACGGGTGCCGCCCCCCTCGTAGCCTACGGCAGGCCCCGTTCGGGGCCTGCAATGATTCGATGGGGGCGGTTGGGCCGCCGCCCCCGATCGCCCAACGGGGGCGGCGGAAGCCGCCCCCCCCCCCCCCCCCCGCGCCTGAACGGGGGCGGCTTCTGCCGCCCCCTCTGTTGCCGTCCGGAGACGGCGGGAGCCGCCCCCTTTTGCGCCTGAACGTCGACGGGGGGCAGCTGCCCCCCACTGTTTTTTTACTTACAGGGGCGGGTTCGCCGCCCCTTTCTGATCTGCGACGACGCCGGCGTCGCCGGTGCCGTTCTTCCGACGGGGGCGGCAGAGCCGCCCCTCTTTTGCTATGTCAGGCGGCAGCCGGCGGGCCGCCCCCGATCTAGGGTTTGTAAAACCCAATTTTTTTAATTGGAAAAAATTAATCAAAAAACCAAATTTCCATAGATCTGAAACTTAAAACTGATAAAAAAACTAATTTTTATCAGATCCGAAACTTGAGACAGATTAAAAATCTGATTTTTTAACAGATCTGAATATTATAACTGATAAAAAATGAATTTTTAACAGATCTGAAACTCAAAACAGATTAATAATCTGATTTTTATCAGATCTACTACGAGCAGACAAAAATTTTAAGATCCACAGCATGTGGGCTCCGATACCACTTGTAGGAACTAAAGATCTAGATGTGTACAAACCGAATAACACAGATCTAGATATATAACATGCAGAATCTTAAATCATTGACCTACTCGGATTTAGCGGAAGCGTACCTGAGTCCATCGCTAATAATCTGAAAGATCCTGACGATAGCACAACGGACGATCTTCCAGAATAGCACGAATCAACCGTTGGAGAACCCCTTTAGTTTTCTCCTGGTTTCTCTCCTAGCGACGGGACGTAGAAAAGACGGCTCAACTTTGTTTGTGTATTCCGGGGATCATGACCGCTAATATTTATAGGCTAGCCTCCATAGCCCTAGGGTTTCCAACTCGGCCCATCAACGAGTTGAAGCCCAATAGTCTCTACACATAAAGGCCCCACAACCTGTTTAACTCATTTAGCCCATTTAATTAATTAAAACCAGATCACTAATATATTGGGCTTAATATGACAGTGTAGCACTTATATAATTATTTACCGCATATTAGCCCAACGTTGGATTAAGATCCAACTTGTTGGATAAGTTCCAACACTTTTTACTCAGTTCAAATTACCATCATAACTTTTTTTTTTCAAATTGCAAAGTTCAAAGTGCAAAGTGATTTGTGCAAATTTGTTGTTTTTTAAATCAGGATGTTGAAATTTCCTTGAGTACCAAAAGGTAGGTTGTTTTTAATTTTTTTCTTGCACAATTGCATTGGAGATGGTTACATGCTTTGTTGTTTTGGTACTTCTCAAGATTTTCAGTTTGATGACGATTTGAAGCTTTCGGTGGGCCCAATGGATCCTGATCAAGGTTTTAAACAAATCCTTCATTAATGGATACTGTTTTCGGAATTTCATACATTTCATTTTTTTGGAGTTAGAATTTTTTTAATATACCGTCAACAATATGCAATATTTGTAAATGCAGTTATGGATTTCTTAGTTTTCTTGCTTGATTTGAATTATATGATACGTGATTTAGAGAATTTTGTCCCATAATTAAAAAACCACAAGAAAATAAAGGGAATAGTTGGTTTGGTGCTAATATGTTTTAGCCTCATCTCAGTTTTGCTCAAGGAGTATTTTGGTTCAATCCCGTTCTTTGACAAAATGGGTAAAATTTAATGCTCATTCCCAATATAATACTAAACTCCATTAATTGATTATGATCACTTTAGCATCCTTGCCTATTCTACGTAGCTAAGATACTCCATTCACAACAGACATATCAAAAATATACTGGGCCCTTTGATTAGCAAAAAATTGTTGGATACTTGATACCCATTTTGGTGTATATTAACATTTCTATTCAATGCGTAAATGATTCCTCAAGCTACTGTTTATACATCTTAGAAGTCCATTCAAAAATATTTGTTCATTGTATTTAGTTAGTTGAATTATAGTCACTAACTTACCACATACATGTATATACACACAGATATGCCAGTATCCTTGAGTATCCACTTCCAATAAGTTCTTAGGACAATCCATATCTACATCCTGATTAAAAATGAGGATTTCAGTTTTAGGACTATCCATACTAACACATTCCACCCAATTTTTTCTTGACCAATTTTAGGACTAACACCTTTCAGTTTTAGGACTATCCATACTAACACATTTTATCTTGACCAATTTTTTCTACAACAAGATGACATCATGGCAGTAGCTTTTGATCATTCGTATACATATGAATATTCATTCAAATAAATTTCATTGTTTTTAGCTGATCAATAGATTCAATGCAATGTCATTTGGAATTAAACATATGCTTGAGTGTCTTCTATTTGGTTTGCTGATTAGAGTTCACAGTTTAGCAATTTAGATGGAGACATTCAAACATCAAATATTTAGATCAATAGAGTTCACAGATTAGTTAGCAATTTAAACATATGATTGTTTATTCCTACTTATTCCGACTTTTAAAAAATTCATGTTTATGTGGAGGTTTTGCCTTATTGTTTAAGGGCCTGCCACCTCTATGAGACAATGTGTTAAGTGGTAAGTTTGCTTGATGTAAACCAGCGGTCCCCAATCCACTGGCTTAAGTTTTTGGATATTGTTGTTTTCTGACATTATTGAACATGAACCTCCAAGTGCTGCTTATGTAAATAGAGCCTAGGTAGGTAGATACTGTAGAATCCTTTTTAGATGTATGGTTTCCTTTGGACTGACTTTAAAGGGTTTCCAGAATTTATGTGGCCGGAGAGAGGGCTGGCATCTGTTGTATACTTATTTTCATAATTATGAAGGTACTTCTATTTTCTGTCTTTAAATATAATTCTAAGGGTTATCAATGGCGGTACAAAGACTGGGTATTTCAATAGTAAATTACATTGATTTTGTTTTAGACCTGAATTCTACATCACACACTGTGCAAAATTAAGACCTCTACTTCTGAATGTTTTTCTTAGATTAAAATATGTTCATTTGTTTGCACAAGCTTCCCGCAAGACCCATTACTTAGAAACTTAAGATCTCTGGATTGGTTCTTGATTCTTAAAACATATATCACAGGCCCCAAAAATTTGAACTTACAAAATATCCCAATGTTATAAATTTTGTTACCTAAAATCCCAATGGTCACAAAAGATTAGTTTATTTGATCTAGAAGTTGAAAATTTCCTTTAAATACATATAAGATAAAGGTGACCCTACAAAATTTCAAATCATTGAAAGAAGTCTCAGAAAACTCTCTATAATAAAAAATTTAGTCAGCAATCTAAATAAACGAGCATACTTATTTGCTGATTAGAGTTCACATATGCTTGAGTGTCTCCATCTAAATATTTGATGTTTGAGTGTCTTCTATTTGGTTTTTATAGGAGAAAATCAATGATGATGTACCAATGCCAACTTACATGTGTATATGGAGGGGCAGCCACGCATCGGGAACATTGTTAACTTTAACGACGAGGTCATCACCTAAGAGGTTAGTTCCTAAAATTTGAAGAAAATTAATAACTTTGTTATTGTCTTTTTTAGTGTAATAGAGGAATGATCTTTGATCTTTTTAGGTTGTTAAATATAATTAAGCACTTGAATGAGCTCAAAAGGAAAGGGGATGCCGTCTATATATGCTCAGTCTCGAAAAAGGTAACACAATACTTATAACCCATTTGAAATAGGTATGCTCAGCCTTGAATGAGTTTTAAGTTTACCTTCCTTTTTCTTATATTTTGATTCTATTTTTTTAACCATACATGAATTGTAATTTCTCTTTGATGTGTTAATATAAAAATGATTTACTTTTGATATGATTAATGACACGTCTTGGAAAAGGGAAGCAACTCGAGTTATGAGCTTAAGTTGGTTTGCAGAAAATTTGCATAGGTCCGGTTAATGCGTCTTTCAAACTTTTGGTCTAGGATCTACAGATATTTTGAATGGGGATAGAGAGTGAAAATTTTGATATGGCGAGGGAAGATTTTGAATGTCATGTGATGACATGGGTTAGGAAGATTTTGAATGGGTGGAGTTTTAAATAGGCAAAAGAATATGAAGAGGAGAAAACTCAATTTTTTTCCTCATATTTAAAAAAGCCAATGGATTTTTTTCTCTAGTGGGGTTTCACAATAGAGCATCCACTATGAAGAGGAGAAAACTCAATTTTTTTCTCAGATTTAAAAAAGCTAAGATGAGAAATAATTATGCATATAAATTGAAGATATTAGATTTTATAAACACGGCAAACTGATATATCACATTGTGCTTCATAGATCATATGAAAGTTATTTTACAAATAAGTTATAAAATAAGATGAATATTCTTGATAAAATGAACTAGCATTATAAGTAGTCGATTATGGACAACTTATATTAAAATCTTAATATCAATTAAATTTATTACATCTCTTGATTGTTAATTTTTGTAATTTAAATTGACACAATTTATTGTATTAACTCTATTGCTTCTTAAAACTTTTCATTTCATTGAGGCTGCCATTGAGTGGCTTTGAGATGAATTATCTTCGTTTCAGATGTCATCCTAGCTATTACGAGAGTAAAAACTATCTTTTGTGGTTCATATCCTAGCTATTACTAGAGTAAAAACTATCTTTTGTGGTTCGTATCATAGCTATTACAATAGTAAAAACTATCTTTTGTGGTTCGTATCCTAGCCATTACTATAGTAAAAACTATCTTTTGTGGTTCGTATCCTAGCCATTACTATAGTAAAAACTATCTTTTGCAGTTCTATTTTCAAATAGTTACAAAAGTGGTTGGATAACTTTGTTGTGTTACAGGTAAAGCAGATACATGAATATAAACGCCAATTGTTGGACATCTCAGGAATTGTCTATCGGTACAAGAAGATGAAAGAAAGGACCGCTAAAGAAAGGGATTTTAGCTATGTCCCTAGGGTGTGCATATTTGGAGTTAAAGCATTTGCAACGTGTGTGCAATCTAAAAGGATTGTGAAGTTCATTACAGATGTTGGATCAACCATAAATTATGATCCTGATATTTGGGACTTACTCCATGTATCTGCGTGCATGTATCTCCTTAGTTAGAACTTCTCTTCTTTTTCCTCGAAAAAACTTATGTGCTTTTAGTATTCTATTATTGTAACTGGTTATTCAAGTCAATGTTAATATGCACGTGTTAGTATTGAAATTCATTATGCTTTTGCCATTTGGCATCTATTATTGGCTGTTTTCTTTCAAACTTATTTGTTAAAGTCTTATATATGAAGGATACTCAATTGAGTCAATTCTATATTGTTCACTGACTTTATATTTAAATGATCGTGTTTCTCAGTCATATTTATGTTTTTTCCAGTGGGTTTTGTTCTCGATTATAATATCACTGTTGCGAAATTACTCACTCTTGGTAGTGAATTATGTTTGCATATTAGGGAACTATAAAAGCGACTGAATTTGTGAATTTCCAGGCTACTCATTCGGTGTACCTTTTAAAGTCAATATTTTAGCCGAATCAGTCTATAGTCAAGTAGTTATTTTAATGTAGTCATGTATTCCATGTGAACTTTGTTTATCTAAGAGAAACATTTTGGCTAAATGTTGATTATCCTTAAATTTTTCTTAGAATAGCCTGCCATAATTCAAATTTAATTTAGTGCTTGCCAATACTGGATTGAATTTATTTATATGACTAATTATCTCAATGAAATTAGGGGATCCAAGATTTAGAATGGGGTAATATTTTAAATGAACCATGCCCTTAGGGCACGTGTTAAACTTGAGGGAACTAAATATTTGGACAAGGGACTAAAATTTTTAGGGGAACCAAATTCTCTTATGGGAACTAAATTTTTTGGAGACCTAAAATTTTTGTGGGAATTAAATAAAAATTATTGCGTTTTACTTATTGTTCGTTTTAAATTAGCAGATCTAAGATTTTGAGGGGCAATCTTTTAAATGAACCGTGCCCTTGGGGCACGGGTTATGACTAGTATATGTATACACACACACACACACACACACACACACATACACATATAATATCTCTATCTGTTTTCTTTCTCTCTCTCACATCCGTTTCTAGAGAGAGAAGCTCTCGGAGCGATTCGATTTGGGCGTTCATCGTCGGCCGCCCTCGCGACTGGCACGGTGGCCGATCAAAGTCAGAGACGTTTGGTATTCGTCCCCTCAGATCTGTGAAGGCGTTCGAAGATTCTCCAGTCGATCTGTGCTTCCCTTCAAGCGGTGCGAGATCTGTTTCTGAGATCTTCAAGATCTTCTTGAGGCTTGGCCATTGGCGACTGGAGATCTAGTGGATCCTTGCTGAGGAAATCGAAGAGTTTAAGTGAAGCTTTGATTCAGCACAAACTCATGGACGGATCGAGATCTTGTTTTGAGATCTCGATCCGGCGGTAAGTTTCTTCGGTTCTCCTTTTGTTCTTGTGTAAGGTCTGTTTGAGGTTGTGATTGCTAATCCCTGCTGTCGGTGTATGATCGATGATCGGCGCTGCTGAGTCCGCTGCTCGTGACGTTGATTGCCTATCGGAGCGTGCTTCGGAGCGATTTTGGATATCCTTCGGAATTCTTGAAATCTGCATGTCTTCTTGTTTGGATCAAGATCTTACTTCTGATCTTGATCCCGGGGGTGAGTCTTTCAGGATCAGTGCTTGTATCGGTTGATCTTTCTCTACTTTCTTGTTCTTGCTGACTACTGCTACTTATCTGGTGGTTGGTGACACGGGGAGAATATGGAGAACGTCGATGCAACAAGAGGCTGGAAAGTGGTGACGAAGAAGAGTGCTAAGCCTTCTGCTCATGGTTCTAAGGAGATCAATCAGGATGTGAAGTCGAGAAAGAAAGTTGATGCACACAAGGTGCTCGAGAGAAGAGCGCTGAGGCCGAAACTTCCGTTGAAGATCAGCGTCAATGCTAGGAAGAGGTCCTGGTCTGAGGTGTGTGCTAGTAGCTGGAGGATGTCCAACTCTTTGAGTATGTCTTACATCGCTCCAGAGATTGACGAAGAAGGTGTAGCTGTCGCCGTGCTTACGGAGGAGATGCTGGCTGAAGGGGTGGAGCGCTGGGAGAACACCATCGTCGGATACGTAGTGGGGGATATCCCCTACTATGGGCAAATCAGAGCCTGGGCGACGAGGATGTGGAAGATCAAAGGTGAGCTCAACATCTTCTCAAGGGAGAATGGATTTTTCTTTTTTCGCTTTGAGACAAAGGAGGATAGGGATGCGGTGCTGCACGGTGGCCCATGGCTCTTCGACGGAAGGTTGGTCGTGTTGCAGTGGTGGAGCGAAGAGGCTGGTTTTGACCGGGATCTTCTCAGGGCGGTGCCGGTGTGGGTCCAGTTCCAGAACTTGCCAACAAATCTATGGACACTAAGCATTCTTAACGCCATTGCCAGCGTCATCGGCGTTCCCATCTGCTTGGACCGGGCGACAGCGAGACTGGAGCGGCTTTCTTATGCAAGGTGTTTGATCGAAGTCAAAGCTGAAGAAGTGCCGCCGCAGTCTGTCTCTGTGCAGCTCGGGGACAAAGCATCGATTGAGGTAGGAGTGAGATATGAGTGTGTGCCTCCCCGTTGTACCAATTGTGTGTGCTTTGGTCACACTTGTTAGCAATGTCCTGCTGGAAATACTGTTAGAGACGGGGGTGTTACTCAGGCGCCATGCAGGCCGGAGGGGGATGTTTGTGTTGCTGAAGAAATTGTTAAAAGTGGGGGTGTTACCCAGGCGCCTTGTAGCCTGGAGGATGATGATAGTGTTGTTGAGGGAAAGGATGTTACCCAGGCTCCTACTAGCCTGGAGGTGACGGAGGAATGTAGCAATGTTAGGCAGCGGTTCGAAAATGGCGAAGGGGTGCAGCAAAAGGAGCAAGGCGGTGCGAACTTCACAACTAATACATGTAAAGATGGGAATGGCAGAGAGGACAATGTCAAAGCGGTAGATGTTATCGCTAGGGGGACGGATGTTAATAAACTGGCTGTGTCCAGTATGTACAAAGATTGTAATAGAGAGGCTCAGTCGGAGGCTCCTTGTATTAGGGACAAGGCTGGGCGCTGTGAAGATAAGGAGACAGGTGGAGCGGGGCAAAGCAAGGATTCTGTTCGAGCTGAAGGGAATTTGCTAAGTACTGTCCGCATGGATGCTGAGGCAAGTGGGGCTAAGCGAGATCAAGCAGGGACTAGTAAGGAGATAGAGAATAACGTTAACGAAAATCTTGGCAAAAGGATGTATGTTAATGTATGTGGGCTAGCTGCGACTAGCGGAATGGGGGAGGTTGGTGTCCCGTGTAAAAAGGCGTACCATAATGCTAATGAAATGGGGGGGAGGGGTCGGGGATCCTGGCAGAATCAGGGCACACGGCTAACACCAAGACCCCCTCGCTCAGCAAAAACATTAAGGCGTCGGTCACCCAATCCTATGGCAAGCCCATACCGAGCGACGATAATCCGTTCAATGTTCTTAGTACGGGGAACACATCACGTTCGGGAGCGTCTTTGCTTGATGATCACTATGATTCCGTTGATTCCGACAATGAGCCTCATGACTTAACTATTGCTAATGATGCTTGGTATGAGGAGCAAGAGGAGTTGAAACAAATTAGTAGAGACCAGAAGAAACAAAAGAGCAAAGCGGGTGCGGCCTATTCTAAGGGCACTCGCAAAAGCTCTAGGATTAATAGGGATGTTGAACATCCTCGCCCCTCCTCTATTAAATGACTGTGCTCATCTGGAATACTAGAGGGCTTAACAACGTTATTAGACGGAGTGAGCTCAAAGGCTGTTTACGTAAACATACGCCGTCCTTGGTTGGCCTTCTTAAAACCAAGGTTATTGAGAATAACGCTCACAGAATTCTCAAGTGCTTTTCGAGAAATTGGATGTCCATCGACAATCGTAATGTTCACTATAATGGACGTATTGTTATTGTATATACTCCTGATACATGGACATGCGTCGTTGATTGGTTATCTGCTCAGCATATCTCCATGAAATGTGTGAACGCTGCGGGGTTTGCTATGATGGTTACCATCGTCTATGCTTCTAACTCCTATCAGGAGCGCAGAGATCTTTGGAGAGACATTGTGCACAATGCCAGCAACTATAAAAATATTCCTTGGATCATTGGGGGAGACTTCAATTGTGTCAGATATGCTATGGACAAAGTGGGCGGTAGAGTGATTGATGGTTCTATGGTTGATGAATTTAATGATTGCATTAATTCTAGCGCCCTCATGGAACTTAAAATAGTCGGCAATACTTTGAGTTGGACCAATCGTAGTATTGGGCAAAAGCGTATTACTGCAACACTAGACCGGTCTTTCTGCAATAGCACTTGGATGGATGTCCTCACATCTTCTTACTGTGAATATATTGCTGGTGGTACTAGTGATCACTCTATTCTTATTATACACACTCATCATATTGGGGGTTCTGATCCCAAACCGTTCAAATTTTTTAATGCCTGGCACCGCATCCCTGATTACCTCAACGTGCTTAAGGAGCAGTGGCGCATCAGGGTTAATGGTTGCCCTATGATTCGCCTGGTTGCTAAACTCAAAAATCTTAAAATGGGGCATAAGAGTTTTGGAGCGACTTATAGTGATGCCAATAACGTGGTTAGAATTCGTGCTGAGCTTGCCATTATTCAAAATAATCCTAGACTAGGTTTATGTGATGAGCTGCAAAAGAAAGAGCACATCCTTGTAAAACAATTGGCTGAGGCTATTGATGTGGAAGAGTCTAATCTTAAGCAGAAAAGTAGACAAGATTGGCTGAGTCTCGGGGATCGTAATTCCCGGTTCTTCTATACTGCTATGAGGGCTAGGCAAAGCCACAACAATCTTGGGCATCTTATTTCCAGTAATGGCTCACGCAATAGTTCAATTGATCTCCTTAAAGTGAGGCTCCCGAGTTTTACTCTGGCTTATATAATCAGAATGATTACTGGAGTGTCTTCCCTCGTCTCATTACTAAAAGAGTGCTTACTGATGATGCTGCTAATTGGGTTGAAAATCGGTGATTGCTGAGGAGGTTAAAAAAGCCGTTTTTCAGATTGGGGCTGATAAAGCCCCTTGTCCTGATGGGTTTAATGGCTTCTTTTATCAAAATTTGTGAGACATCATAGGCTAAGATGTTACCATTGCAGTCCTTAATTTTTTGCAAATCTGGGAAGATTTATCGACAGATTAATCACACCTTTCTTACGCTCATTCCCAAAAGTGCCAATGCTTCTGGGCTTGGAGACTACAGACCGATATCTTGTTGCAATGTGCTTTACAAGATTATAAGCAAAATTCTTTGCAACCGATTGAGTAGAGCTGTTATTGAGCTTATTTCCCCTAATCAAGCTGCCTTCCTCCAGGACCGTTTGCTTACTGATTGTGCTTTGCTTGCTCATGAGCATATAAGGAGCTTTAATAATCCTATGGGTGCCCGGGCTTGTCTTAAATTGGACTTACACAAAGCTTTTGACAGTGTTAACAGAGAATTCGTTTATTATATGCTGCATAGGATGGGGTTCAAGCACAATTCATCAGTTGGATCTGTGAATGTATCTCTACTCCTTCCTTCTCTGTCATGATTAATGGCTCCCCTTATGGTATGTTCTAGTCTAATAGGGGGCTGAGGCAGGGAGACCCTCTTTCCCCTTATCTCTTCGTGATCGTTATGGAAGCCTTCTCCTTGCTCATGGCTAAGGCTAATGCTACTCGCAACATTATGCCTATGAATAGAGTTGGAGCGATTACACACCTTCTCTTTGCAGCCGATTTATTGGTTTTTTGTAGAGGCAACGTCAAATCCTTTGAGGGTCTTAGAGATCTCCTTTCTACATTCAAATCTTTCACCGGTCTTGAGGTCAACTGGAATAAAAGTGCTGGTATTTTTAGCAAAGGCACCAGGGGGCCTGGCAGTCTAGCTGATATCTTGGGTATTCGCTGTGTGCAATCTCTATCCATGAATTTGGGGCTCCCTCTTTCCTCCAAGTATCCCAACGCCGCAATGTATGGTCGCCTGATTGACAGATGCAAAAGTAGGCTTCAGGGTTGGTCTTCATCTTTATTATCCATTGCTGGGCGTATAGAACTTGTCAAATCGGTCATCTATGGCATGGTGGGGTTTTGGATGCAAGCCTTCCGAATTCCTAAATCTATTCTCCGCTCTCTTACTTCCATGTGTAGGAAGTTTATTTGGGGGAATAACCATTTCTGGGCTTGGAATGATATGTGCGCTCCCAAGCAAGAAGGGGTGTGGGAATTAGAAGTTTCAATGAGCTTAATAACGCACATGGTGTTAAACTGACCTGGCGCATGCTTACGCATGGTGGTATTTGGGCTTCTTACATGAGGAATCAGTACATGAGGAATATGGGTTTATTTCTGGCTAAGGCACATCCTATGCAATCTGGAACCTGGAAATTCATTCTTCATTGTCGGGAGGTTACTAAAAAGCTCACCAAACGCAACATCAGAGATGGTACTACCACACTATTTTGGTATGATAACTGGCTTCCTTGTGGTCCTCTTGGTGACTCTTATGAGGTTCCTAATGGGGAGGAGAGGTATACGGTCAGCGATTACTGGACTGAGGGTAAATGGGTGGAGAGCAATTCTCTTATGTCCGTCTACCACATCATCAGCACGGTGGTCTTGTCCACAGGCATTGACTCTTGGTCCTGGGTTTCCAAATCTTCAACTCTTCGTAGTGCTTGGGATGGCTCTCGAGTTATTAAACTTCTCTTTCCTTATTACAAGGTGGTCTGGTTTCAGGGGCATATCCCCAAGATGGCTATCACTTTACTGCGATCTTTTCATGGGAAACTCCTTACCCGTGACAAGCTCGTGAAATGTGGAGTGCCTACTTCACCCTTCTGTGTCTTATGCTCTGATAATATTCATGAAGATATGGATCATATATTTTTTGAATGCAGCTATACTAAATACATTCTTTGCAGGAGCTTTCTTAAACTTGGAGTCACATCTACTTTGACATCTTCACTGGCAGGAATATGCGACTTGATCCTTGCCCAATTCCATAGGAAGGACAATATAGGGAGGCTGGTCAGGATGGTGCTAGCTGCCATGACTTGGCACATATGGAAAGAGAGAAACAGGAGAATCTTTGAAGGCACTAGTCAGATGCAGACTCAGCTTTTTGAGAACATTGCTGATGACATCAGAATTGCTCTGCGGCATGTGGATTGGGACCAGGACGATGCTGGTGCTCCCCCTTCAAATTGGGGGCTTGTAGACTAGGCTGATATGTACATGTATTTTTGTTTTCTCTTTTGGCTCTACGGATAGCGGAAGGTGTTAAGTATTGGTGGGGGTGATGGCGCCTGTGCCCTTATCCCACTTTACAAACATCCTTCTTCCATCCGTGAGAGTCTTGTACTTTTTCGTTAGATCAATAAAGACGCAAAGCATATTCTCCACACACACACACACACACACACACATATCTACATACATACATATGTATATATATCTACATACATACATATATATATAGAGGAGGGATCAAATGACCCCCAAAAATAACCCCCAAAAATAACCCCCTATCAAAAATCCTATGCCCCCCATTTTCTCGGAAGATCCGAACCGTTCATCTTGATCTCCACCCTCTAAATACCTGACCCACCAATTTTCAACCCGATCCCATGTGTTTTGCCCATTCATCAACCATCCGCAAAAGTTCTGTTCATGCGAAACCGTTAAATTTGGGTCGGATGGATGAACGGGCAAAACACATGGGATCTAGTTGAAAATTGGTGGGTCAGGTATTTAGAGGGTGGAGATCAAGATGAACGGTTCGGATCTTCCGAAAAAATGGGGGGCATAGGATTTTTGATAGGGGGTCATTTTTGGGGGTTATTTTGGGGGGTCATTTGATCCCTCCTCATATATATATATACATACATATATATATATAGAGGAGGGATCAAATGACCCCCAAAAATAACCCCCAAAAATGACCCCCTATCAAAACTCCTATGCCCCCATTTTTGCGGAAGATCCGAACCGTTCATCTTGATCTCCACCCTCTAAATACCTGACCCACCAATTTTCAACCCGATCCCATGTGTTTTGCCCATTCATCCACCATTCACAAAAGTTCTGTTCATGCGAAACCGTTAAATTTGGGTCGGATGGATGAACGGGCAAAACACATGGGATCGGGTTGAAAATTGGTGGGTCAGGTATTTAGAGGGTGGAGATCAAGATGAACGGTTTGGATCTTCCGAAAAAATGGAGGGCATATGATTTTTGATAGGGGGTCATTTTTGGGGGTCATTTTTGGGGGTCATTTGATCCCTCCTCATATATATATATATATATATATATATATATATATATATATATATATATATATATATACATACATACATACATATATATATATAAAGGGTACGATGCGTATTTTGCGGAGAACGACTGCGGGCGATTCTGGCGATTCCGGCGGCGGAACCTCTTCGATCCCCGATGGAATCTCCTTACCTCCGGCTGGAAAAGGAAAAGAACCCCTACTCGCTGATCGACAGAACAGCGGTGACCTGGGTTCTTTCGGTGGGGATAATCGCCGGGAGAAGGAGGGATGGCAAGTTGTTCAGCGAAGGCTTCCAAGATCCAAGGAGGTGCTTTTCTCTAGGGGAGCTAAGCAGGGATCCAACCAATTCTACCGTCCCCAGGGCAGGAGGGTATCGGGGGAGGTAAGATCAAATTCATTCAGCAATAAAGCTTTGGGGGGATTGCAGGCAAGGTGTATGCTAAATTGCCTGTGAGAGCTCCGGCCTCATTAAGCATCAATCCCTCATCAGCTAAGATGTCTTGGTCTGAGGTGTGCTCTAATCGGCGCAAATACGGGGACTCGATGGGAATGTCCTTCGTCCCTCCAAAGATTTGTGATGATGGGTCCTGTGTCGCAAGAGTGCCTACAGAGCTTCTGGATAGGGGCTCAAAATTCTGGGAGTCTACCCTTGTTGGGTATGTGCTTGGAGAAATTCCCTTCTATGGACAGATTCTTTCCTGGCAGGAGAGGTTATGGAAGCCTAAGCATAGAGTTCAAACTTACACCAAAGACAACGGCTTCTTCTATTTTCGATTCGAGTCAAAAGAGGACTGTGAAAGAATTCTCCATGGAGGGCCTTGGCTGTTCGACGGATGGCTGGTGGTCCTAAAACGCTGGAGCCCAAATATCCGCCATGATCGGGACATACTCACATCCATCCCAATCTGGGTGCAACTCCATGGGATCCCCCTAAACATGTTCAATCTGGCCATCCTCAACATAATTTGTTCAGTTATTGGTGTGCCTCTGTGCTTGGACCGGGCAACATCAAAGTTGGAAAGAATCACTTTTGCAAGATGTTTGGTAGAGGTGGAGTCGAAGAAGCCCTTGCCTAAGATGGTCAACATTGAGCTTGATGACGGTTCGACATTAGCCATTGAAGTCAAGTATGAGGGAGAACCCCCGCGTTGCAGCTCTTGTGTCTGTTTCGGGCACACAAATAAACAATGTCCAAGTCAAGGAAAGCAAGCTGGAGAGGCCCCCACACATACAGCTAAGGAAGCTACTTTCGATGTAGTGATGAATTCTCAGGAGGCTGCTAGTGGGAATGACAGTGCCCTGGGCACGCAACCTGATAAGGTCCCTCTTTGTTTGTTAAAGCTAAAGAGGGTTGTGGGCTATCTGAAAATAGTCAATTCTTTGAAGCATTCTTCACTAGCAGGGGAGACCCCAGATTCAGCAATAAACAAGCTTGGCCCGGATGTATTGGGGACTAAATCGAAGGAAAATAACATCATTTGTGATGAGGCCATTACAGTTCCAAGCTTTAGTCCAATCAAAACTAAAGCTAGACCATTTTGTATCCCTGGTGCACCCACAGACCCTATCAACTCAGTTCCAGGTGATTCCCCTATGACTCTTAACCCCGGTCCTGGCGCATCACGTAGCTCACTTCTTGATGATCTACCTGATAAAGATTATGATTCCATCCCGGTGGTCACGGTAATTGACAACCCAGAGTGGCAGGCTGAACAATCTGAGCTTCTGCGAATAGCGGATCCTGCAGGACGTTCCCCTAATGTCCCGACTGCAACTCGCAAAAGCTCCAGGCTTAAGGATATTGTGCATGGGAGGCATGCACAGCCACATACCCCGTCTCAATGAGTATCCTCTTCTGGAATACTAGAGGTTTGAATACCTCTTTGCGGCGTAGGGACTTGAGAGATAGAATGAAGAAGTCAAAGCCCTCTATTATTGTTCTCCTGGAAACTAAACTTCAATCCCCTAAGTCTGCCAAGAATAACTACTTTTTGCCTAAAAATGGATTTGTATCAACAATTTTGATCTGCATAAGGGAGGCCGCATACTCATGGGCTTTGACCAAACAGTATGGCAAGTTACAACTCTTTCCGCCTCCAGTCAACAAATTATGGTGTGTTGTACCAATGTTGGAGGTTTTAAGTTTGTATTGACGGGTGTATATGGGGCCAATATCAGGTCCGAGCGCCTTGAGTTATGGAGGCAACTTAAGGACCTTGCTGCCAGCGCCACAAATGCTGCTTGGTTGGTAGGAGGAGACTACAACTGTGTTCTACATGCCAAAGAGAAGTTGGGGGGCGTAGGCTAGATTCTAGCATGGCAAATGATTTTAGCGACTCTGCTGGAGCTTGTAATCTTCAGGAACTGAAGAGCACTGGTTCTCGATTCAGTTGGTGTAATAGGTGTCTGGGAAATGACCGTATTGCTGCTCAGCTTGATCGGATTCTGTGCAACTCCATTTGGATTGACAAACTTCCGCTCTCCTACTACGAATATCTCGATCCTCAAACCAGCGATCACTCCCCTATGATAGTACATCTCCACTCTCAGGTAGACTCTGACCCGAAGCCCTTCAAATACTTTAATTATTGGGTTAATCTTCCAGGATACTACGATATTGTGGAAGCTGTTTGGTGAGAACCTGTCTTCGGATCTCGCATGTACATCTTGACTCAGAAATTGAAGAGATTAAAGTGTGAACTGCGCAAATGGTCTAGGAGGATGCAGCTTAATAATCTCATTGCTAATTGCCGTGAGAAACTTGCAGCAGTCACGGCTAATCCGTGCATTCATTCGGACCGGAATCTTCAACTCAGAGAGCGTGCCCTCTCCAAGGAACTTACCGATCTGCTGTCTGCAGAGGAGGAGAAGTATCGGCAAAAGAGTAGACAAGATTGGTTGGAACTGGGTGATAAAAATACAAAATTCTTTTACAACGCCATGAGAAGTAGGCAGTGCCGCAACAACTTAAGCCACCTGGTTGATGTTAACGGGGTTCAATGCAAATCTTACGATGAGCTGAAATCAGATGCATCAAACTACTATGAAGAACTGTACAATCAATCCCATTATTGGCAAGTGTTCCCTAAACTTGTTCCTAAACGGATAATTACTGCGGAGGCAGCTTCATGGTTAGAAAGAAGGGTCACTTTAAATGAAATCAAGGAAGCGGTCTTTCAGATTGGCCCAAACAAAGCTCCAGGTCCTGACGGGTTCAATGGATTCTTTTTTCAACATCATTGGGGACTAATTGGTACTGATGTTGTGGCGGCAATAGAGTCTTTTTTCAGATCAAGTACATTGCTTCGTCAGGTTAACCATACGTTTCTGACTTTAGTTCCAAAAGGCATTAATGCTTCGGCTATAGGGGACTACAGGCCCATTGCTTGCTGCAATGTCACATATAAGATTATTGGCAAAATCATCTGCAACAGGCTGAAATTGATCATTCACAAATTGGTATCCCCTAACCAAGCTGCTTTCCTCCAAGGTAGACTTCTCTCTGATTGCACCTTATTGGCTCATGAGCAGATTAGGGATTCCAGTAACCCCATGGGTGCCAGATCGTGTATCAAGCTTGACCTCAGAAAGGCCTTTGATAGCGTGAACATGGAATTCGTTTACTACATATTACATCAGATGGGGTTTGGTTATGTCTTTATCAGATGGATCCAGGAATGTATTTCTACGCCCTCTTTCTCTGTGATGGTAAATGGCTCACCTGTTGGTTTCTTCAAAGGAAACAGAGGGCTGAGGCAAGGAGATCCTTTATCGCCATATTTATTTGTAATTGTCATGGAATCCTTTTCACTACTACTGGCTAAATCCCTAGCTTGTGGTTACATGCAACCTATGAGACGCACAGGCTCTATCTCGCATCTTCTATTTGCGGATGACCTTCTCGTATTCTGTCGGGCTAATCAAAGATCATTTACTGGCCTCAGGAAATTGTTGGAGGACTTCAAATATTTAACGGGGCTGGAAACTAACTGGGCCAAAAGTGTTGTGATGTTCAGTAAAGGGGTTAGTAGTCCACAATCGCTTGCTGATTACTTAGGAGTCAAGCAAGCTTCTACCATCACCACATACTTGGGACTTCCCCTATCATCCAAATATCCGAAAACCTCTATGTACAGCAGGCTTATTGATAAATGCAAAAAGAGGATGACCGGATGGTCTACTACTTCTTTATCTATTGCTGGAAGGATTGAGCTGGTTAGAACTGTGGTTTATGGGATGATTGCCTTCTGGTTACAAGTGTACAGATTCCCCTCTACTATCATTCGTGTCCTTACCTCATTGTGTAGGAATTTTATTTGGGGCTCTTCTAAGACTTGGGCTTGGCAAGATTCTTGCAAACCCAAGACTGAAGGAGGGGTTGGGCTGAGGCTTCTGTCAGACCTAAACATTGCTTCTGGAATTAAGCTTACCTGGAGATTACTGATGTCTAATGACCTGTGGGCCAATTTTATGAGGGCAAAATATAAGGATGTGGATTACTTCTATGAAACTGAAGGGTCTGTCTTACATTCAGGCACCTGGAAGTTTCTTTTGAAATGCAGACATGTATCGCAGCAGCTTATTATGAGGAAGGTTAGTGATGGCAGGAGCACATTATTTTGGCACGATAACTGGTTACCGTGTGGGCCCCTCAAGAATCTATTCACTGTCCCAAGTGGAGCTAGTAGAATGCGGGTTAGAGATTATTGGAATGGTAATGGCTGGATCAATGATCCTGCTATTTATCAAATATCCCCTATGTTAATGCAATTTCAGCTGAATACCGGGCCAGATACTTGGGAATGGAAGCCAAGCCAGCATTTCAATTATAAGGAAGCTTGGGATCATATCCGAATCAAAGGGCAACCTTTTCCTCTTTACAAGCTGCTATGGTATACAAATTATGTCCCAAAAATGTCCCTTACACTTCTTCGAGCTCTCAAAGGAAAACTACTTACACGTGACATACTCGCTAGATGGGGGCTGAATTCATCCTCTAATTGCTGCCTCTGTGCGGATGACAAGTTGGAGAATATTGATCACATTTTTTTCAATTGTTCTTACTCTGCCTATGTTCTCCAGCGAGCTATGCTTAAGCTTTGTGTTCCAGGGCCACATAACCTCTCCTTACAATCTACAGGTGGTTACATTTCATCCAAATTTGGTAACAGGGGTGCTCTAAGCTTATTGGCCAAAACCGTGCTAGCGGGCATGGTGTGGCATCTGTGGCGTGAACGAAATAGGCGAATTTTTGATAACATCTCCAGGCCGAAAACTACTTTGTTCGACGAATTATCGGCGGACATCCGCATTGTGATGCGTAACCATGTTGATGATATGTCAGACCCTCTCGTGGCCAAGGCGCTTGGCAATTGGGATATTCTTGACCATGGTTGAGGCGCTCTTTGCTGGCCAGCTGCTGTTGCCGGTAGTGTGGAATGCTGTCAACCCGCACCTGTGCCTGAACGTTGCTCCTTTGGCTTCACGCATTAAACTGTGGATGATATCCGAAGATAATGCTTGTTGCACGACATTAAACTGTGGATGTCTCTTTGGCTTCACGCATGATACTGTGGATGCTCCCACGCTGCTTGTGGTGTGTTTTTAACTGTGAATGCCCCCACACTACCGGTAGTGTGTTTCCAGTGTGTTTCCAGCGGCTTGTATTAGATGTCTTGGGTTCTTAATTGTATACCAAGGGTACTGTTTTGTTTTCCTCTCTCTATTGTGCTACTCCTGATGCCTATCAAGTTGTATTTGTATATATTTTGATACTCAATATAATTTTACTTACCTTTCAAAAAAATATATATACATATACATACATACATACATACATACATATATATATATATATATATATATAGTGATCTTCGGTTGCGAAAAATCCCGTGCGAAAACTTTTTTTTATTTTTTTGAAATTTTTTTTTCAAAAATTCTTTTTTTGATGTTTAATCCATACAATTATATACCCCAGGGAAAATAATGGGTGAACCCGTTGGGCATTAGAGCACCCATCCACCCGTTACAAATTTAACGGTCTCAAAACGTGCGAATTTGATGAAATGGCTTGATCGAAGGCCAAATGACATTATTTCTCAACAATTATTTTTTGAGGGGGGTATAACAACATATAATGAGGGTGGGAAAAAGAATTTTTGAAAAAAAAAATTTCAAAAAAAAGATAAAAACATTTTCGCACGGTGCGAAATGTTCTCATTTGAAAATTTTCCTATATATATATATATATATATATATATATACACACACACACACACACACATACATACATATATATACATATACATACATACGTAGATATATATATATATCTACATACATAGATATATATATATACATACATATATATATATATATACATACATACATACATATGTATATATATACGTACATACATATCTATATATACCTACATACATACATATGTATATATATATACATACATATACATACATACATACATATGTATATACATATATACATACATATACATACATACATACATACATATATATATATATATATATATATCTCTCTCTCTCTTCAATTCAATTCTTTTGAGCTCTATTTTTTCTCCAAGTCAAGACACATCATATCCTTAGATTTCCAGTTATTTTTCATTGTACATTCACTTTCCAATATTTCATAAAAGATATCTCCAAATGTACAACAACATTTAATACTTGTGGAAGTGAAAGTATAGGTGTAGAAATCGAATTATTCTAATCATTGAACATGCTATGGTTATTTAGAAAATCAAACATGCACATGTAGATATAACAATAATACATCAATTTCTACATGGATATGAATGTCATCGGAAATAAAAACAATAAATCGTATAATTTAAAAGTTACTAATAATTAAACACAATAAACAACGGAAATAAAAACAATTTCTCATCAACAACCGCACAAAGGAAAATACGCCAATGCAAATACAAACACAAGACGTATCCAGGTTCAGATCCCTAACCGGCAATCCTACTCCAGTCCCACACTTGTAACCACTAATGCTTCCTAACCAAGACACAAACTCAAACAAGAGTACAATCCCTAACCGGGACAATCCAAGGAGTAACCCTCCAAGGAGTCAATAAAGTAACCCTCCAATTGGAGTAGCCCTCAAATATGCTCTCACACCCCGATAGCTAGGTTTTGCAAAGAAACAAAACGAAATACACACTTACGTATGCCTTGAATAGATATAACCTATGTGAAGATGAAGGCAAGGAAGTGTGGAAACCAAGTGCTTGAGATGATGAACTTGATGAACTTGGAAGCTTATCTCTTGATACAAGATCAATGCATACCACTTTAACTATGTCGCATAGCCAAGCCTACAGTATGGTCAACTGTCAATCCTAATGGCTTGAAATCGGTTAGTCTCTACCGGTCTTTAGCTTATTAATGTTGGACTTCTCTTAACATACTTTGACCAAAGTTTTTACGAAATACGGAACTAACACATGCGAAACTAACTTCCCATAAACACAGAGACTAATTCTTTCTAGATCATTACTCTTCTCGCATGCTTAAAGTGTCACCCAACCAAGGAACTTTCGACAGGACTTTCCTCGAGGCTAGGTCAGAGATCAAAGTGCTACCATTCACATACAGGTTTGTACAATGACATCACGTCTAAGGACCAACTTACCTATCATCACTGAGAAATATCATTGACAGATTAGCTTATGTTAACCATGGGATAACTCTCGTTGGGTAGTTCAGTGAACTCATTCTCCAATGAGCAACTGTTTTTTGTCTCCGACTTTGCCAAATCAAACGACTATGAGAACATCGTCACCGCTACTAGGTGAAGACAAAGACACAATGATCTATTCGATGTGTCAATATCCTATTGTTGACACATCTATGACCACAAACGGTTTTAGACTTAAGCTACTATCGGTCAGACACTTCTCATAATTGATCTTCATCTAGATACATGCATGCCCTTGCTCTAAGTATAATAAAATCACCTAAGTTTTTAAATGAAAACATCATACTACTTAGCCAATTGATTCCAAAAAAGCATACTTTCATTTTGAACAAGATGTTTGTACATATACATAGAGATAAATTGCCTCAAAGGCATACACATCTCTCAACAAAGCCATGGCTTGTGCATCCATGCTCTAATTCATGGAACATCTCCCAAGTCTGACAGTAGGCCTCCCCGTCAACCTGGGTAAAGTTTGCCATATGTCTGCCTCTGTACCTGCCACTAGTTGTTATTGTACAAATCACTGAGTTGCTAGATACTCAATCTGTGTGTCTGTTAAGCATTCAAATGACACTTACTAGATAAATGCCCCTGCATACCATAAACAACACAACTCAAAACTACCAACGGACTAGAAACACTTGCTCCAATTCTCATTTGAGCAATCTGATGTGATAGGGCATCCATTTTACTAAAAAGTAGTGTCATAGCATCCATATATAGATAAGTCATTCTTTCTCGTCTTAACTTCCTTCGTCTCTTAGCGTTCAGTGTCTTTGCAGTTTTTCTTTTCTTTGTTCGAGTTTATAACTACCGCAAGTGCACGGGTAGCAGTAACACAAACGGGTCGATCACATGGAAGCTAGGGACAAAGTACCAACCAATTTTAGACTATAGTTGCCTACGTGATTTCTAAATAGATTATAAGAAAATAACTAAGGATTTATCAATGAGAAATTATGCTAGGGCTAAGTATCTCCACCATCATGAATTGATTGCGGAATTGATATCAAGAGTCAATTTATTGAACTAAAGCGTCGAGTGTGATTATCGTTCCTTATATCACTACCTAATACCTTCTCTCTATTAGGCCTATCTATCATAAGTTGACACCTATCTTGTGGTTTCCAAATTATGATAAATTCATTACGAATCAACAATAAATGGTTACCAACCCTAATTTGTGCCTACTCTCATGGAAGAACTAAAGTCAAAGTCAAGGATCTCTGATTTAGGACTTCAACTTTCGTTGATAATCCTAAATGTGTAGCCCTAATTAATTCGGGATCCAACTCTAGTTGATAATCCTAAATTAGTAGGAATTAATTTACATATCAAAATGCATCAAATCAAAACCCCAACTCTCGTTGGTGATTAGGGTTTGATAACAAATCAAGAGATAAATTAACATTAAGTGCATCTAAGGCTAAACGCTAGATAATTATTTCAATAAACTAAGATGTAAGGACCCTGTCTATGGGGAAAACACTAGAAGGGGTGGTTGAATAGTGTTGTGTTTATGCAAATTTAAAAGGAATTTACGCCAAATAAAATGCAATCCAACAAATAGTGCGGAATAGAAAAACAACCCAAAGAGAAACACACGCAAACACAGATATGTTTCAAGGGTTCGGATTACCCAAGTCAACTCCCGACTTGTTCCCGGTAATCCTACGTCCCTACCACCCGGATACCACCGGATACTCAAGTTAGAACCCTAACTTGAGGTTTCCTTAAAACCCACTTGTAGCAACCCTACAAGTGCAATCGAATACAATCGATGTCCTTGACTCCCACAACCAGGGAGCAAGCAAAAACCACTCTCACAACCGAGAGCACAATTCAAATAAAGAAGTTATGAAATCTAAAAGCAACACTTATAATCACCTATGCCTTGAAGTAGAACTTGAAGGAGAAGTGTGATGTGTGTTGAAGAACTCTCTTGGAAGAGAGGAGAAAAGCCCTTTCTCTTGACTGAACCAAATGCCTAGAAGATCAAACTTTGGTTCTAGGTTGGAGAGCAAGAGAACAAGATTTGGAAATACTTAGGGCTTTGGATTTGAGAGCTTTGATCTTTGGAAATGAAAGCTTGAAGGATTTTTGCAATGAATGCGTAACCTTCCAATGGAACAGTAGAAGCTCTATTTATAGCTTTCTCAAATCCACAAAACAGTTTAGGCAAAAACCCAATCGAAATCCGTGAGAAAAATCTCAACAGATATAATCTGAACTCGCGACAGTCGACTGTTGAACAAACCACAGTCGACTGTTGCACAGTCAGCAAGGGTAGGTGAGAATTCATAACGGTAACTTACCACGTGGACAGTCGACTGATGAAGCCAAGACAGTCGTCTGTAAAACCAACAGGAGACTGTACATTCTTCGACAGGCGACTGACCGAGAGAAGAGTAAGTTAGATAAAATACTGGAAATCTCACAAGATACAGGACAGACGACTGATGCAAGGAACACAGTCGACTGTCAGTCAGAACAGGCGACTGTATATCCTTAAACAGACGGCTGTCACAGACAGGAGAAATTTCCAGAGAGCTGAGTCAAAGAATGGACTTACAGACAGGCGACTGTTGCAGCATAGACAGTCGACTGATCTAATAGACAGTCAACTGTATATACAGCATAAGTCGACTGGCCATAGAAATCGGATCAAACAGAGTTTGGGCAAGGAGAGACAGGCGACTGATGAACCATTCACAGTCGACTGTCACTAGGACAGGCACCTGTTAAACGTTCAACAGTAGCCTGTGCGAGATAATCAGAGAGGGCCCAAAAACTACATTGTAATAGTCTGTGCATAACAGGCGACTGTAGAATAAAACACAGTCGACTGTTTTTGAGACAGGCGACTGTAAACTGTTAAGCAGTCGGCTGTTATAAACAATCCTAGCACAAACACAAGAGAATTGAATTGGGATCAAAGGACAAAGGTCTAGAGATGTCCTATGACCGAATGAAGATGTGTGTGAGTGCTCCATCAAAGTTCTACTTCTAAGCTACATACTAGAAGAGATAAAAGAAAAATTACATTGACAAATAATCTCTTCTTTCCATCATATGAGCTTGAAGTCTTTACGGAGCTTCAATCATCAATCTACGATCATCCAATTCATATCATTTGCCTTCAATGACGTTTGAGAGTCATCCATTGCTAGTTGATCTTCATAATAAGCTTAGGCAATGGATTAACTACAAAATAGGAGATTAGTAACAAGTATTTATGTTTGCTCATCATTTACACCAAGTAGGTAGAAGTCCAATACTCAACATTCTCCCCCTTTTTGATGATGCCAAACAAACATAAACAAAAAGATAAATAGTTGTGCGCAATGAAAACTTACTCCCCCTACATAGATGCCAATCAAGTTAGTCAACAAATATTAGAGCATCTACATAGCAATTAAAGCAAATGAGTGAGATATGAATGAATTTAATTCAAGAAATCTAGGAAATAAAATCCCTATTCATTGTAATCTTACTCCCCCTGAATCTAAGGCAACGAAAATCTTAGATGCAAGCGTTAGAACATACTTAGCACATCCATTATGAATCTTGTATGTTTATTTCTCTCCCCCTATGGAATTATCCAAAAAGGTGGGAGCAAATAACAACAACAATAATAGTGCTAAAATACGAACTAACAACAATCAAGGAGTATAAAGATATATCGAATCAAAAACTCATAAAATCTCATCATATACACATGTGAGTAATGGAAGTGAAATCCAATATCAACATTTTAGATAAACGAAATGAAAATAATTTTCACAAATTCATCACATCAACGAAAGAGCATGAATTAACCAATATCAAATTCGTGTATTGTCTCAAAAGCACATCAAGAAGAGTGAAGCATACATGGAGACAACATAACATACATCACACAGATACGATAAGCAATAGAGCAAAGTGTGACACAAATGAGGGTGAAACATCATATATATAGATATAAAGCAGCTGAGTACATCAACGGATGGTCATCAACATGGCCATCCCAAAAAAAGATACATCATGATCAACAAAAATACATCATGACGACATCAAAAAGTATCACCAAACATATATGAATGAGTCGCAGACAACATCATCCATCATACAAAGACAAAACATATATCATCACTCAAAATAACATCAGTCAAAGTCATCGATCTAAGGGTGAGCATCTCCAGGGGCTGCGGACGAGGAAGCAGGCTCTGAAGCAGCAGGAGTGTCCTCTGGAGAAGGGTCAGAAGGAGCAACAGAAGCAGCAACAACATCATCCTGTGTAGAAGCAACACCAGGAGGCTCAACGACACCAAAAGGCTGAGGAGGCACATGAGGCTGAGGAAGATACTGTCTCAAATCCTCAGGGAAGGGAATTCCCTGATGGAGGAGTGAGAGAGACAGCAATCTGTAAATACCAGAGATCATCGACAAAAGAGTATCTTGAGACGGTGGAGCAGATGATGATGAAGGCAAATCAGCTGGAGGCACAATGGATGAGGATGGAGCTGAAGTAGTCTTCCTCTTCTTCGAGGCAGTCTGCAGAGCCGAAGAGGACTTCGACTTTGCAGAAGCGTCGAGGAGAGGGCCAAAGGGCATGGGGTCGTAACGGGTCAAGTCAACACCAAAGTGACGGAAGACACAAGTCAAAAGACCACCATAAGGGATGTGAGACGACGAGGACGTGAACTCAACCTTGTCCATCCTATCAAGGAGGACACCGGCCCAGTTCACGGGCAAGCCAGAAAAAATATCATACATACACTTCAGGATATCCTGAGACGGCTGGTCAGACGATCCATATCGCGGCAGAATGTTGGACTTCACCACTAGGTGAACAGCCCAACCCTGTGCAGAGAACATGGATGATCTGACACCCAAATCAAGAGCTAAAGGAACCTCTCGAAACATATCCCGGAGAACAGACTGATCAAGATCCTCAATCTCGGAAAAGCTGATATCAGTGGGGAGGGAACCGACAGAAGGAATCCTAAGAATAGTCCCTAAGAGATAGGGAGTGATCTGAATGTGGGTTCCCTGGACGACCGTATCAAGGATGTCGGTAGTCGAATACTCACCGTGAACGCGGTTCGTATAGAAGAGCTTCATCAGAAATGGATAGGCTCTGGGGGACTCGCTCTGAGAGAAGCGAAAAAGATCGGCCAGGTGAGTAGCGGAAAGAATATCAGAGAGTCTCTCAGCAGTGAATGCGGGGAAAGCAATGTACCGCTCCCTAAGTAGGTTGATCCCTAGGAGAGAGTGAAACTTTGCCAGACAAAGGTCGTCTCGGCAAACGGGAACCAGGGGATCAGAGGGGGGTACAGCATGAGTCTCTTCAGACGAACTGGATACAGAAGGAGACACATGAAGAATCTCAGCAGCAGGCTCACTGATGTGAACACCAGCAGGCTTACACTGACGATGAATCAAAGGCTGAGCATCGCTAGAAGAGGCAGAAGGTGAGTAACCCGGCGAAGACAAACGCACGGGAGACCGAGCATGCTTGGTTCGAGCTTTATAGGGTTTCTTTCTCTTGGAAATGAGTTTCTTAGGAGCCCTAGTTTGTTTAGAAGCAGTGATCTTCTCTTTTCCCTTAGGTTTAGGAGCCATGGAAACGAGAGAAGGAGAAACTAAAGCAACGAAAGGAAACAACGAAGAACAAGAGAGAGAAAGCAAACCAACTGAGGGAATACAGACGATCGCGGAGAAGAAGATCAAAGACGACGGTAGAACACGATCGACAGCGACGATTAGGAGGAGATCGACGGTTGAAGAAGCGAAATCGATCGTTTTTGTAGAGAAAAACGAGCGGGAAGTTGAGCGGCCGAAGCAGAGGAGAGAGAAAATCGACGTGGGGAGTGATCGCGTCGATTGAATATAAAATAGGGAAAATCAATCTGAGCCGTTGGATCAAGGAATTGACGGCTCGGATCAAATCACATGAACCGACACAGCATATGACAGTCGACTGATGAACAAAAGTCAGTCGACTGGATGAAGTGATAAAATTAAAGCTCAGAAAGAGGGGCAGTCGACTGGCAAGTATAACGCAGTCGCCTGTCCACTGGACAGTCGCCTGACATATACTCAACATTCGGCTGGCCGAGAATTAATACAGATCACAAGAATAACAGAGAACACTGTAAACATTCGACAGAGAGTACAGTCGCCTGATAACTAAATTGCAATCGCCTGTTAAGCTAACAGTCGACTGTAAAACAGTCATCAGTCGGCTGTGCGAAAGATATCAATTTTCATATGGAGGATATAGAGTAGGGCAGTCGATTGTCAAAAGAAAAACAATCGTCTGTCCTGGTCCAAAAATGCACAGTGAGATAGAATTCCAGAGAATAACAACACTCACCCTAGGACCTATACTCTAATCACAAATACATCTTAAAAACATTATGAAAATAATAAATCCATTGAAACACAAATTACTCCAATCAACTTCGAAAACTCATGAAATCAAATAAGTCACAATTGCCTTTCTTAATCTCATAAAACAATAAAGCATATGAAGAAAGACAATCAAGAATATGAGCTCAAAAAGGAGTTATAGCATGAAAAATGAGCTTCTAGATTTCAGATTCACCCATAATTCCCAATTCTCCACGCAACCTCACAAATGAATCTTCTTTAAGAGGTTTAGTGAAGATGTCGGCAATTTGTTTTTGGGTTTCAATGTACTCTAAGATGATGTCCTTCTTAGCTACATGATCATTTATAAAATGGTGTCTCACGTCTATGCGTTTGGTATGGGAGTGGTGTACCGGATTCTTGGAAAGACAAATAGCACTTTGATTATCAACCATGATAGGGCAAGTATCACAATTGACACCATAGTCACTAAGTGTGTGTCTCATCCAAAGAACTTATGCACATGCAAGACCCGCGGCAATATATTCCGCTTCAGTCGTGGACAATGACACCGAATTCTGTTTCTTAGAGAACCAAGAAACTAAGGAATTTCCTAAGAAATGGCATGTGCCACTAGTACTTTTCCTGTCGGACTTGCATCCGGCAAAGTCGGCATCACTATATGAGATTAACTCATAAGTGCTAGACTTAGGGTAAAGTAACCCATAATCTAGGGATTGATTGAGATAACGAAATATTCGTTTAACCGCAATCAAGTGTGACTCCTTAGGTCTTGCTTGATATCTAGCACATATACATACGGAAAACATGATATCGGGCCTACTAGCGGTTAAGTAAAGTAAGCTACCGATCATACCTCGATATAGACGAACGTCTACATCTTTTCTGCGTTCATCCTTGTGTAGATGAGTAGTAGTACTCATGGGAGTCCTTTTGCTTGAAGACGATTCCATCCCGAATCGTTTAATAAGCTCCCCTGTGTACTTTGTCTGATGTATGAAAGTGACATTCTCCATTTGTCGAATTTGCAATCCAAGGAAGTAGGTGAGCTCTCCCATGTGGCTCATCTCAAACTCATCCTTCATAGACTTGGAAAATTCTTGACAAAGATTAAAGTTAGTAGAACCGAAAATAATATCATGTACATAAACTTGAATCAAAAGAATGTCATTTTCATAATCTTTAATGAAGAGTGTAGAATCAACTTCTCCCACTTTAAAACCTAAATTCAAAAGAAAGGTCTTAAGGCGATCATACCAAGCTCTAGGAGCTTGTCTCAATCCATACAACGCTTTCTTAAGTTTGAAAACATGGTTTGGAAATTTTTCATGAATAAAACCGGGAGGTTGAGAAACATAGACTTCTTCATTTACAAATCCATTTAAAAATGCACTTTTAACATCCATTTGAAATAATTTAAAATTCTTATAGGATGCAAAAGATAAAAGCAACCTAATAGCTTCTAATCTAGCTACGGGGGCAAAAGATTCTTCGAAATCAATACCTTCTTCTTGCCGGTAGCCTTGAGCTACTAACCTTGCTTTGTTCCGTGTGATTACCTCGTTTTCATCCATCTTGTTCTTGAAGATCCATTTGGTCCCAATAGCTTGGTGACCACTTGGAAGAGGTACAAGTTCCCAAACTTCGTTTCTCTCGAATTGTGCTAGTTCTTCTTCCATTGCCAATATCCAAGAGCTATCCTCACAAGCTTCTTAAATGTTCTTTGGCTCAATGGTAGAGACGAATGCGCAATGGGAGAATTCTTCAATTCTTGATCTCGTTCGAACACCCACACCAATATCTCCAATAATTTGGTTATGGGGATGGTTGCGAACGGTTAGATAAGCTTTGGGTAAACCTGGATCACTAGGAACAACTTCAACAATTTCGTTAGAAGTGTTAGTCTCAACAATATTATCATTAATCTTACCATTATTAAGAGAGTCACAAAGAATCTCTACATTATCATCATCAACATGAGAAAAGTCAAAATCTTCATAAAAAGATACGTGAAGTGATTCCTCAATCGTTGAAGAAGTTTTGTTGTATATCCGATAGGCTTTGCTACGTGTGGAATATCCAACAAAAAGTCCTTCATCGGATCTTGGCTCAAATTTGTCTAAATTACCAAATGTGTTCTTTATAAAACATTTTGAACCAAAGACACGAAAATATTTCACTTGAGGCTTTTTATCATAAAACAACTCAAAACAAGTTTTGTTTGTTAGGGGTCTCACTAGGATCTTATTGAGCACATAACATGTCGTGTGCACCGCTTCTGCCCAAAATTGTAGTCCTAAATGACTATCATGGAGCATAGTGCGAGCACACTCAATAAGAGTCCTATTCTTTCTTTCTACAACACCATTTTGTGGTGGTTCACGAGGAAAGGAAAAGTTATGAGTTATCCCGGAGTCATCACAAAACTTAGTAAAAGACTCATTCTCAAATTCTCGTCCATGATCACTACGAATAGTGATAATGGTGGATCCTAAAAGATTCTGAATCTTCTTTGTAAATTTGGTAAACTCTTCATGAGCCTCATTCTTATTAGTTAAGAATGAAACCCAAGTAAATCTAGAAAAGTCGTCAACGACAACTAGTCCATAATGAGCATTACCTAAAGAAGCGGTTCTAGTTGGCCCAAATAAATCTAGATGAAGAAGTTCCAGGGGCCTCTTAGAAGTAATCCCTTCTTTAAGCTTAAATGAAGATTTACTTAGTTTACCTCTTTGACATGAATCACAAAAGTTTTTCTTATTAAAAACAATCTTAGAAAAACCTTTGACTAGATCATGCTTAGCTAACTTATATAAGTGCTTGAAGTGAACATGACCAAAACGGCGATGCCATAATAGTTGTTCACTTGTGTTAGCAACTAAGCAATGTTCTACGGTTTTAGGCAAGCTTAAATAATAAATATTTTTACGTCTAATACCAGAAAATAAAACATTTGAATTACAATCGACAATAGTACACAATCCTTCTCCAAAGTTAACCGTGTAACCTTTGTCACAAAGTTGACTTATGGAAATGAGGTTGTGACATAAACCACTAACAAGATAAACATTAGTAATTAGGGGTTTGAAAGGATTACCAATGATACCTACTCCAATGATGGTTCCCTTTTGATTACCTCCAAAAGTGACCGTTGCACCATCTTTGATGCTAATCACATCGGAGAGCAATGAGGGATCTCCCGTCATGTGTTTGGAGCAACCGCTATCAAAAATCCATCCTTTCCCTTTAGAGCTAATAAGGCATTTATTGCTCTTCTTCTTTCTCTTGGGTACCTATATAATATACCATAATCTTATGGTACCCAATGTTTGTTGGGTCCAACGGGATTAGCCCTTTGGAAGCCAAGTCCAAGTGGACTTCCGCTTCCCAACATAGTTACTATTTCTAATTACATCATGAAAGTAGGAATCAACATAAGAATTCCTAACATTTAGACTAGTGTTCTTAGGACCCCAAATAGTGTACATCTTAGGAGTCCTATTCCTAGTTGCATGCATATGAGTTGGATTTCTATGTGGTGCATGCTTGTTAGGAACATGATTTCTAGCATAGATATGAGGTGGAGGATATGCATTGTACATTCTAGGATGATATGTATTCTCGGGAACATGCATATTATATGAAGCATATTGATCATGCATGACATGTGGAGAATTAGCATACATGAAAGAATGATGCGTATGAGCATATGGGTGTGTGGGAGCACGTACATGAGTATTTCTCATGTGTGGTTGTGTACGTGTCCGTGGGTGCGGAGCATAAAAAGTGTCATGATTATCCACTTGTGGAGTAGGATGTGTAACGACTGGTTTTTCATGTATTTGGATTATTTATATTATATATATGTTTTGGTGGATTTTCTCCTTATGTGTGATTTCCGTCTCCGTAGCTTTCGTTTTCGTTCGTTTCGTTGTGATTTTCTAGCTTCTTCCTTAGATCGTTGAGTTTGGAGCAAGTCATTCGTGACGAGCTTCATATCGCTCATATCTTACAGTTAGGTTGATTTTAGAAGCCGTAGGAATCTTCCCGAAACTTCGCGCTTCGATTCGAGACTTTTTGTGCACTTTAGTTGGTTCAAGAAGGGGAACCAACCGACTAGATTCCAATCTAGTCGGTCAGGAACTCTTCTCAAACCGACTAGTTCATTAAATCAAAAATTCAAAAGTTACTGTTTACTCTTAGTCGGTCTAAGAACAACCACCGACCGACTAGATGTGAAACTAGTCGGTCAGAACTTGCTCTCAGACCGACTAGTTCCTTTGATTAATTTTACCTAAGTTACTGTTTATCGTTAGTCAGTCTAAGAACATTTTTCAACCGACTAGGTTGCAAACTAGTCGGTCAGCCACTGTTCTTTAACCGACTAGTTCTTTAACCAGTGTGACGACCTGAGTTACTGTTTTGTGTTAGTCGGTCACAGTTGGTCTACCGACAGACTAGTTCTCAAACTAGTCGATCAACAACTCTTCTTTGACCGACTAATCGACCCAGTAAACCTAGGGTTTGCCCAGCCGCCGCACGATTTTCTATTTAAGCATCTGATCGTTCCTCTTTCTTTCTTTCACTTCTCTTGGCTATTTCCTTTCCCCTTGGAGCTCTGATCTTCCCCAACACTCCCCAATCCATTCCTTCATCCTCGGAGCCCCATCTCACTCTCCATTTGCGCCGGCCACCTCCTTTAGGCCGTCGGCAAACCCCCAAAACCCCTCGGAACCACATTTCTCAGATTTTCTCGCCATTTCCAGATCTGAGCCGTAGTTCTTCGGATCGTTCTTCCGTTGCCGTGCTTGCTCGGCATCGTTCTTCCGCTACGATACGGTAGTAAATCGATCCTTTAATATTCGCTTAACCCACCTTGTGATTTTTGTTAAACCCTAATAGGACTGATATTGTTTTGCCATGGCAGCGATCCCAACCCCATAGTCTAACATTTTGTGACGTGCCTCGTTGATCGTCATCCTCGGTGCTAGGCAAGTGAAACTTGCCACTTAGGGTTTTAGGCCATGTTTTAGGCCATTTGCTTGTTGTAGGCGTAAAAGAGACTAGGCGACGAAATGATACTCGCCTAGGCGCAAATTCCAGGATCTAGCTTGACAACGAAGCTTGATCCGACTACTTTTAATTATTGGCACTTGTCATCCATGCATCTTATCTGCCATGTTTAAATTCAATTAACGGTACACGAATTATCTGTACATGCCATGCTATCCATATTGAATGTTGCATTCGTAGCACACGCTACATTACTTGTACTACTTGATCCGGCTAGGCACCCGTTATGCGGGCATAACCCTATGCCATACGTGTCAAAACACTTCATGGCTCATGATCCAGAAGCGAGCATACGTGTTCGGGGGTAATGCCCTGGCTCGATACACGTGGAGGGGTAGGGATAAGCGATCACCTGAGTTTACGAGTTGGCCTGATCCGCCACTCTAGCCAGAAGACGTAATCTCTGTGCACGACGTGTTTACTTGACGTGTTTACTTGACGTGATTTACTTGACTTGTACTTGTCCGTGTCTATACTTGTAAAACTTGTCATCCATGCCATACTTGCTACTTGTTACTTGTTACTTGCACCTTACCTTATTTGTTACTCACATACTAAACTTGTCATGCTATGCATCATACTATAACTGCTAGGTTGTTAGTTTACCTTCCTTTCAGTTTCATTGCCCAAGTCTTTTAGACTTGCTGACATGTGCCCCTTTACTCTTTTGGGTGACACATGTTATATCCTGAGCCTGAGGTTGCTGCTGAGGACGTGGTGTTCGCTGACGCTGAGTCAGAGCCCGTGTTCATCGAGGAGTTTGAGGACACGGGCGATCAGTCGTAGAGACTGTTTGTGTTGTTGTTTAGACTGCTTCTGTTGTCGGTGCGTAGCACCAATACTTTATGCCGTGTTGGCTTTTGTTGGCCATGTTTTGGGCCTAGACTCTTTCTTTTAGCCTGGTGGCTTTTCTGGATGTTGAACTTAATTTTAATGTTTAGACATTGCTGAGATTTGGGATTTTATTTCTGTGTCTCCTTGTGTTATTATCTTGTTCTGCTCGTGGTTATAGGGACCTGTATATGTTTTATTGATGCTTATCAGGCGTGTAGCTTCACAGCTCCACGTTTGTGTGGACCTTTTCATGTCTCGACTCCATTTTAGGAAAGCGGGCGTGACAGGATGTTTCCTACGTGGATGAGTGTTAGTGTACATAAAAGCATGGCCTTGCTTTTGGTTTCCACCCTTAGTGGGTTTCTTGCCAAAAGAAAGAGAAGGTGATGTGGTGACATTCTTGGTAGGATCTCTACCTATAGTGTCTTTGACATCACTTGTGGATGCACCGGAGGAATGCCTCACAAAATCTATAGTGACACCACTATAGGAGGTGCAATTATTAGATGCATTTGCTTTTACAAATCCAAGACCAACACGATGTGTGGCCGGAAATTGGTTTGCTAGCAAATCATCCAATTGTCCTTTTCCCTTATTAAATCTCACAATACGGGAGGACATGAGCTCATATTTCTCCTTTAAAGAAGAAAGGTTGGTATCCAAGGTGGACACCTGTGCTTTGAGCTCGTGCACTTGGGTTTTAAGAGAATCATTCTCTAAACCCAATTGTGTGTGACGTGTAACTAGATCACTATTATCCATGGGATGCGTTTGATCTAGTTGAGATTTGAGGGAATTCACCTCATCTCTCAATGTGACATTTTGAGAAGCTAAGTTTGCTTTCTCAAGGGTTAAAGTATCAACAATGGTGTCATTGTTGATAATGCATGGAATGGATGACTTGCTAACTTTTGATTTCTTTAAGCTAGTGTATCTAAGCATTAAAGATTGTTATTTAGCAAATAGTTCTTCATTAGTAATACGAAGTTCATCCATTGTTACCTCGGTGTTATCCGTATCGGAATCACTCTCATCCGAGAGTGGGTCTTCAAGTGCCATGAAAGACATGTGGGCGCTCTCACCCTTCTCATCATCGGAATCGCTTGATGAGTCATCACTTGAGTCATCAAAGGTACCGACGAGTCCTTTCTTCTTGTCTTTCTTATTCTTGTTGGACTTGTGGTACTTTGGTACCTTCCACTTTTCTTTGTTGTTTAGTATTGGGCAATCCCTCTTGATGTGCCCTGGCTTATTACACTTATAACAAAGAGAGGAAGTAGCATTAGTAGACTCAAAACGTTTGTTGGAGGGAAATTTACCTTTGCGGAAGAAGCGTTGGAACTTCTTCGCCATTTGGGCCATTTCACCCAAATCCATCTCGTTCTCGGATTCATCACTTTCGGAGGATGACGAATTGGCGTTGAATGCCAAAGCTTTCTTCTTGGCCTCCGAGGGATTCATCATGGCTCGAATCTTCAATCGGTTATCCAGTCTCACTTCGTAAGACATAAGAGTCCCGATGAGATTCACCACGGTGTAGTTCTTCAAGTCATTGACCTCCTCAATGGCAATTGCTCGTATTTCTCATTTGGAGGTCATCCCCATGATGATCTTCCTTACCTTTTCAGGTTCGGTGTAGATTTGGCCAAGGGCTTCCAATTCGTTTGTGATGTCGGTAAAGTGTCCGTACATCGACGCAATGCTCTCATTTTCATGCATGTGAAACAAGTTGAAGTTTTGCACGGCAACATATAACTTTGAAAGCTTTACCTTGTTCGTTCCCTCGTGGGTAACGATGAGATGGTTCCAAATTTGATATGCACTCTTACATGTGCATATCTGGTTGAACTCATTCGGGTCCAACGCACAATAAAGAGCGTTCATTGCTTTAGCGTTGTTGACTTCGGTGGACTTCTCGGAAGTCGTCCATTTTTCAAAATCATCTTCGGAGGGCTCGACGTACTCCTTGTGGAGAGTTCTCAAAAGAGAAGCACTCCTAAGGAATGTCTCCATCCTACACATCCAATAACCAAAGTTAGTACCATTGAAACGTGGAGGACGTACCGTAGATTGACCTTCGAAAAGAGTGGACGCTCCATCATGGTCGTGATTGTTGTACGACGGTGTCGGAGGAACGTTGTTGTTGTTGGATGCCATAGATGAAACCTTGCGCTCCGATACCAATTGTAAGGACCCTGTCTATGGGGAAAACCCTAGAAGGGGGGTTGAATAGTGTTTATGCAAATTTAAAAGGAATTTACGCCAAATAAAATGCAATCCAACAAATAGTGCGGAATAGAAAAACAACCCAAAGAGAAACACACGCAAACGCAGATATGTTTCAAGGGTTCGGATTACCCAAGTCAACTCCCGATTTGTTCCCGGTAATCCTACGTCCCTACCACCCGGATACCACCGGATACTCAAGTTAGAACCCTAACTTGAGGTTTCCTTAAAACCCACTTGTAGCAACCCTACAAGTGCAATCGAATACAATCGATGTCCTTGACTCCCACAACCAGGGAGCAAGCAAAAACCACTCTCACAACCGAGAGCACAATTCAAATAAAGAAGTTATGAAATCTGAAAGCAACACTTACAATCACCTATGCCTTGAAGTAGAACTTGAAGGAGAAGTGTGATGTGTGTTGAAGAACTCTCTTGGAAGAGAGGAGAAAAGCCCTTTCTATTGACTGCACCAAATGCCTAGAAGATCAAACTTTGGTTCTAGGTTGGAGAGCAAGAGAACAAGATTTGGAAATACTTAGGGCTTTGGATTTGAGAGCTTTGATCTTTGGAAATGAAATCTTGAAGGATTTTTGCAATGAATGAGTAACCTTCCAATGGAACAGTAGAAGCTCTATTAATAGCTTTCTCAAATCCACAAAACTGTTTAGGCAAAAACCCAATCGAAATCCATGAGAAAAATCTCAACGGATATAATCTGAACTCGCGACAGTCGACTGTTGAACAAACCACAGTCGACTGTTGCACAGTCAGCAAGGGTAGGTGAGAATTCATAATGGTAACTTACCACGTGGACAGTCGACTGATGAAGCCAAGACAGTCGTCTGTAAAACCAACATGCGACTGTACATTCTTCGACAGGCGACTGACCGAGAGAAGAGTAAGTTAGATAAAATACTGGAAATCTCACAAGATACAGGACAGACGACTGATGCAAGGAACACAGTCGACTGTCAGTCAGAACAGTCGACTGTATATCCTTAAACAGACGACTGTCACATACAGTAGAAATTTCCAGAGAGCTGAGTCAAAGAATAGACTTACAGACAGGCGACTGTTGCAGCATAGACAGTCGACTGATCCAATAGATAGTCAACTGTAGATACAGCATAAGTCGACTGGCCATAGAAATTGGATCAAACATAGTTTGGGCAAGGAGAGATAGGCAACTGATGAACCATTCACAGTCGACTGTCACTAGGACAAGCGCATGTTAAACGTTCAACAGTAGCCTGTGCGAGATAATCAGAGAGGGCCCAAAAACTGCATTGTAATAGTCTGTGCATAACAGGCGACTGTAGAACAAAACACAGTCGACTGTTTTTGAGACATGCGACTGTAAACTGTTAAGCAGTCGGCTGTTATGAACAATCCTAGCACAAACACAAGAGAATTGAATTGGGATCAAAGGACAAAGGTCTAGAGATGTCCTATGACCGAATGAAGATGTGTGTGAGTGCTCCATCAAAGTTCTACTTCTAAGCTACATACTAGAAGAGATAAAAGAAAAATTACATTGCCGAATAATCTCTTCTTTCCATCGTATGAGCTTGAAGTCTTTACGGAGCTTCAATCATCAATCTACGATCATCCAGTTCATATCATTTGCCTTCAATGACGTTTGAGAGTCATCCATTGCTAGTTGATCTTCATAATAAGCTTAGGCAATGGATTAACTACAAAATAGGGGATTAGTCACAAGTATTTATGTTTGCTCATCATTAACACCAAGTAGGGAGAAGTCCAATACTCAACATAAGAAAGAGATCAATCCATACAATTATACATGATACGGTTCAACTCAACCCTAGACAAGAGATTACTCACAAATCCTGGCAATAATAACGATGCAATTCATAAAAGATAGAATGGATTTAAGAGAAAGTTAAAGAAATAGTTATAAATTTTGAAAAAGACAATAGAAATCCAATTCTCCAATGCAAGATCGCCAAGAAAGTTTACAAAAGTCCTCTAGAAGTAAGAGCAATAGCCATCAAAATACAATGCAGAATATTCTAGGAAAAACATCCATAATCTCCTCTCTAAAACTTGCATTTATATCCCCCTGAATCCCCATCAAATTCGGGTTTAAAAATTAAGTCAAAAACCGAACTATGCATTGGCACGGCGGAGTCAAATATGACAGTAGTGCATTTGGAACGGCCATGCACATTAACTGTGTAGAAATCTGCGCGTTCTGTCGACTTGGCACGGTCGTGCCAAATATTACACGGTCATGCCAAAATTCCATCTATGCTACACAGTCTTCCAAAAAAATATAGAAAATAGCACCGAGCTCAGAAAAATCTGCAAAAATATCCATTGGAATTGGAAGAACGCCATCTTTGACTGAAAAATAAGAGAGAAGACAAAAAGTAGGTCATAAAAATCATATTTTGTACATAAAGAGATGATAAACTCTACTATTAAATGATATTGAAGAAATGCATGGATTATATACAAATTAAGCAAATAATATGCGCAAAATATCCATGAATGGAGGGGGATAAAACATGCAAAATTATTCTCTTATCAAATATCAAAGATAGCATAATGGATTTGAATAATGTATATGAAATGTGTATACCATATTGCTAGGGGACACCCATCTTGTCATGGGGGAATGGCATGCTTGCAAAATTGGCACCAAAATCTCTGCTCGCATTGCCAACTACATGTTAGTAGACCGTAAACAGTTGCACATATCTTTACCATTAATCACTTGATTGGGAAGGGTCTGATAGACTTGAAAATCTAAGATTGCATAGAAGAAATTCAACCAAGAAGGAAAATACAGGACATATCAACTAGCAAAAGCATTGGATCCGATGAAGTCTAATATATGATATTGAGCCATCCTTTCGCCATTCCAAACAAGAAATTAGATCGAAGATATGCAACACAGAATTGCCCCATCTTTGTTGTATATTGACCTAAAAGTGCTTACAATGAGTGATAAGTTAAAATTCAACACTCTTGTGGGATAATAATCTCTTGCAAATGACAATCTAGCAATACCTTTACCTAAAAGAAAAAAACCATATCTCTTTCCATTACATGCATGATGTATATAGCTGTAAGGCGATAATTATCTCCTATCGAAATTGCTGCTTTGGCAGATAACATACATATTACAAAAGAACGTAACAATGCACAGGGTAACTCACAAAAGAGGAAAAAATATTATAGTCAAAACATAAGTATTAGTCAAGTCCGTTCCCATTTATTTCTTATTCAATTAGAGAGAGATACATATTACAAAAGAACGTAACAATGCACATGGTAATTTGCAAAAGAGGAAAAAATATTTTAAAATCAAAACATAAGTATTAGTCAAGTCTGTTTCCATTCATTTATTATTCAATTAGGTAGAGATATATGTGGCCTTGACTACATCCAACCATAGCACCATTAGTATGTACTCTACACTTTGAAAATGACAAAGGGTTACAGATAATTCTTAAAATAATTTTAAACGTAATAGACTTGATATAATTGGAAAAACTAAGTCATGTAGATTTAATTGAATAGGAACTTTACTCTAATTAATTGGCCTGGCCAGCAATATAATGAGAGTTAGATTTATCGTGATTGAAACACCAAAATCACGTTCATTAATTAACCTATCAAAATATGCATTTTTACGACACTAATGTGAAAAAAAAACTTTAGAATCCAATAATATCACTAAGACTTTTGTAATTCCAATTTAAATTTGGGGTTTTACATCTATTAATAAATCTAATTAATTAGGTTTGGCTATCAAGGTTTTATGAATGCAATAGGTAAAATTTTATGTCATTAAATTTTGCATATTAATTACTTGGACTACGGGGCAATGTCATATACTATTAGGTTAGATAACTAATAGTAGAGCAGTCGCATAATCCTTATAGTTATTATGCACCATGCAAGCAAAATTTAATTGCATCAAATTGCTTAATAATTATTTGCACCGCGTGGCGATGTCATATGCTGTTAGGTTAGATAATTAACAACAGATCGGTCAGATGATCCTCATAATTATTGCATTAAAAAATTAGGTATGAAAGACTAGTTATTGTTGGGATCCTGGAGATTGCAAATAAACACTAGAGGGAGGGTGATTAGTGTTTCTTAAAAATAATGCTTAAGTAATAATCTAAACCCTCCAGCAATGTTCAAGTCTCCCAAGAGATTTACCTTCTTGTGTACTTAATTAATAGAATAATTCACTTGCAATGAGAGATGTGCAGTTGAAATAAAATCACAAGTGCAAGTAATTAAAGTTAAAGCCAATGAAAGGCGATCGCAAACATATGGAGATTATCATGTTTTACCCACCCGTGGGCTACATCCAGTCTCCAATCTCGTTGGAATTTTCCACTATCAAACTCTCCATCAAGAGAGCAACGTGCCTCAAAATAGAGTGCTTCTACAATCACCTAGCTCCACTTACTAGCAATTTCCAATACAACAAACCACCACCTCATCGTGCGATGACCTCAACACTTAAGGCTTTTCACAACCCAACTAATACAACCAACAATCACTTACCACCACACTAAATGTGGGTTTACAAACCTCTTTTGGAAGATGAAATTTTTATAATATTCTATAACTAATATGTTGAAGCTTTGTGTATAGTGAATGGCTATGGAAAAATCCTTTTTGATCTTAATAAAAATGAAGATTAAAACCAAAGAGATCAAATCAATGTCCAATTGGAAACTCAGAAATATCAAGATTAAGCTTGAGAAGATTCTCAATTGATCAAGGCTAGAATGCTTAAAAGCTTTACAGAAGTTCAAAGTCTTGAAAACTTTAGAGAGCGTGAGAGAGTTTTAGAAAGCTTAAAATGTTAATAATATGCTTAATATTGGTACCAAAAAATCCTAGTAAACTCAACTTAAATAGAGTTTAAAACCCCATTGAAAACTATTCCCTAAAACGCCCTCCCTACAGAAAAATCGACAACTTTCAGTAAAATACGGAACTGTGTTTTTCCAGTCGTTAGGGCCAATGTAGTCGACTACCAAACATTTGGTAGTCAGCTATCTGTATAATGGTAGCCGACTATCCCGACTACTGTAGCAGACTATTATAGGGTTCAGAACAAAGACCATATTTTCCTTTATATAGTAGACGACTCCTACTATAAAAGTAGTTCGCTATTATTCTGATACATACATACATACATACACACACATACATACATACACACATACATACATACATACATACATACATACATACATATACATATATACATATATATATACTCCCTGAATAGTTCTAATCATTTAAAAAAATTTCTTCATAATTTCTGAAGTTTAAAAACATTGTTTTGCTCTGTGTGCAAGCTTCAACGGCTAGCTTTAACATTCTAAGACAAGTACAAAAATATGAAAAACAACACACACAATTCTAGGAGTTTTGATGCATTTCCTTTTAGCTTTGTGATTCTAGAAGAATATTGTGTTTATTACCCCCTCATTTGATTGTATTTTGCGTATATTTAATATCTATTTGGTCTTTAATAAGTGTATTATTGAAAGATCATTTAAAAATAGAGTATATGGATTGTTTATACGCAAAATACCATTTTATGGCCTAATTTTGTCTCCATTTTTCGAATCCAACGACTATTTTTTTCATATTTTTCAGAGATCGGAGCAATTTTTGGGGATTAAAAAGGCCCAATAAGGCAATTTGGAGAGAAAACAAATTAAAAAAATTATAAACGAAATATGCGGGCATGGCCCACCCGCGCTCAGAACGCGGGCGCCTGCCCGCATTGAACAGCGGGCGCCTGCCCGTGTTTTCCACGTGGGCGGCGCCCGCCAGGCCTGTTTTGACCGCCCGCTAGCTTTGATTCTATGCATGGGTTGCGGGTCTGCAACCCGCAAGCCCAATAAGCCTAAATTCCTATATATATGTGTATTTGGCTTATATCTTTGGCATCCAAACTCCAATTTGAGTGAAACAAGTGTTGGGGGCTTCTCTCCCAAATTTCAAAGGAGTTGGAGCAGCTGTAGGAGAAGTTTGGAGACATTTTGGCATCTTTGGGCTTCATTTTAGGTGAAAACTCTACACTTTTCTATGTTTTGTATTAAAGTTTGTATTGAAATCATGTTTGTATTAATAATATTTGTTGTTTTTGTTACCATGAGTGGCTAAATATCATGTGGTGTGTTGTGATATATGTTTTCATATCTCCATAAGTTTCGCAATTATAGAAATTGTTTAAAACGTTGATTTCTTCATTTGTTGAAAAATGCGCAATCCGTAGAGGAATCCGCTTAGGATGACATGTCGCGAGGCATCATCTACGTGCATCAATCCGTAGAGGAGCCCAAGGAGGATGATGAACCGGGAGTTTCAACCAATCATGTTTCTTTATTCAAGAAATCACCAGTTTTTACGATTGTGTTTTATACTAAAAATCGTCGCTTTTAAAAGCTAAATCATCTGATCCCCATACCTTGGCATGGATGATTGAGAATCTATGGAGAATGAAACGCATAGAATCCTACAACACTAATGAAAACACAACACACTTACATTTTTACCGTATTATTTTTACGATATTTACTTTTGTAAATTTTTGTGCATGTTTTACCTCAAATCAAAAACCAAAACAAAAATTCACCTTCAAAGGGTGGTTCATGACTCACTAAATCATTTCCAAATAAATTTCTGATTGTAAAACCTGTAGATTAGTTTGTCCCTGTGGAATACGGCCCCCGACTCACCAGGTTTACTACTTGACTGACTTCCTATACTTGGGAGTTTAACTGCAACATTTTGGTCTAGTCAAGTTTTTTGGCGTCGTTGCCGGGGACAACGGTCTACATATTTTACGGTTTCCAATTAACTTGGAAAATTCGGTGAGATCGTTCCACTCTTTTGATTATAAAAACTTTGTATATCCTTTTTTCTGAATTTTTTTTGTTTTGTTTTGTTTGTTTGCTTTAATTTCGCATTAATATTTTCAAAACCCATAAAAATTAGCTTGATATAAAATAAAAACAACAAAAAAATTATCTTTTGTGTTCTTATTTGTTTATGTGGCTTAGAACCCCTAAGACATATAGATTAGTTTGACACGTGAATATGGCACGCAACACAAATGACACCAGTGGAATGACAATGACGACCACTCTCAAACTTTTGGAGATAGGTCACTTAGAGATGTGCTCAGACCTACTATGTCTGCTTCTGGCTCATGCATCGTGCTCCCAGTCGATGCCAATTCCTTTAGTCTAAAACCCGGAATGGTTCAACTTCTCCCTACCTATCACGGTATGGAGAGGGAGAATCCATATTTACATATAAAGGAATTTGAGGATGTTTGCTTAACCTGTGTGGATGGAAAAATGAGCAATGAAACTATATATCTTAAACTCTTTCCATTTTCACTTAAGGATAAGGCAAAGAATTGGCTCAACGCTTTACCTTTGCACTCTATTACTTCTTGGGTAAATTTACAAGCAGAGTTTCTTAAAAAGTTTTTTCCTTTGCACAAGACTCAGGGGCTGAAGAAACAGATTGTGAACTTCACGCAGAAAGGAAATGAATCATTTGATGCTGCTTGGGAGAGTTTCAAGGACTTACTACTTGCATGCCCCCACCGTGGATTCGATGACTACCGCCTCATCGACTTCTTCTACGATGGGCTTCCCCCTTCCATGATGCAATTTGTAGAGACGATGTGCAACAGAGAGTTCTTCGACAAAAAGCCAGCTGAGGCATGGGATTACTTGGAGTCCAACGCTGAGAGTGCACAGACTTAGGAAGCGACTTCTGACTACGATCGGATGGACCAGCCTCAATCTTCATACCGTGGAGGCTCTTTTACATTGAAACCCGATGAGGCGTTGGAAGCAAAGATGGAAGCCCTCATCATTAGGAAGCTCCAAAACCTAGAGATGAAGGGAGTGAAGGCGGTGACTATTGAAGAGAAGTGTGCTCTTTGCGATGGTCTGGAGCACAATACATCAGGGTGTCCAACCATTCCAACACTTAAATATGTGCTCAAGGATCCTAGCCAGGTAAATAATATTTCAAATTCTTATCCAAGTCAAGGATTCAACCCAAACGCAAATTGTTCCAATTGGCGCAACCACCCTAATCTCAGTTGGCAAAACAAGCCACAAGCTTCTCAACCATACAGGCCATCACCTCAAAACTACTACCAAGGTGGAAATCAAAGAAAGAAGGAGGAGTATGGCGCAGATCCACATTTTCAGACACTCAGTGACATGCTCCAACAGTTCATGCAGCTGCAGCAGAACCAAAATCAACAACTTCAACAACAGCAGCAAGCTCAATTCCAACAGATGCAACAACTTCAACAGCAGCAACAAACGCAGCAGACTCAGTTCCAACAAATGAATGATGGCATCACAAAGCTTATGGCAAGTCTGGAGAAGGGCAAGCTCCCTGCTCAAACACTCCCAAATCCCAACACGAGTTCATCGTCAGCAATCAGCAACATCAAACCATGCCAAGCAGTGACTACTTTGAGGAGTGGAAAAGAAGTTCAAAAGCCTGAGCCACCGAAGGAAACTTCTGAGAAGGTGGTAGAGGAAGAGGATCGTGAATCGCAAGGAGTACCAGAGGAGAGCTTAAGCAAGGACACAGACGCTTCAAAGACAAGAGTTCCAGAACCAGAGCCTTACTCACCTCCTGCACCATATCCACAGAGGCTCTTGCCTCCAAAGACAGATAAGTATCAGTCTGAAATTCGTTAAATTTTTCAAAGATGTCATATTAATATTCCTCTATTAGATGCCATTAATCAAATCCTTGCATATGCCAAATTTCTTAAAGACCTCTGACTGTCAAGCGAAATCTTAATGTTAAGAAGAATGCATTTTTAACTCAACAGGTCAGCTCCATTTTTCAACATAACACACCACACAAATTCAAGGACCCTAGATCCCCTACCATTTCTTGCACCATAAGCACCAAACAGATAGGTCAGGATCTTCTTGACTTAGGGTCAAGTGTTAACATTTTGCCATATCCTGTGTTTACACAATTGAGACTTGGGAAATTGAAAGCCACACATGTTATTCTCCAGTTAGCTGATAGATCTGTGAAAATCCCGAGGGGATGTGTTGAGGATGTACTTGTCCAAGTGGATAAGTTTTATTACCCCATGGACTTTTTTGTATTAGATCTTCAGGGACCCTAGTCTGCCACTCCGACCCCCATTATTTTAGGTCGACCCTTCCTAGCTACTAGTAATGCTATTATTAACTGCAAGAATGATCAACTTAAACTTTCTTTTGGCAACATGTCTTTGGATCTAAATACTTTTAATTATTACAAATTGCCACAGGGTTAGAGGAGTATGAGGAAGTAAGTATGATTGACGCTCTTGTTGTTGATCATTTTGAAGAAGAGTTCGTTTCTGCTATTGATTTTATTGATCAATTATGCGACGGTATTGACATAAATATTTTTTGCAGGAAGCTGGAGAGGTGTCTCGCACCACCTGGATGCCACGTTTTGAGCCACTATCATTGGAGACACCGTGCCAAATGCCATCTGATCTTGAGCATCCACAGCTGGAGCTCAAACCATTGCCATAGTATTTAAAATACGCTTATCTTGGAAACAACCGTACATTTCCTGTGGTAATATCTTCCAAACTCTCTTTTGATCAGGAAAATGAATTATTAAATGTTTTGAAGAAACATAAGGGGGCTATATGATGGACAATTGCTGATATTAAAGGTATTAGCCCTCTTGTATGTACACATCATATATATTTAGAAGATGATACCAAACCTACCCGTGAACCACAACGAAGGTTGAACCCAACCTTAAAAGAAGTAGTTAAGGGTAAGGTCCCGAAATTTCTTGATGCGGGTATCATATACCACATCTCTGATAGTAGGTAGGTTAGTCCAACCCAAGTTGTATCAAAGAAATCTGGATTAACTGTTGTGAAAAATGAAAACAATGAATTGGTTCACATGAGAGCCGCCACTGGATGGCGTATGTGCATAGACTTTAGGAAGCTTAACTCCAAGACACGAAAAGACCACTTCCCTCTTCCCTTCATAGACCAAATTTTGGAGAGAGTGGCTTGACATGAGTTTTACTGCTTCCTAGATGGATACTCCGGTTACTACCAAATAGAAATATCCCCAGAGGACCAGGAGAAGACCACCTTCACTTGTCCCTTTGGAACTTTTGCTTTTCGGAGAATGCCATTTGGTTTGTGCAACGCCCCTGCAACTTTTTAACGGTGCATGTTAAGTATATTTGACGATATGGTTGAAAAGATTGTAGAAGTATTTATGGATGATTTTTCAGTATATGGTAACTCATTTTCTGATTGTTTGACTAACTTGGCTTGTGTGTTGAATAGATGCATCGAAAAGAACCTGCTCCTTAACTGGGAAAAATGTCACTTCATGACCACTAAGGGCATTGTCCTTGGTCACATAGTCTCCAGGGAAGGAATACAGGTAGACAAAGCCAATGTGGAAGTCATCGAGAAGTTACCCACTCCCAAATGCGTTAAGGACATTCGGTCCTTCCTTGGTCATGTTGGATTCTACAGGCGGTTCATAAAGGATTTTAGTTTGATTTCACGTCCTTTATGCACACTTCTTATGCATGACATTGAATTCATTTGGATAGAAGAGCGTAAAAACTCTTTTAATACTTTAAAACAATCACTTATATCTTCTCCCATTTTGCAGGTACCTGATTGGACACTGCCATTTGAAATCATGTGTGATGCCAGCAATTTTGCAGTTGGCGCAGCTCTTGGACAACAAAAAGACAAATCTCCAGTTGTCATTTACTACGCAAGCAGGAGTTTGAATGAAGCTCAGAGGAACTACACCACCACAGAGAAGGAGCTGTGTGCCGTAGTCTTTGCATTGGAAAAATTCAGGAGATACATTTTGGGATTTCCCATTATTATTTTTACAGATCATTCCACTCTTAAATATCTTTTATCCAAGAAAGACGCAAAGCCAAGACTTATACGTTGGATTTTACTTTTGCAGGAGTTCCAGGTGCAGATAAAAGATAAGAAAGGAGTTGAAAATCATATGGCCGACCATCTTTCACGGCTAACCATTGGTACATAGTCTGCTTCCATTACCATTGAAGACTCCTTCCTAGATGAGCACCTATTTACCATCTCCACACTTCCATGGTATGCGGATATTGTCAATTACTTGGTAACTAGTAAGACCTCCCTCAACTTGGTCAATTCAGGATAAGAAACGGTTTAATCACGAGGTAAAATCATTTTTCTTTGACGATTCATATCTTTATAAATATTGCAATGACTAAATAGTTAGGAGATGTATACCAGACAGAGAAATAGATAGTGTCTTGCATTTTTGTCACGAGAGTGCATGTGGGGAACATTTTTCGGCTCATAAAACTGTGGATAAAATTTTACAATGTGGATTTTATTGGCCAAGCATGTTAAAGATACTTTTTCATTTTGTAAATCATGTTTGCCTTGCCAGCAGTTGAGGAGAATAACTAGGATGAATATGATGCCATTAAACCCCATATTGGAAATCGAAATTTTTGATTGTTAGTGTATTGATTTTATGGGATCATTTCCCCCTTCTTTTGGACATACTTTTATTTTACTCGCAATTGATTATGTGTCTAAATGGGTTGAAGCTATCCCTTGCAGGACAAATGATGCATCCGTCGTGCTCAAGTTCATGAAGGAACATATCTTTGCACGCTTTGGGGTGTCAAAGGCGATGATAAGTGATGGAGGCTCCCATTTTTGCAACCGCCTTTTTGCGAGCTTGATGACAAAGTTTGGGGTGAAGCACAAAGTCTCTACACCTTACCACCCCCAAACTAATGGCCAGGCGGAGTTGGTAAACAGGGAGATAAAGAAAATTCTCCAAAAGACGGTGAATCCTATTTGGAAGGATTGGAGCATCCGTCTTCTTGAAGCACTGTGGGCATATCGTACCGCCTACAAAACTGTATTAGGGATGTCTCCTTACCGTATTGTCTACTGCAAAAATTGTCATTTATCCGTCGAAATTGAACATAAATCTTTTTGGGCGGTGAGGAAATTAAATTTTGACGCTGATTCTTCTTCTTCTTTGCGCAGGTTGCAATTGGTTGAACTTGAGAAGCTGAGGAGAGGAGCATATGACAATACAAAACTGGCCAAAGAAAGATTGAAAGTTGCACATGATCGCACCATACTGAGGAAAGAGTTTGGTCCAGGCCAAAAAGTGCTCTTATACAATTCACGCTTGCATCTCTTCCCAGGAAAGCTACGCTCAGTGGAATGGACCTTATATTGTAAAAATAAGTTATCCAGATGGAGCCATATCCTTAGTCAACCCAAAGGATGGCAATGAGTTCAAGGTCAACGGCCAACGCTTGAAGCACTATCAAGAGCCATGGCCACAGGAGGATGACACCATGCTACTTACAGACCCACCTTCGGGTGGTAACTGATTAGGTGTGTTCTTTCCATAACTCTTTAGTATTAGTTTATATATTAATAAATAAATTTGCAGCATACCCTTCAAACATCGAGGACTATGTTTACTTTTAGTTGGGGGGAGGAAGTGTTTGCATTGCACAAAAAAACAGTTTGCATATATAGTTTGCTTATGTATTTATATATATATACCAAAAAACAAAAACAGAGTGTTGTGTTTTTCACCAGAACCATCTATATGTCCATTTGTGAAAATTCCATCAAAATTTAATTGAACACCTATATTCATTATTGTAAAACAGATTAAGAATGCTTTACCACTGCGTAGAATTTTAAATTATCATGACTTTCATGTAAATTAGTGCATGTATCCACAATTGTAATCTCATGAAATTATTGTTTGGTTTAGGCAATTCATGTCACGTATGCGTTTATGAATTGATAATTATGTGAAGAAGGTTATAAATTCTCAGGATAAAGGCCAACCACATACACAAGCTTGCTGATTAGTAGATGATGGAGAATTTTACTCAAACATGTCTCATGTCAAAAAAAGACAAAGAAAAGCAAAAAAAATTTGCACCGTTCTTCCAACTTCTTTTAGTAGCCGGGTTTTCGTGCCTCAAGAAGCATGGGGATTCGTGTCAAAAAATGAAGTATGGGGGAGTGCATAATAATCTTTAGACATTCCGAGTGATTAAGTCTGAGGGGTTTTTCAAAACCTAATGCCCCAAGACCGTCTGTTTTGGGAGTCATTGACCTAACGCTCGTTACATGGATTGCTCTAAAAAGTTTAAAAAAAGAAAAAAAGGAAAAAAAGGAAAAAAGAGAGATGAGATATGTTGAGTGGATTCAAGATCATGATCTTTTGGTTTGGATGTTGTGATGGCCTGATTCGGGTTCAATATTACATATTTAACCCCTCATTTAGCCCTATTTTGTGCTCATGTGATGCTACATTGTTCTCTAATTCATACGTATTTTCTACACATTTATTTATTAGAGAAAACACTCTATTTGAGCACAAAACAGCATTTAACGATGTATTTCTACACATTTTATATTTTTCCTAGCATCGTCTCGATCTCACGATTCCAACGACTATTTATTTGTATTTTTCTGATATCTGTGCTAATTTCTATGATTTATTGAATGCAGAATACCATTTAAATGAAAAAATACACTAAAAATACGCGAAATACGGTCGGCAGCCAATCACAGGCCGACACGTGGCGCAAATCACGCCGTGCGACTTCAATCTAGCGGCTCGCAGACGAGAGACCCGCGCATTTTTGGTGATCGACCGATGAAGATCAAACGGCGGCTAACAATCCTTATTAGAGTTCGATCGTTCGAACGGGCGGGACACGCGTCAGCAGCTTATACATTCCCGCTCTTTGATCTACGGCCAAGATGCATTTCATGATATATATGCAGCTATTCAAACATGGGTTAATCGCGAACGCCGATTGATGATCTGACGGCGGATAAGCACTCCGATTTGAATTCGAATGCAGCGTTCTGAGTTGGCGACGTGGCCTCATCAAAGCCGCTTATCCTCGATCGGATGGCTTCCATCATTTCCGAAGCGAATGAAGCGCAGACAAATCTTGCGGAGACGTGGCCTCCTCAGCTCCGCACGATCCACATCCAACGCTCCAGATCGAATCAAAAGCAAAGTCGGATTCGCAAAGCGGGCGCGGATGCGAGAGGATCCGCTACGAAGGGACACGTGGCAAGCTGCTGTTCAATCCCGCATTTGATGAGCGGCTGACGTTTGATCCGCTTTAGATCTACGGTCAGGATTGATTCGGGCGCGAAATGGATGCGGGTTTTGACCCGTTAGCAACCCCAAACCCGCAATCTTATTATATAAGCGTATTTAGGGTTTTTTGGGCGTATTCAAGCAGATTGGGGCGTATTTTGGGCGTATTGGAGGCTCTAGGAGCCGTATTCTCCCCCTGAAAAACTCTGTAAAATTCCAGAGGCTTGTTTTATTATTTCCAGAGAGTTTGAAGTGTTCTCAAGGAGAATTGGTGATATTTTCTTCAACTTCTACCTCGTATTTTAGTGTTTTTCATCGTATTTTGCTATAATCTCAATGTATTTGGCTATGAAACTTGTTTATTCTGATATTATGAGTAACTAAAACTCTGTTGTGCTTGGTATGGAGTAGTTAGGGGGTATTATTCGTGTTTATTTGGTTGAAATTCCATGTGCTAAATCGTTAAACGTCGCTAAAATTGTAATCTTTGTTCGTAAATCGACTTTTTTAGATTCCAAAAGAATTAATTAAGTTGATGATCGCCCCAAAAGGGCGAGCTTTGATCTCCCCAAAAGGGAGTTTCATACCGTAGTTTTGATCTCTCCAAAAGAGAGTTTCATATCGTATTATAGCTTTAGCGACGATCGTTTTGAATATTGTGTTTGAACCCCCAAAAGGGCATCTTCCGATGAGTTGCTCCCAAAAGGAGAATTCATTGAGTTATATTGGATATTTTTCCCGGTGAATTGCTCTCAAAAAGAGAATTCATTGTGATATATTCATCAACCAAATTAATACGAATCGTTGATCCTAACGAACCCATACCATGCGCATACTCTTATAGATATTTTCTTACACGTATTTCTATGTCTATATTTTTCACGTGTTCACATCACCATCACCGTCACCATTTGTGAAGTGGTTAGTTTCTTTTCGTAGGATTTCTATTTGGTTTGAATTGTGGTTGCAACAGATTTCTTCCCGTGGATTCGACATCTGGACTCCCAGATTTTACTACTTGTACGGACTCTTACGCTTGAGAGAGAGCACCTTTCGGAGCCCACCAAGTTTTTGGCGCCGTTGCCGGGGAGGAATGGTTTGTGACTACGGTTTATTTCATTTAGAGGACCTTCGGTGAGATCTTTCCACTTTACTGTACATAAACTTTTTTTTATTATTTTATTTTATTTTATTGCAAAATGGAATATATGAACTTCTATTGCACAAACAATCTTTATGATGCACGATATGCTAATGCACACAAACATAGGATGGAAAAGCTCAAGATTGTAAATTTTAATCAAACTGATTGTGAAACTTTCTTTCAGGCCTGGAGAAGGTTCACAAATATCATATCGAGCTATCCGCAGCATGGTTTCACAAATGAAGAGCTTATGGAGTTCTTCCTAGAAGGACTACAACCTCAGCTGCAGGAATTATTGGGAAGCATGATGCCAACAGTGGCGTGGGAATACATGGAGTCTCTGCAAGAAAACGAAGAAACCGTGGAAGAGACTTCAGAGAGCGATTCAATGGAGCCTTCGTGCCTTGATCAAGAAGAGCAAAGCATAGACGTACCTTTGCAATCCTTGAAAGAGGAAGCTTACCAGACTATTCAGACACAGGAGGCCACATCCCATCAATTCCAAGAGAATTTCCTTGCTCGGAGTCGGCAGATTCAGAAATCCATCGAAGATCTTACTCTGATTGCCACTTGCTTAGAAGAAGGTAATGCTTTTGAAACTCGATTTCAAGAATCTAATACGAGTTCATCTTCTATTGCAGGAATACCGAGCGAGGACACGAATATAAATATATACATGGCAGGAAGTGTGTGCAAAAGAGAGGATGAGCTAGCAATTTTGGATGAACGAGAGGAGGAGACAGCTAGGGACAAGGGTTTTGAGATTATCGCCATGGATTCAGAACCATGCCCTCTTCCAGTTTTGTCCCAAAATCATTTACCCCTCTCCACAACCATCGAGCATCGTACAGAGAGTAGTGCAAATCTTTCAGGGAGTAGTCGTCAACTTGCTTTAATTCATTTTACTTATTTTGATGACTACGTTTGGAATAATTTTATTGAAAGGAATTTTAAAATAATTTGGACTGACATAACTCATCTCTCGCAGGACATTGGCAAACAGCTTATAGAGATGCTTGGAGTTGTGTTGCTGGGGTCCAAATTAGTTTTTGGAGGAAGAATAATCGCCGAGGAGCGCAAGGAGCAAATTGAACAACTTCCTCCACCATCAAAGATTCGGGATCCGCCATTTGATCACGGTGTGTTCTTTCTAGTAGTGTAGTTTTTATATGCTTTCTAGGTTGCTTGCTTGAATAAACTCGTACCTCTTCCGACATTGAGGACAATGTCCATCTTTAGTTGGGGGGTGTGTATGAGACCTTAGGATTTTTTTTTTGAGAAGAATAAATCACCAAATCTCATCATTTTAAAACTCATTCATATGCCTCAAATACGGATGATTATACGTTAATTGAGTTCTAAAAATTGTTTATGGCTTGATTAATTATTTTTCCTTCATGAAATTGCCGTTAATATGCTATTCATGAAAATTTTCAATTTCCATGATTAATATCTCGAAATAGTTTGAATTGATTTCATGCATGCTAATGTGATGAAAAAGCTTAAGTATACACGATTCATTAGAATAGTTTTCAAGTTGAAGAGGAATTTGGCCATGGTCGCTAATGTTTATGTTTGAAAAAAAAATGGGTGTTGAGTTGCTTACAAAGAAAGAAAAAAGAAAAAAGAATGAAAAGAAATGAAAATGAATGATGAAAAATGAATGAATAAGTATGTCACTAATAAATAACTTGGTTGGCTCGAGTAGTACAGTCCGAGGGGTCCTTCTTGGCCTAATGCCCTATGATCGTCTGATTTGGGAGCCATTGACCGGAAACTCACTCATTTGATGGAGCGATCCAAGTTATACTTTTTTTCTGCGAATGTTGCTTGATGCGCGTTACGCGGAACGAATAAAAGAAAAGAATGGTGAATATACTAAGCAACTTCAATACCCATGTCTTGAATGATTATTTTGATAGGCCAATTCCTTGGAAACAAGAAAACTAGGATATAACGACGTGTTATACTTTCGCTTGCGCAAAGCGATGCTTGCATGTTATTTATTCATACTAAATTAGAGAGAATTTCATGTGATTGATTTTGTTCATGGATGTGTATATTGATGGCCAAGATCATGTTGGAATGCGTATTATTGAGCCACGCCATGAGCAATTTGAAAGAACTTATTGTTTTATTGATCGACCGTATTTATCGCTCTTTTTGCTAGAGACTAGCAAATCGCTAGTTGGGGGGTGTGATTCGGGTTCAATATTACATATTTAACCCCTCATTTAGCCCTATTTTGTGCTCATGTGATGCTACATTGTTCTCTAATTCATACGTATTTTCTACACATTTATTTATTAGAGAAAACACTCTATTTGAGCACAAAACAGCATTTAACGATGTATTTCTGCACATTTTATATTTTTCCTAGCATCGTCTCGATCTCACGATTCCAACGACTATTTATTTGTATTTTTCTGAGATCTGTGCTAATTTCTATGATTTATTGAATGCAGAATACCATTTAAATGAAGAAATACACTAAAAATACGCGAAATACGGTCGGCAGCCAATCACAGGCCGACACGTGGCGCAAATCACGCCGTGCGACTTCAATCTAGCGGCTCGCAGACGAGAGACCCGTGCATTTTTGGTGATCGACCGATGAAGATCAAACGGCGGCTAACAATCCTTATTAGAGTTCGATCGTTCGAACGGGCGGGACACGCGTCAGCAGCTTATACATTCTCGCTCTTTGATCTACGGCCAAGATGCATTTCATGATATAATATGCAGCTATTCAAACGTGGGTTAATCGCGAACACCGATTGATGATCTGACGGCGGAGAAGCACTCCGATTTGAATTCGAATGCAGCGTTCTGAGTTGGCGACGTGGCCTCATCAAAGCCGCTTATCCTCGATCGGACGGCTTCCATCATTTCCGAAGCGAATGAAGCGCAGACAAATCTTGCGGAGACGTGGCCTCCTCAGCTCCGCACGATCCACATCCAACGCTCCAGATCGAATCAAAAGCAAAGTCGGATTCGCGAAGCGGGCGCGGATGCGAGAGGATCCGCTACGAAGGGACACGTGGCAAGCTGCTGTTCAATCCCGCATTTGATGAGCGGCTGACGTTTGATCCGCTTTAGATCTACGGTCAGGATTGATTCGGGCGCGAAATGGATGCGGGTTTTGACCCGTTAGCAACCCCAAACCCGTAATCTTATTATATAAGCGTATTTAGGGTTTTTGGGCGTATTCAAGCAGATTGGGGCGTATTTTGGGCGTATTGGAGGCTCTAGGAGCCGTATTCTCCCCCTGAAAAATTCTGTAAAATTCCAGAGGCTTGTTTTATTATTTCCAGAGAGTTTGAAGTGTTCTCAAGGAGAATTGGTGATATTTTCTTCAACTTCTACCTCGTATTTTAGTGTTTTTCATCGTATTTTGCTATAATCTCAATGTATTTGGCTATGAAACTTGTTTATTCTGATATTATGAGTAGCTAAAACTCTGTTGTGCTTGGTATGGAGTAGTTAGGGGGTATTATTCGTGTTTATTTGGTTGAAATTCCATGTGCTAAATCGTTAAACGTCGCTAAAATTGTAATCTTTGTTCGTAAATCGACTTTTTTAGATTCCAAAAGAATTAATTAAGTTGATGATCGCCCCAAAAGGGCGAGCTTTGATCTCCCCAAAAGGGAGTTTCATACCGTAGTTTTGATCTCTCCAAAAGAGAGTTTCATATCGTATTATAGCTTTAGCGACGATCGTTTTGAATATTGTGTTTGAACCCCCAAAAGGGCATCTTCCGATGAGTTGCTCCCAAAAGGAGAATTCATTGAGTTATATTGGATATTTTTCCCGGTGAATTGCTCTCAAAAAGAGAATTCATTGTGATATATTCATCAACCAAATTAATACGAATCGTTGATCCTAACGAACCCATACCATGCGCATACTCTTATAGATATTTTCTTACACGTATTTCTATGTCTATATTTTTCACGTGTTCACATCACCATCACCGTCACCATTTGTGAAGTGGTTAGTTTCTTTTCGTAGGATTTCTATTTGGTTTGAATTGTGGTTGCAACAGATTTCTTCCCGTGGATTCGACATCTGGACTCCCAGATTTTACTACTTGTACGGACTCTTGCGCTTGAGAGAGAGCACCTTTCGGAGCCCACCATGGCCTAATTCTTGGAAATTTACATCCTAGGACACGTGATTACCTTTTGATTAAACAATTGCATTTGTGCGATACCGAATATCTGTGGGTTGAGATAAAATTGTAGATTTTTACATTAGTACATGAAAACCCATGATAGTTATTAAACTTTGTTGGGTAATATTATTCTTAATTCATTTTTGGTGTGTTTGACATATGTTTGGAATATTCGCTTATTTTGCTAAGAGACTAGCAAAAAGCTAATTGGTGGTGTGATTCTGGAAGAATATTGCATTTATTACCCCCTCATTTGATTGTATTTTCCGTATATTTAATATATATTTGGTCTCTAATAAGTGTATTATTGAAAGATCATTTAAATTTAGAGTATATGGCTTGTTTATACGCAAAATACCATTTTATGGCGTAATTTTGTCTCTATTTTATTTTTAGGTAAAACTTGCAATTTTCTGAATCCAATGACTATTTTTTCATATTTTTCGGAGATCGGAGCAATTTTTGGGGATTAAAAAGGCCCAATAAGGCTATTTGGAAAGAAAACAAACAAAAAAATTATAAACGAAATATGCGGTCGGGGCCCACCCGTGCTCAGAACACGGGCGCCCGCCCACGTTCTGAACGCGGGCGCCCGCCCGCTGATCAAGCGGGCGGGCCCGCCCACAATTTTAATGCAGGCGGCGCCTGCCCGCGGATCAAGTGTGCCCGCCTGCATTTTAAATGCGGGCGGCACCTGCCCACGTTTTCCACGCGGTCGGCACCCGCCAGGCTTGTTTTGACCGCCCGCCAGCTTTGATTCTATGCATGGGTAGCGGGTCTGCAACCCGCAAGCCCACTAAGCCTAAATTCCTATATATATGCGTATTTGGCTCATATCTTTGGCATCCAAACTCCGATTTGAGTGAAACAAGTTTTGGGGCTTCTCCCCCAAATTCCATAGGAGTTAGAGCAGCTGCAGGAGAAGTTTGGAGACGTTTTGGCATCATTTGGGCTTCATTTTGGGTGAAAACTCTCCACTTTTCTATGTTTTGTATTAAAGTTTGTATTGAAATCATGTTTGTATTAATAATATTTGTTGTTTTTGTTACCATGAGTGGCTAAATATCATGTGGTGTGTTGTGTGGAAGTTAGTATTGCTAGGATATATGTTTTCATATCTCCATAAGTTTCGCAATTATAGAAATCATTAAAAAACGTTGAGTTCTTCATTTGTTGAAAAATGTGCAATCCATAGAGGTGTCCGCTTAGGATGACATGCCGCGAGGCATCGTCTACGTGCATCAATCTGTAGAGGAGCCCAAGGAGGGTGATGAACCGCGAGGTTCATCTAATCAGGTTTCGTTATTCAAGAAATCACCTGTTTTACGATTGTGTTTTAAACTAAAAATCGTCGTTTTTAAAGCTAAATCATCTGATCCCCATACCTTGGCATGGATGCGGGATTGAGAATCTATAGAGAATGAAAAGAATAGCATCCTACAACACTAATGAAAACACAACACACTTACATTTTTACCGTATTATTTTTTACGTTATTTACTTTCGTAAATTTTAGTGCACGTTTTACCTCAAATCAAAAACCAAAACAAAAATTCACCTTCAAAGGGTGGTTCATGACTCACTAAATCATTTCCAAATAAATTTCAGATTGTAAAATTTGTAGATTAGTTTGTCCCTATGGAATATGACCCTGGACTCACCAGGTTTACTACTTGACCGACTTCCTATACTTGTGAATTTAACTGCAACATTTTGGTCCAGTCACTTTTCCACTTGTCTTGAAGTCTTGCACTTCCATATTGAGTCCTTGACTTGAGTTTTTGATCATCAATTTGAGCTTCAAGTTCTTTGACTCTTCATATTAAGCTTTGATTCTATATCATCATATGACTTTAAGCTTGACTTTCATGCCTACACTCACAAATCAACTCACAAAACATCATTAGTAATACTAATTGTTTGCTTATCAACAAAACCAACTTAAGGGTGATGAAATAACCAACATTGTTTCCCTTTTTTATGATGGCAAACAATTTGATAAAATTATGAGATTACTAAAATTTAGAAATTTACCCCCCTTTGCACCAATGCATGATTGCTATAGAGAAGTTACTCCCCTTGCATTAATGCTCGTTATAGATACGCAACTATAAAGCATATGTATCATAATTTTATCAAAGTACCAATGCGAGTGTATATATATGTGAGAAAGTCAACAAACTATAATGTGTCACTTAACTATCTTATGTCTAGAGATAAGACACACATATATCACCACATATATCTCTCTCCCTTTTGACATAATCAAAAAGCAATAAAGAGCAGTGTGCAATACCACATGTTAAAACAAAATAAATGTGACCTAAGCAATGAAATCAAAAGAAATATGTCTTGAGTATAAAATAATCAACTAAGCTCGTTCTCAATAATAATAGCAAAATCCCTACGCAATTTAACGAAAGAATCAATCTTAAGAACAATAGTAAGATGATTAGTAGAAATATATTTAATCTCAATATCTTTCTTAATGCAATGATCATTAATGAATATATATCTAACATCAATGTATTTGGTTCTAGGAAGTAAAACAAAATTTTTAGTCAAACTAATTGCACTCTTATTATCACAATAAATCACACATGTAGAACACTTAATACCATATTCAGCCAGTGCTTGTTTCATCCAAAGTATTTTTGCACATGCAAATCCAGCAGTTTTGTATTCTGTTTCAATGGCAGATAGTGAGACAGAGTTTTTCTTTTTGCTAAACTAATAAACAAGAAAATGTCCCAGAAAATAAAAGGTTCACTTGTACTTTTTCTAATGGTTTTGCAACCAGCATAATCAGAATCATTATATGAAATCAAATCTAATGTGCTTTCATTTGGATAAAATAGTCCAAAGTCTGATGTGGGTTTGAGATACTAAAAATGTGTTTTACTACTTTAAGATGTAACTCCCTAGGGTCTGACTGAAATCTAGCACAAACATATACGCTAAATATATTAACTGGCCTACTAGCAGTGACATAAAGAAAAGAACTAATCATACCTCTATAAGTCTTTTGATCTACACTCTTACCCTTCTCAACTTTGTCCAATGAGATGGAAGTAGCCATACCTGTATCCTTCCCTGCAACATTCTCCATTCTAAACCTCTTGAGTAGATCCTTTGCATAATTAGTTTGATGGATAAATATTCCCTCCTTTGACTGCATAAATCTACATAATATCATGAACAAACTGACCGGCGCCCCGTTTACGGTTTGGGCGCGGTGTCGTTTTACCGCAAGTGCACGGTTAGTGTAGGATGGGGGTATATCGAACTCAGGGAGGTGGATGGCTTGAATGGCTACTAGCCTCGCCTAGGTTGTGTGAGAGCTACGCGGATTATATGAGTGGAAGTGTAGAAATAAAAGAAAGAAATGAAAAAGACAAGAAATGAATCCCTGTTAACATGGGCTAGAGCACTCATGACACTTGGCATTCGACTTGACCCATGGTGAGACATTGCCCCAAAAGGTAGTACCTAGTGCCCCATGTGTCCGATATTTCGGTCGATGCCCAGGATGATACCATAGGTCATCCGGTTTTGGACGGTAGGCATTCCCATGTCCATTAACACTGACCGCAACCAGGAGCATTACGGCCACAATGATAACTTCCAACATTTCTTCCAAGCCGTTCCCACGCACGAGGACTTGATGTCAATGCTAAGGGTGTAAGATATGGCTAAGGGATCAAATGCCAGCTTTATTTCCCCTTGGCCCGACGGTCAGCGGCGGTCTTTCTCCTGCCAATGACAATAAAAGACCCCCGTGTAACCCTAATGGCCTAATAGGTCGAATGTGATTTCTAGCAATGCATCAAAGCGGATCTTGACAGGACAAGTGATCACTCCATATTTTACACTTTTTTCCCGCATGTTTGCATGCCATTTAGATCGCTCAAATCATGTTTTTCATGATATATCGACGATATTGCGATGCTTTTCACGATTTGTTGTTTTTGTCGTATTTCAGGAGATTTGGAGCGATTTGGAGTGATTTCGAGATACACCTACTCCAGAGTGTCACCGACGACCTCCCCGAGGGGTATTTTGCCATTGGAGAGGAGCGGAAGAAGAAAGAACGTCGCAGGAGCGACGAGGAGGCAAAAACAAGCTGAATGGGCATTTTTGGTGTCTCACTCGGCCGAGTGAAGGAGTCACTCGGCCGACCAGCGAGACACCGCTCGGCCGACCAGATCGGACACACTTCATATGTGCACTCGGCCGAGCATCGGAAGCCACATCGGCCGAGTGACGAGATCCCGTCCGCCCGAGTGGCACTCAGACGACGCCCATCCAAAAGCGCCAACTTACTGTTTTTCGTCTGCCTGAGCTTCAGAAGACCCACTCGGCCGAGTGGAAATTACCGACCGCCCGAGTGAATAGAAGCCATCGGCCGAGTGACGACAATTCACTCGGCCGAGCGACCCCCGAAGTGAAGACCCCGAAGACCCAGATTTACTGGAATTTCTCAGGGTTTCTTACTCGGCCGAGCGACTTTTGTCACTCGGCCGAGTGAGCCGCGCTGCCTGTAGCGTAAATTGCGATTTTCAGGCTGCGCAGGGGCATTTTGGTCACAGTTTTTTTGGACGATTTTGGGGGGTATTTAACCCCAGTTTTTGACCTAGGTTAGGGAGCTTTTTCCTTTACTTTTTGCAGCTTTTTAGATTAAACTTTTTAGCTTTTGATTCTTGTGATTGGAGAGGAGAGAAAAGTTTATTTTTGTTGGATTCTTGGAGAACTCTATTGGTTTGTCTCCCTCTCCTTTAAAAATACTATTTTTATTGCTTATTTGAATATTGTGATGAATTCTCTTGTTAATTCCATTGATTATTTTTGTATTTGTGCTATGAATTGTGAGTAGTCCTAACGTCTTGGGGCGTGGGGATGAACCCTACGAGCCCAATTTCTGATTTGTGATGATTTGGTAGAAATATTGCTAGAATTGCTATTAGGGTTAGTTTGGGATCGATTTAACACGGATAGCTAGGTGTTCATATCAATTGGGATTTGCAAGAGATTGGATCCCAATTCGATAGGAAACCCGAGAAATCCGAATTGGGTTGAAATTGGGTTTCCGTAGTATCGGTTTGCAAGAGATTGGACCGATACTAGGGTTCTCGGTTGCAATTTCATGCCGATACCCGTTTGCAAGAGATTGGATGGGTAGGAACTATCCCAACCTAGGTCGCGGCCCGAGTTTGCACAAGAGTGGGCTCGGGGCGCGATTGAACGATGATGTTGATCCTAATGCTAGCTTGCCTAGGCTAGGGTTTGCAAGAGATTGGACCCAACCCTAGGTTAGCTATAGACCGGCAACAGCACGAGAGCGTGAGCTAGGTTGTACATTCAGTTGCAACTAGTTCATCCGAAATTCTACCCTAGCAATTGTGATACCAATGAATCACATTGACGAGATACGGTGAGTAGCGGGGATTCCCCATTCCCTAGACGTCTTTATTTGATTTTATATCTCCACACTTTGTCTGACGATTGTGACAGGATCGCCAAAAGGCAAATTCCCCTTTTCTGTTCTTATAGCCAGGTTGTTCGGAGAAGACACCGTCATTCGCCCTCCCTGTGTTCGATACCCGCTCGCCGCTACACCGTGCGCTTGCGGTAAAACTACACGGTCGCTCTTTTTGGGTGTACACCCGGAGTCGATCAAGTTTTTGGCGCCGTTGCCGGGGAGGCGATAGTGTTTGATCTTATCACCCTAGCTATTTCTTCTTTTTGTTTTATTTCTTTACTTTTTTTTATCTAACCCTTCCACTGTGCTAATGATTTCTTTGAAACTCTGTTTTCACATTGCATGTACACGAGATCAACGGCGGACCCTGAAGCTATATTATTTGATCCCGAGATCGAACGCACTTTGCGGAGAATTAGAGCGGAGAGGAGACAAGATCCGGAAGGGAGGTTTATGACCAACCCGGAAACTGCGGAACAATTGGCGGCAAGGATGGCGAGGATCATTTCCATTCGCGATAGGCTTCGGCCTAAGACCTCTTCTACGACCTCTTCCATTGCCGTGCCGGAGTTGGCGGCCGACAAGAATTTTGAGCTGAAGACCGGACTAGTGGTTCTGATGCAGCAGGATCCATTTCATGGGAACGCCCATGAAAATCCTCACTACCATATCCAGCTATTTTGGTCAAAGTGCGCCACATTTCAGATGACGGGCGTCACCCTAGATGCCATCAGACTGCGCCTCTTCCCATTCACATTAAAGGACAAAGCTCTTTATTGGTTGAGGACGCAAGCTGACGGAGTCTTTACCTCATGGGACGAGTTGGCGAGTGCGTTCATTGGCAAGTTCTATCCGCCCTCCAAGACGGTAAAGATTAGGAGTGCTCTTATGTCCTTCAAACAAGGACCTCAAGAGACACTCTATGAGGCTTGGGAGCGTTTCAAAGATCTGCAGCATCAATGCCCCCACCATAGCATCGAAGATTGGGAGCTCGTCCATAGCTTCTACAATGGTCTCCAACCGGGGACCAAGCAGATCATTGATGCGGCGGCAAATGGTGCCATCCTATCGAAGACTCCCGACGAAGCTACGACCCTAATTGAGGAGATGGCCTCAAACAATCAACAATGGGGTGACGAGCGAGGACACTCTTCGTCCTCCTTGAAGCCATCTAGCATTTATGAGGCAAAGGCCGTAGTGGAGCTGACAAACAAGTTTGATTCTCTCCACAAGGTAGTGGAGAGACTGGAGAAGTATATCACGGAGCCCCAAGGAACCCCTTCCACATCCGCACCAATGAATCAAATGTGTGATTGGCAAGACCAATCTCAAGCTATGTACTTGGGAGGCGAACAAGGAGAGGGATCCTTGGAGCAAGTTCAATATGTCGCGGGGAACCAAGGATATTGGGCCAATCCGGCCACAAGAAACAATCCCGGTTTCTCCTATGCCAACAATGAAGGAGCTTTGAACCCGCCGCAACAATAACCTCAACAAGCTCGACCACCACCACAACAACAACATTATCCACCGAGGGGGCCTCCGCAACATAATTTCCCACCAAAGCAACAAGTTGGACCCGATAGGACGCCCGGATACAATCAAGGGTGGAGAAATCCAAACCCCCCACAAGCTCATCAACGATCCGAATTTGAAGCTAAGGTGGAGGAGTTCATGGTCGAGCAAAAGAAAATCAATGCTTCCTTGAAGGCGGGCCAAGACTCTCTTACAACCGTTGTGGCCCAAATCTCAGAGCAATTGGTGTTGCTCAATCGAAATACTCAACAATTGCCGGCTCAACCCGAACAAAACCCACGGGGCGCCACCGGCCACATCAATGCCGTGGTTGCGGTTACAACTAGAGGCAGGAAGGACACCACTCCCGTCATGATTCCTATCGAGGAGCCTGTGGAGGAGAATGTAGAGCCAATTGAGCCGGTCGTTGAAGTTGAGATGGAGAAAGAGCCGCAAGAAAAAGAAAAGTCTAGAGCGGAGCAATTGCTTGAAGAGAGGCGTTTTATGCCACCGGTCACATTCCCTCAGAGGCTTGCAAGAGCAAAAATGGAGAAACGGCTAGCGAAGTTTCTCGAATATTTGAGAGGGGTAAGCCTCAATATTCCCTTTCTTGATGCTATCGTTGAGATCCCGACAGACGCAAAATTTTTAAAGGATTTGATTTCGGGGAGAAATAGGAAGGAGAAAATAATGCTAGCTGAGGAGGGGACTTGGTTCACCAAGAGAGAGAAGGAGCCCGCTAAGTTCAAAGACCCGGGAGTTTTCGGATTCCTTGCACCTTAGGCGGCGTCCCCCTTCAAAAGGCATTAGTGGACTTAGGGGCTAGTGTTAGCCTCATGCCTCTCTCTATGTTCCATAGGCTAAATACCGGCACAAAGTTGAAGCCTACCGACATGCGGATACAACTAGCCGATGGTCGGATCACAAGGCCGGTAGGGATCGCAGAGGACATCCCGCTACAAGTCCCGGGGGGCATATGTTTGCCATGTGACTTCGTGATCATGGATGTTAAGAAGGAGGGAGATACGTCGTTAATACTTGGACGACCGTTCCTCGCCACCGCCGGTGTCATTGTCGACGTACGAGAAGGTACCCTAACATTGAACGTCGGCAACATCGAGGTGGAGCTTCATATTCCTAAGGCAATGAAACACATGCCTTACCACGAGGAGCTGGACTATATGGACCTTCTTGACGAGGTTATTGAGGAGGCGATCCCCCATTCGATCGGCGCTCTATTCAAAGAAGATTTTGAGGAAGGGCCGGACTTAGGCCAAGATGAAAAGATGGAGCGTTCCCCCGACTTCTCCGCTGAAATTGATGAAGGCGACGCTGATGTCGCAAGGATTCGAGAGCTCTGCAAGCTCTGAAAATTGAAGTCTCCAAAGAAAGCTCCGCCGATACGGAAATCGGTGTCACCGGTAAAGCCGAGGCCCGGAGAGAGCTCTAGCTTGGAGGAGCCACCCCCCCAACACTACCCGAGGCAAAGGAGCACCGAGGAAGGACACCCCGCCACAACATCAAAATTTAAGCGTTCTTCCCGGAAAATTTGATGGGTGCATCTCATATGCACCCAACATCCCGCATTGAATTGAAAATCAAAGGGGGTCGAGCTCACGACCTTAAACGAGCGTTTGTCAGGAGGCAACCCGGCGGTTATCGCTTTATTTTTACATTTTCTTTATTTTTGTTTTAGAAATTATTAGTGTTTTGAGTCGTTCGCCCAAAAATTTCGTGATAACGGGTCCTATTTTTCTTGACATGAGAGGAGATAGGGAAATCCATCATGAGGAGGATGAACAAAGGCGACGAGGAGCGCTCCAGGAAGGCGCTCGATGCTTAGGAGGAAGATGAAATCGACTGGAGGAAGAAAAACAGAGTTTAGAGCCCAAACGAAGCCAAACAGCAGAAAACAAGGTTCACTCGGCCGAGTATACTAGTCACTCGGCCGAGCACACAAGTTCGTCCGCCCGAGCGGCTCACGAACGATGGAAGTCTGCTGAACCCAACTCTCTGTTTCTTTTCTTGATTTCAGTATAATTGCTACTCGGCCGAGAATATATATTCACTCGGCCGAGTAAAACTGATACGCTGCTAGGGCGAGTCTTGCCGAGTAGCTTGAGCCACTCGGTCGAAAGGACTTACTCCACTCGGCCGAGGGTGGCAAGGCCACTCGGCCGAAGCATAAGCGGGGAGGAATTTTTCCGTTGAGTTCACTCGGCCGAGCGACATAGTCACTCGGCCGAGTCGTAACTTTTTCTATAAAAAGGGGGCATGGGGGGCGCGATTTTCAAAACGAGTAAAAATCCCAAATCGCACCCGCTCGACTTCCCTCGCCCGCAGCTTCTCCCCCACTCGCCCGATCTCTCGTCTGCCGCCGTCGCTCGGCCACCCATCGCCGGCCGAGCCCGCCGCGCCTCCACCCGAGTCGCCGCCGGCGACCATCTCGCTGACCGAGCTCCGGTACCCCAATTTTCTGCCTATTTCTCCTCTTTTGTGTATTTTTCGATGATCCATGTGTCTAACGAACCCCAAACCCAAATTAAATTCAATTTCTATCTATTCTACCCCTAACCCCACATACATTTTGAATATTACACGCTAATCTCTTCGTTTTATGCGCAGGTAAATTTGGGGAGCTTAGGGGAGCCCAGGGGAGCTTCCGGGGATCGTTTTGGGCTACGTGGAGGCGTCGTCTTCGCACGCTTCCATCACTTTGCTCTCGCGGCGTGTCGCGGTATACTCTTTCCTTTATTTTACGCACGCCACATTTTTCACGTCTTTGGTGAGCACCCGGGGGCCATATGCCGCCCCGGACACGGCCGAGGTCGAGGAGAGCTTCCGCCAAGCGGAAGCGGTCGGATGATGTCGGCCCCTCCCACGAGGTGGAGGACTCTCCTCCGCCTACTCCACCACACCCCGTTCACCCAGCACAGCCTGCAGGCCCCGCACACCCCGCACAGCCTGCAGAGCCCGCACAGCCCGCACACCCCGCACAGACACTCCCTGCCATCCCACAGCCCGTACCACCGCCACCGGCTCCACTTGTCGGGCCGCTCGGGATTACGTTCCGAGACGACGCACACCGCGTCGTCTTCGAGCGCATCTCCCAGCGCTCGATCGTACCCTCCAGGTTCGCATACCTTGCAGACCTAGGACGCCTGGGGGTACTCGAGGGGATGCTCACGTTGTATGACAACGTGGGCTGGCGAGATTTCTTCCAGGTGTCGGCGGACACGTTTCTCCGTCCGATACTTGAGGTCCTTAGTTCTATCGCCTGGACTGACGAGGGATGCTCGTTTAGGTTCATGGACCGGGAGTGCCAGGTCACTCTCGGTATGATGAGAGCATTCTTCTTGTGGCCCGATGTCCCCGGGGCCGACCGTGGTTACGCCCCCACTCACATTCCCCCATCTTCGTTCGATTCCGGCGCCTTCTGGGCTCGGATCACGGGTCTACCTACCGCCTTTGCCCCTAGTAGGGCCAAGGCCTCGGCAATCATCCATCCCTGCCTCCGCATAGCTCAGCGCCTTATGGCGACTACTTTTTTGGCGAGGTACGAGCCTGGGACGATGTCCACGCCAGAGCTTTATATGCTCTATGCGATGACGCGTCCCAGAGTTCTAGCTAAGGACAGTGACGATTTGGTCCCCGCCGTCGTGATTGATATCGCGAGCTGGTTTTTGGACCGCATCATTGTATCGGTGGGCGCTCGCTCACCGATATGCTGCGGTGGTCTGATCACGCTGCTCACCTTGATGACCGGCGAGGACCTACCGGCCGATTTGCGTCGTTCTCCGGGCCCCACTTCCCTGTCCATAGATGTCATGGCCCGGATGAAGATGCTTCGTCCTCACAGTCAGCGACACTGGGTCTGGTTGCATGGTCCATTCGGTGCCGATTACATGATTCTTCCGAGCCCAGCTCGGACATAGATTGCACCAGGACAGGTGGACTGGCTCCCGGCGATGGATCTCCTGATCCCCGCCGCCTACGTGCTCGAGGCCGAGGAGGCCGAGCAGGCCCACGCTGCACCCGCTGACCCCGCTGCACCCGCTGACCCCGTGGCCCCTCAGCCTGTCCCTGCACTTTTTGTTGCTCATGACACTTCTGTCCCCACTTCTGCCAGTGTCGGGAGCACACTTGCTGAGGCCACTACAGCCGCCACCAACGACACCACAACCCCTGCCACTACCACCACTTCCACTCCTGCTGGCCCTCTGCCTGTTGAGCCTCTTTGCTCTGCACTTCCCAAGCACCCACCGACATTTGTTGAGAGTGGAGAGCCCTCTTTTGCTGCGGTCGTGGAGACCATGGCTAACATGATCTCCGCTGGGATTTCGCCTTTCGGACCACACACTTCCTCCCCAGCGGTAGTCACTTCTGTCCCCACCGCAGCCGTACTTTCTGAGAGTGTGGTGACGTCTGTCTTCACTTCTATGTCACCGACCTCTCTGGCCGCCTCGTCGCCATTTTTATACTCCGCTTCTGCTGATGTTGCTTCCACCTCACCCCTGCCTGCGTCCCAGCCTCACCCTGAGGCTAGGCCCACACTTGTGAGCACAGCACCCTACCTCCACATGCCTGCTGAGCCCATCACCTACGCCACCCGAGTACGCCAGCCTCGTCCTGCACAGCACCGACAGGTCCGTCCCTCTGCACCACCTCCCCCCGACACTGTACTTCAGAGCATTCGTGCTCTCGAGGGGGCGGTGAGTGCCCTCAGAGGCGACCTTAGGACCATGTCTGCCACCGTCACCACCATGGCCAGCCGTTTCGACCTTCTCCTAGGCATTCACTATTGCCTCACGCAGATTCTCGACCGGCTCCCTCGCGTACCCACACCCACACCCACCCAGCAGGTACCCACCCCCACCCACACCCACACCCAGCCTGCTTCCGTACCCACCCCCACACCCACCCAGCAGGTACCCACACCCACTCCCACACCCACCCAGCAGACTGTTCCCCCACCACCACCACCACCACCTCCGCCTCAGGACGGAGACGGCGCAGCCCCACCCTCTTAGGCACCCTTGATGCCATCGTTCTTTTTTGCCGTCGTGCTGCCCGTCTCTGCTGGGTCCTGATGCTTTTTGCCCACCCCACCTCCCCTCCCTGTTTTTGGGTACACATTTAGTTCCTATCTTTATATATCTTTTTTGGGAGAGAGGGAGAGTTTTTGGTGTCACGCCTTTATATCTATTTCACTCCTCTATCTGCATGCATCATGTCCGCATCATATTTTTCATTTCGTTATTTTCTGTTTTATTTTATTTTCCTTTTCATCATGCATGCATCCTTACATTCCCCTCACATTACGCGTCTCTCGGTGTGCCACACTTCGCACATTGAGGACACTGTGCACTTTAGCTTGGGGGAGTGAGTTCTCACGTTCTTTTCGATTTACCACCTTTATTTTTGTTTTTTTTTTTCACGCCATTTTCCGCATTTGCACTCACTTTCATCACCTTTTTCTTCTTTTTACCATGCATCACGTTTTTCTTATTTTCTCTATGTGCTGCATTGTAATTAGTTTCATTTTCCCTTTATCTTTATTTCTTTTTCATCTCATGCTAGAGATGACTTTTCTGTGATGATGATTATGTGGCGTTAGCTTTCTCTATATATGCATGCTATATTTGTCATGTCTTGGATTTTATTTCTGATATCATATGCTGTGATTTGCCTTGCATTTAGAGATAGTAACCCACACTTTTTCCGCATGAAAATGGATGAAATTTTATTATTAGCTGAGTCTGAATATTCATATGTATGCTATCGCAGAAAACACACCAAGATTCACGCATTGAATTCTTATATCTGGAGTACCGTTTTCTTTTCCTATATCACTTCTATATGCATGATTTGTACATTTCACTTCAGGATGATTGAATGATGTTAGCTATGATGAATCTGGATTAGTTAGCTTTTTTGTGATCGAAACTGAGTAGATTAGATTACCCTGCTGAAGTTGTCGTGCACGTCCTATAGAGTGAACTGAGAGACATATTTACTTCTTTCTCCACATATCTTGAACATCAATTCTCTATTTTAAAATCATTGGTGAATCTCCCCTTAGCGATTCTAATATATGGCAGTTCCCCCGCTATTAATTCCTAGCTCCAAATTTCCCAAAAAACAAAGAAAAAGAAAAATTCTTGTATATCCTTATTTCTCTTTGATTGGGATCATTATGTATATATGAATACCAAAAAAAAGAGAGAAAAGAGAAAAAGAAAAGAAAAAGAAAAGAAAAAGAGAAAAGAACCTCAATAAAAGATCACATCTCATGTTCTCTCTTTCTTTCCCTCTTTTTTGTTTTTTTTATTTTTATTACTTTTGGAGCTTCACAAAAATGGGGATGTAAATATTGTTTTTTTATGCCACCACGCTTATAGATAAGCTTGGGGGAGAGAATCCAATGATGTGTGAGAGAGTGACTACTTGACGTTGCACGACAACCTAGGCTAAGTAATATTCTATACTCGGTGAGATTATTTTTAGCTTTACAAAGTCCAGAAATCTATGCCTAGCACTCATTTCATGAAATCCATGCTTTTCTATTCTTTCTATTCTATTGCGTGATATTCTTATACTCCTCATAGAAAGCATTCAATTGAAAAGTGTGTGATCTGCGATATTGTATACCGCTTTAAATGATTCAGACAATGTTAATTTTAGAATTATTCTGTTTTTCATGCTATATCGATATTCCTGGGTTTTCTATTTCTATTTGCACCATTATACTATGATATCGAAATAAAATTCTTTGACATGTGATTTACATTCGGTGCATGCCATATGATTGAGCAAAACCCACGTCCTGAGAAAATGATCTAGCAGCTTCCCTCTTCGCTTTCTTCTTTCTTCTTCATTTTTCGTGTTTCATTTTTTTTCCGTCGATTTCGTTTTCGAAATCCACCGGGTTCGCCTTTTACTTATCTTCCTCGAGGACGAGTAAGAGGTAAGCTTGGGGGATTTTGATCACTCCATATTTTACACTTTTTTCCCGCATGTTTGCATGCCATTTAGATCGCTCAAATCATGTTTTTCACGATATATCGACGATATTGCGATGCTTTTCACGATTTGTTGTTTTTGTCGTATTTCAGGAGATTTGGAGCGATTTGGAGTGATTTCAAGATACACCTACTCCAGAGTGTCACCGACGACCTCCCCGAGGGGTATTTTGCCATTGGAGAGGAGCAGAAGAAGAAAGAACGTCGCAGGAGCGACGAGGAGGCAAAAACAAGCTGAATGGGCATTTTTGGTGTCTCACTCGGCCGAGTGAAGGAGTCACTCGGCCGACCAGCGAGACACCGCTCGGCCGACCAGATCGGACACACTTCATATGTGCACTCGGCCGAGCATCGGAAGCCACATCGGCCGAGTGACGAGATCCCGTCCGCCCGAGTGGCACTCAGACGACGCCCATCCAAAAGCGCCAACTTACTATTTTTCGTCTGCCTGAGCTTCAGAAGACCCACTCGGCCGAGTGGAAATTACCGACCGCCCGAGTGAACAGAAGCCATCGGCCGAGTGACGACAACTCACTCAGCCGAGCGACCCCCGAAGTGAAGACCCCCGAAGACCCAGACTTACTGGAATTTCTCAGGGTTTCTTAGTCGGCCGAGCGACTTTTGTCACTCGACCGAGTGAGCCGCGCTGCCTGTAGCGTAAATTGCGATTTTCAGGCTGCGCAGGGGCATTTTGGTCACAGTTTTTTGGACGATTTTGGGGGGTATTTAACCCCAGTTTTTGACCTAGGTTAGGGAGCTTTTTCCTTTACTTTTTGCAGCTTTTTAGATTAACCTTTTTAGCTTTTGATTCTTGTGATTGGAGAGGAGAGAAAAGTTTATTTTTGTTGGATTCTTGGAGAACTCTATTGGTTTGTCTCCCTCTCCTTTAAAAATACTATTTTTATTGCTTATTTGAATATTGTGATGAATTCTCTTGTTAATTCCATTGATTATTTTTGTATTTGTGCTATGAATTGTGAGTAGTCCTAACGTCTTGGGGCGTGGGGATGAACCCTACGAGCCCAATTTCTGATTTGTGATGATTTGGTAGAAATATTGCTAGAATTGCTATTAGGGTTAGTTTGGGATCGATTTAACACGGATAGCTAGGTGTTCATATCAATTGGGATTTGCAAGAGATTGGATCCCAATTCGATAGGAAACCCTAGAAATCCGAAATGGGTTGAAATTGGGTTTCCGTAGTATCGGTTTGCAAGAGATTGGACCGATACTAGGGTTCTCGGTTGCAATTCCATGTCGATACCCGTTTGCAAGAGATTGGACGGGTAGGAACTATCCCAACCTAGGTCGCGGCCCGAGTTTGCACGAGAGTGGGCTCGGGGCGCGATTGAACGATGATGTTGATCCTAATGCTAGCTTGCCTAGGCTAGGGTTTGCAAGAGATTGGACCCAACCATAGGTTAGCTATAGACCGGCAACAACGCGAGAGCGTGAGCTAGGTTGTACATTCAGTTGCAACTAGTTCATCCGAAATTCTACCCTAGCAATTGTGATACCAATGAATCACATTGACGAGATACGGTGAGTAGCGGGGATTCCTCATTCCCTAGACGTCTTTATTTGATTTTATATCTCCACACTTTGTCTGACGATTGTGACAGGATCGCCAAAAGGCAAATTCCCCTTTTCTGTTCTTATAGCCAGGTTGTTCGGAGAAGACACCGTCATTCGCCCTCCCTGTGTTCGATACCCGCTCGCCGCTACACCGTGCGCTTGCGGTAAAACTACACGGTCGCTCTTTTTGGGTGTACACCCGGAGTCGATCAACAAGCATCCGGACCCCAACCCCCAACGCATCTAGTGTGTTTCCATACGAATTGGACTTAGATTGCTAGAAATCACCATTGACACATTCCATTAAACACTTACCATGCAGTCAAGTCAAATGGCATAACCCAAGCATCAATCCTACTCTAACCCATATTAGGGTTCATCAAACACTACTCAATGGTGAGGAACATAAAAGCAAGAAACAAAAAAGACAAACAAACATTCACCATCAAGCAAAAATGAAAATAACACAAAACAATGGAAATAAGAGAAGAAATACTTATCTTGCATTCGAATCCATCAATCCATTACAAGATTTATTGAAATAAAAACCCTAATCTAACCTAACCTAAAGCTCCCATTAAAGGGGAAATCAGCGACTGAAAAATAGAGGAGAATCCCCCCATAAGTCGTGCACAAACTCATATTTATAGGCTCCCCCAAAACCCTAACGGTTCGGGTCGAAAAACCCACTAAAACTGCTGAAATTGGGCCACCCGATCGGTTGGAAGTTCAATCGATCGGGTGGAAACAAACAGAAACTCAGAACTTCTGAAATTGAGCATAACCGATCGGTTTGACTCCCAACCGATCGGTTGAACTTCAATTCCAGACAGCTCCCAATTTCAGCACCCAGCTGCGCTCAGAAATTCCAGAAAAATGTAGAAAAATCGGATTTGGGCATGCGACCTACTGTTGGAAAGCTAACGACGATGCCGATGCTAGAAAAATAAGAGATCACCCAAACTCCCATTGGAATGATAGTAGATCTTCAATGAATGAGCAGCAGTACACGAAAGGGGAAGAAAAGACCACCCGATCGGTTGAAATGTCAACCGGTCGGGTGAGTTCTTTCCCAAGATGTCCCGAGGGGATGAACCAATCGGTTGGGAGGCTCTCTCAAAGACAGAGAGCACTGCGGCATCCACCCGATCACTAAACCGATCGGGTGGGATTTGCTCCTTTGCTACTCCTCGTCGGGTCAGATACATGTGCACGAACCGATCGGGTGGGTCTGTCCACCCGATTGGTTGAAGCTCCAAATCATCAATCCTCGTCTTTGGCCATCGAATCTTTGTCGTATAAGCGCGCCTTGGTCCCGATATACAAGGCTGATCCCAGAAGACACCGAAATGCTGACATTTGCCTGAAATACAAACAATACACCCAATAGTCAATATGAACCAAAAAAGTGATATATACAACGTGGAATGAGATGAAATGCATATGAAAACACAATAAAGAGCGTGTGCAAAAGGTGAAATTTTAACACGCGTCAAGCCCCCAAGCTAAACTCTTCCTCTTCCTGAGGAAGACGAGTTGGAATGAAGTTCAGGTGCGAGAGCAAGAAGGGAAAGCGAAGAATACTTGATCACCCTCTCCAAACCACAAATGTAATCACCAACACAATCAAGCACAAGGGAAAAGCATATCACAATCTAAATCAAGAATTCAATCTTATAATATAGCATCATGGATTCATATCAATAGAGCACAAAAGAGATAGAAGCGTGACATTGGCAAAGGCATAGCTATCATAGCATGTTATAGCAGATAATATACCCAATATATAAGGAAGCTCAAAATTCATATCAAATCTTCCAAACGGTGAATACAAGATACCCATACATGCATGAAGAAGCAAGAATAGATGTGAATCATGTGAATAACTATCAATCTCTAGGATGAAAAGAATCACCACACACGCTTGTCGTTTTTGACTTTTGAAATACTTTCTTGCCTTGCTTGTATTTTAAAAAGGAGACGGAGAAGATGGGGAAAGATCACTATGTACAAACTCTCGCCTTCCCTATATATGTTGGTTTGTTTTTTCTGTTTTTGTTTTTATTGTTTTTGTTTTGATTTTAATATTTTTGTCTTGCAAACTTGCGGGATCGTAATGGAATGCAAGGGCGGCCTACGCTCCCAAGCCAGATGGCTTTAGGGCGTCGGGTTACTAAGAACCCCGAAGGACCATTATACAGAAATATGTACAAAAGTGTCCATTCCCCCAAATGGGGAAATGATGCACGACGAGGGGAAATGTACAAAGTAAAACAAAAGAGAATTTTTGAGAAATCCAAGCATGGCAAGAAAATCCTCTACGAATTAAGGCACCGAACAAAGGTGTGGTTATCCTAATCTCGTCGAAAGGTAGCTAACATGTGCGATAAGAGTACGTATATAGTATTTCATGCAAGAGTTAGAAGCACGAGGGTAGGATAGTAAAATAACCGTTTCTTGGAAATGAAGCGTGAAAATCTAGGAACTTCAAATAGAGGGGCATATTAAAATATGATATATAGCCAGAAGCATGACTTAAACACAGTCATAACAAACAATCTCGAAATATAGCAAGTAAACTCAAAAGATGGCAAAACACACATATGAGCATTGAATAATCAAAGAAATATCGTGATGGAAAAAGGTGCTCAAATGCGAAAAGTGAAGCATGAGTGGCAAAATATCATTGAGGGTTCATCTCCAGAAAGAGGCAAGAATGAAATGGAGAAAGAAAAATGCATAATGGGAATGATGCATAAAAATGAAAAGAAAAATTTTTGATGCATGAAAAAGGTGAAAATTGGAAGAAAATAAAGGAAACATGCATGAAGTGCAACTCCCCCAAGCTAAATCTTGCATTGCCCTCAATGCAATAAAATTATTCATGAGAGGGCAAAGATAAAATGGGAGGGAAAATGCATCAAAAATAACAAAAATGACTATGGGTGATACTCTCCCCCAATCTAATATAAGCTATCCTCAAAAGATATGAAAATCCGATACGGGGCATAAAAGATAAAGGGGAGAGTGAACAATAGGCAAAACAGGCATCACCACCCTTTGGAGGTGGTAGTGGTCTCATGGAGAAAAATAACAACGGGGCCAAGAAAAGTGCCAAAAGAACAAGGATATGGTGATGGGGGTGAAATGATAGAAGGACACAACATGATGGGTTATTATGATGCAAAAGCAAACCCTAGATACGCTCCCCTCGCTAATGAGAGGAGACGAGATTATTCTAATCTAAATTAGAAAGCGGTAAATATTTACACTACTAGATTAGGATACACCTGAGCATAAGCAGATCCAGAATTTGGAGTGGGGCAGGTAGCTGCTCTAACTGCTCCTGCTGTGGCTCTGCTAGAAGCGCTGTGCCACGAGCGCCAATGGACCCAAGCAATGCACCTCCAAGCATCCCTCGTAGGTGTCCACCTGTAACCTGCAAATAATGAGGTGCATTAGCCCATGGCAAGAAATCATTTCCCAAAATAAATGTATCCCAGAGATAATCGTCAACATAAGATAGAAAAATAATAAAAGGGTGACGAATACTCCCTGAGAATAGGTCGCTATCCTCTGTACTAGTGACGACCAAATCCTCGCTCTCTATGAGAAGCAGCTCTCCAGGTGGTGACGCACCGCAGCATACCTCAAGGGAAGTGGATCCTGTATCCTGCGAGAGATATGGTGTGTCAAAAATATATGAGTCTAAAGAAATAGGACATGAAAACCGAGACTCAAATATGGAGTGAGAGTGAGTATGAAAATCTCCTTGAATAGGGGCAATATGCTCAAGTAGATGCTCAGTCGCAGAAGAAGTGGAAAGTGACTATAGAGGTAGATGTTACTCAGGCTCCATGAAGTGGACCATCGTATCCAAGCCCTCATGCATATTCTCCTCAACGATATGCTCATGCTCCACCATCTGCCTGATGTCCTGAATGACATCATCGTGGTTGACCACAGACCAAGGAAGAAATAACCATAGAGATGGCTGTGGAGGTGGATGTGGTGCAGACCACTCGTATGTGGTCGTGGTGTCCTCGTCGTCACGCACATCCTCCTCGCCGGTATGCATAAGCTTTGTAGTCTCATCGGTGCTCTTGTAGGACTCATATGGGGTATCCAAATCAAAATGAGAAGTCTCTCCCACAGATCCTAGAGAAATCACCCCATCCTCCCAATCATCATCGAAAAATGCATTGTCATCCAAGTGGTAGTGTTGGAAAAATGGGACATCGGCATGAGATGTGTCTATGGTGGCCGATGGGATGGTGGTCTCAACCATGAAAGTATGTATATCTTCTCCTCCATCCTTTCTCCTCGGTGTAGGCTCGGTGATTGGTACCATAAAGTTTTGCAATATTTGGCCTTGGTTAAACATGGCACTTTCAAGGAGAGACTTAAGGCTCGATTTTTCTTGTGTTGGTGGAGGGATATAAGGTTGAGGAAATGGATGGGAGGTGTTTGGGCTAAGGTTGTGGGAAAATATTTGGCCTTGGTTTAGAATGAGGCTCTCAGGCGTAAATGGGCAATCATTATGCACGTGCACTGCCATCCCACAAATCTCACAAACCACAAATGAATAAGGATCATAGCCTCCCATCTGAGCATCTAAATTTGGTCTCCACATGGTAATAGCAAAGATACCTGGATAAAAAAATAAGAAAACTAGAGAGGAGCGTCAATAGTACAAGAGAATAACAAAAGGATAATATAATGGTGGGGGAAAAATTTCTTGGTTATTGTATTTGTTTGATTTTTTTTTGTTTTATGCGTAGTCTAACTAACCCAAGCTAAGCTAATATCAAACCGAACGCCTCCCCAGCAACGGCGCCAAAAACTTGACCGGCGCCCCGTTTACGGTTTGGACGCGGTGTCGTTTTACCGCAAGTGCATGGCTAGTGTAGGGTGGGGGTATATCGAACTCAGGGAGGTGGATGGCTTGAATGGCTACTAGCCTCGCCTAGGTTGTGTGAGAGCTACGCGGATTATATGAGTGGAAGTGTAGAAATAAAAGAAAGAAATGAAAAAGACAAGAAATGAATCCCCGCTAACATGGGCTAGAGCACTCATGACACTTGGCATTCGACTTGACCCAGGGTAAGACATTGCCCCAAAAGGTGGTATCTAGTGTCCCATGGTGTCACGCCCCGTTCCCCAGAATACCCGACATCTATAAATTTTTTTCTTCTAAGTATCCTGAAGAGTGAGAGTGATAAGAGAGGAAAAGAGAGAGAAAGAAGAAACTACATAAGCAGGCCACTGCGCACATGCTGGGATAGTACAAGTGAAGCTCCACAATAATATTAAAACAACCTCATGAATAAAAAAGAACACCAACAACATAAAATATAGATAACAACTTCCATTTATATACATAATCCAGGTACACCACTACATATACACAGTCATTCTCCACCTCCCAAACCAACCATATCACACCACAAATACATCTCACACCAAGTGCTACCCCTGAACCCAACTCCAAGACATCACCCACCATGATAACCCTGCTACCTAAAACATTTAGAGGAGCACGTCAATGCGTGCCCTAGTAGGAACCAACTTGGGTTTGGAACTCTATTTTAAGGTTATCAAATCACAAGGCAAGCAAGAGAAATAGAGCAAGTAACTAAGTGATATAACGAAAATTAAATAGTTATAACAAGGAAATCATACATGCGGTCCAATGTCGAGTTACTGCAAGAAAAGGGTTAGCACGAATAATAATAATAACAACAACACAAGTATTCAAGCAACACTATTTGATAAGACAAGTACAAGTGCCTGTGGTATGACACAGATTCACAAAGAAGCAGGCAAGTGAAGGGGAAGTGCTGCCAGCAGAAGGAGTAACATAGAAAATTCTTATTTTATTATTTTATAATTGAATTAATTGGAACATGGGTAAACTGTGTGATACCAGGACCTGGACTTCACCCCAAATGTGGGGTGAATATAACACACGACACAGTGGACACGGGCACTGTACGCCGGGCCTCTCACCTCCCCCGTCCTCGGCAGGAGTGAGGCTATCCACATATAACCCAACCTCCGTATGACCCCTCCACTCCCGGTAAAGGCGAGTGGGTGTAAAAATCCCCTCCACTCCCGATAAAGGCGAGTGGGTGTAACTCCACACATCACATAATCATCTCCCAACTTCACAGTCCAGGCCTCATATCCACAATTTACTCAGATCCCACCTAAAACCCGGGCTTTGCTAACTCACCCTCATTAGAGAGGACTGATATTTATTCAATTTTATTAGTTAACATCATAAGTGACACGTTAGGGGTCTTGATGGCATGGGTAAGCACACATCACCTCAGCTGTTCATCATTAGGCATAGGGTCATGCACTCACGTGACATGCCCTCTATCACAACACATCACCGATTCACAATTACAATATATCCATGCCATTCAAGCCTCTACCTTCACTAATTATCAATGTGGCTCAAGGCCAACACTAACACATGCACGTTACTCAACTTATTGGATATTGCCTTCATTGAGGCATTTCATCGAACACCTGAAGGGCGTCATTCATAACAAAGCAACACAATAACATTTACATGTGCCAAGGGCATGAACATTCATTCTCCATACAACCATATTAAGCAAGAATAATGATGTCCAATTAACCACAATTAATGAAAAGAATAGCACTTAATGAATTCAGCTTGCTGAAATTGCAAGAACAACCGTAAAGATCAACATATTTCATTTATTTCTCTTGGGAATTAGACAAAATTTTATAAATGAAAGTTGAAGATATGACAGTTATGGTTGTACAGATAAAATTTCATTAAAAATATGAACTATATGATTTATGGTGAATTAATTAGTGAAGTGTGTCAAATATGTTTTTCAGACAGATTTCAGGGTCTGTATTGAAAACCAATTTTGGGCATATTTGAGGCAGAATTTCGACATATTAGCACTCTGATGAATTTTTAGAAAAGCTTGTTAGCTTTCCAACAAGACTAAGATCATAAAATTCCATGATGTGTGCAGCTGTGTAGGACAATTTTACTAAACTGTGTCACACTAAAAATCAAACATACATGCTAAAAAGATGGATTTATTTCTCCTAATTTCTGAATTGGAACTATGTCAAATTTTATATTATTTTGGGGTATAACTTCAAGATCTACAAGCTCATATTTTTTTTGAACCCTAATTCGAGCTACAGTAACAGTAAATACAGCAACAACACAAGACAAAAATTCAGGATTTTAAAGGAGGTGTTTTTACTAAGAATTTAAAGAGAAATTTGAAAAATTGAAACATAGCTCATTGAATTTTCACCATACCTAATACATATTAAGTAAAACATGCTATAATAACATAATATCACAAAACAATTTGATGGGATTCCAAATCCAAGAGATCCTACCTCAAAAGCTTAATTCATCTTCTCTTTCTCTTCCTCTTCTTCTTCTTTTTTTTCTTTTTTTGGCTAAAGGAATTTCGGCCAACCTAAGAGGGGATGGGGATATGGGAGAGGGTGATGGAGGAAATTAGAAAAGAAATGGAGAAGATAAGGATAAGGGAAGAAAAGAGAAGGAAAGAGAAGAAAGGAAAAGAAGAGAAGAGAAGAGAAGAGAGAATTCTAGAATAGTTTTAGCATGGCTTATCCCATAAGCCATGTTATTTATTAAATGACCAAACTACCCCTTACATATTCAAGTATTTACAAGTATGCCATTACTTTATGTACACACCACTTTAGTATGTATGCACATCAGTTTTTATCAAAAAGACCGTTTTGCCCCTGATCTTTCTAAAAATTTACGGGGGTTGCCATTGACCCCTAACCCCTTTCACACTTCCATGGCTCTCCTTACACACACGCATGCTCATCCATGGATGCACACATGCATCACACACACACGCCTAGCACATTCCTGTTGTTTTGCACCGACGACGTCTTTCGCACTTCTCCGCATTCACACTTCGTATTCACTTCCATTAGCCACGTATTACGGCCTAATCCTCCTTGCACTATGTCACATACATCGATATTTACGCTTATTTCATGCCCACGTATACGTCGTAGGTAGAAATACCACGCGTGTTCAGTAGAATACACGTATAATGCAAGATAGGGCATGACATCCCACCCACCTTAAAATAAAGTCCGTCCTCGGACTTCCTAAGGTGTGAACCTTACCGAGGTCAGCCAGGTATGATGGTCTTACTACCCATGAAGTACAAACAAGAATACATATCTACCCCACACTTATATACACTATGTACTTCACTATCATCCATACACATTCGCATCGCACACAAGTCACAGATACATCCTATTACTCATCTAGTAGCACATTCATATCACTATATGCATCATTACATATACATACACATATGTCTTTCACATAAACATCTAGGCACACCTACTCACACCTTAACATATACATCATACATCACAAATAAGTCTCCATACATATTATTACATGTATTTAGATCACTTCCCATATATATATGCATATGGCATCACACCATATCCACCTCATGATACATAACGTACCCATACATGGCGTGCTTTCAGATACATCACCATACACTCAAGTATATACGAGTTATATTATATATATATATATATATATATATATATATATATATATATATATATATATATATATATATATACATACACGTCTACATCCATGCACAGACATTCAGCTATACACATTAATCTGCACACCATTGCTTAATAAGCAGGGTCACCATCACGGTGTCACGCCGTATGTACCCCGGATCTCTATACTCCCAATGCTTAGTCACATGGGCTTACTCACATTCATAGGCACGTAAATACATACATACACACAATAGTTAGTCACATCCATAGCAGTGCACCTACTGCCTCACATAGATATGTACATATACCACACACAATACACACGAGAGTGCACAACCATAATGCGTTTCCTTCATATGCTATATATATAACTATCCCTGCATCTGCTACACACATATTGTCATAATGGAAAAACAAATATAAATATCCATCTACACTCCATGCACACACACACACACATATACATAAATGTGCAACCAAGTACACACAGTCCATTACACATATATCAAGCAGTTTCATTCACTTACATTTATCACACATATATACCTATATTCCATATCTATCACATCTACATTTATATTGCACATTCACCCACATACACCCATGCTCTGGTACAGACCTATATATTCATGCATACAAACAAGAATACATTTATCCAAAGCACACTGAGATACACCTAAAGAGACAACCCTATGGAATAGATCAGCAAGTAGACAAACAAGATACGTACAAATATATATACATATATGTATTCATTCATCCAATATACACACCATTACATATATTCCTACTGCACAGTACACCAACATGAACACATCCCTACACTTCACATTCATAGAAGTATGATACATATTCACATATAGGTAACAAAAAATACTTCACATAAATACTCCACATTTACTTATATACACACTCATTATATACATACAGGTATAATTCTTTTATTTAGCTATTCAGTTTTCGCTATATATTTAGTTTATATGTCTTATTCCTTAGCCTTGCCTTGTGGATTGATAACCCTAAAGCGATGCCCAGATCCAAGTTGGTTCCTACTGGGGCACGCATTGACGTGCTCCTCCCTATTTTTTAGGTAGCAGGGTCAGCTTGGTTGGAGGGGACTTGGAGTAGGTTTCAGGGGTAATACTCGGTGTGAGCTGTAGTTGCGGTGTGACATGGTTGTGTTGGGAGGTGGAGAGTGTTGTGTACGTATATGTAGTGGTGTACTTGGAGTATGTATATTAATGGAAGTTGTTATATATTTGATGTGTGGTTGTTGATCTATGTTATTTATGAGATTGTTCTGATGTTACTGTGAAGCTTCATTTGTACTATCCCAGCATGTGCGCAGTGGCCTGCTTGTTCTGTTTCTTCTTTTTCTCCCTCTTCCTCTCTCATCACCCTCACTCTTTAGGATACTTGGAAAAAACTTTTATAGATGCCGGGTATTCTGGGGAACGGGGCGTGACACGTGGGCCCGATATTCCGGTCGATGCCCAGGATGATACGCCAGGTCTACCCGGTTTCGAACGGTGGGCATTCCCATGTCCATTAACACCGACCGCAACCGCGAGCATTAAGGCCACAATGATAACTCCCAACATTTCGTCCAAGCCGTTCCCACGCGCGAGGACTCGATGTCAATGCTAGGGGTGTGAGCTGTGACTAGGGGATCAAACGGCAGTTTTATTTTCCCTTGGCCCGATGGTCAGAGGCGGTCTTTCTCCCACCAATGACAATAAAACACCCCCGCGTAACCCTAATGGCATAATAGGTCGAATGTAATTTCTAGCAATACATCAAAGCTGATCTTGACAAGACAAGCATCCAGACCCCAACCCCAACACATCTAGTGTGTTTCCATATGAATTGGACTCAGATTGCTAGAAATCCACATTGACACATTCCATCAAACACTTGCCATGCATTCAAGTCAAATGAAATAACCCAAGCATCAATCCTACTCTAACCCATATTAGGGTTCATCAAACACCACTAAATGGTGAAGAACATAAAAGTAAGCAATAAAAAAGACAAACAAACATTCACCATCAAGCAAAATGAAAATAACACAAAACAATGGAAATAAGAGAAAAAATACTTACCTTGCATTCGAATCCATCAATCCATTACAAGATTTATTGAAATAGAACAACCTAATCTAACCTAACCTAAAGCTCCCATGAAAGGGGCAATCATCTACTGAAAAATAGAGGAGAATCCCCCCACAAGTCGTACACAAACTCATATTTATAGGCTCCCCCAAAACCTTAACGGTTCGGGTCCAAAAACCCACTAAAACTGCTGAAATTGGGCCACCCGATCGGTCGATCGGTTGGAAGTTCAACCGATCGGGTGGAAACAAACAGAAACTCAAGACTTCTGAAATTGAGCAGAACCGATCAGTTGGACTACCAACCTATCGGTTGAAGTTCAATTCCAGACAGCTCCCAATTTCAGCACCCAGCTGCGCTTAGAAAATTCCAGAAAAATGTAGAAAAATCGGATTTGGGCATGCGACCTATCGTTGGAAAGCTAACGACGATGCCGACGCTAAAAAATAAGAGATCACCCAAACTCCCACTGAAATGATAGCAGATCTTTAATGAATGAGAAGCAGTACATGAAAGGGAAAGAAAAGACCACCCGATCGGTTGAAATGTCAACCGGTCGGGTGAGTTCTTCCCCAAGATGACCCAAGGGGATGAACCAATTGGTTGGAAGGCTCTCTCAAAGACAGAGAGCACTGCGGCATCCACCCGATCACTGAACCGATCGGGTGGGGTCTGCTCCTTTGCTGCTCCTCGTCAGGTCAAATACGTGTGCACGAACCGATCGAGTGGGTCTATCCACCCGATCGGTTGAAGCTCCAAATCATCAAATCCTCATCTTTGGCCCTCGGATCTTCACCGTATAAGTGCGCCTTGGTCCAGACATGCAAGGCTGATCCCAGAAGACACCGAAATGCTGACATTTGCCTGAAATACAAACAATACACCCAATAGTCAATATGAACCAAAAAAGTGATATATACAACATGGAATGAGATGAAATGCATATGAAAACACGATAAAGAGCGTGTGCGAAAGGTGAAATATGAACACGCGTCACAAACCCATGTGGTTGTTCAACATAAACCTCTTCCTTAATATATCCATTAGGAAAGGCACTCTTAATATCCATTTGAAATAATTTAAAATTCATATGAGAAACTAAAGCTAATAACATCCTAATTGATTCTAATCTAGCTACAGGGGAGCAAAAGTTTCATCAAAGCCAATACATTCTTCTTGGAAATAACCCTGAGGTACTAACCGTGCCTTGTTCCTTATCACATTTCCGTCTTCATCCATTTTATTCCTGAACACGCATTTGGTTCCAATGAGGGGGCGATCCTTTGCCTTGGAACTAGCTCCCAAACTTGATTTCTTTCAAATTAAATATGCTCTTCTTGCATTACTTTAATCCATAAGCCATCTGTAAAAGCCTTATCTACCTTTTTCAGCTCAATGCAAGATACAAAAGCAACATGTGTCATGTGTTCAATTTGTGACCTAGTTCTAACACCATCACCAATGCTACCAATAACTTGTGTGTGATGTGCAGCCTCAGAAAATGCTCTATGGAGTGAGCTCAATGGATGATCAATAATAGGTTGTGCAACATTAACATCATCATCATCATCATCGATAATAGCATGCGACGTACTAGCAATAGATTCATCAAAAGATACATGTTGGGTTTCATCAATATTAAGAGTTCTTTTGTTACAAACTCTATATGCTTTACTATGCAAAGAATAACCTATAAATATGCCTTCATCTGCATTGTAGATTCAAATTTATTTAGGTTATCTTTAGTGTTTAGAATATAGCATTTACAACCAAAGACACGAAAGTAATATACTATTGGAACATTTGGTACAAGAGTTCATAGGGGGTCTTTTGAAATGGTATTCTAATGAGTACCCTATTTTCAACATAGCACGTGGTGGAGACTGATTCTGCCTAAAAATATGTTGGAAGGTTGCTCTCACATAACATTGAATTGCATGCTCTTGGAATGTTCTATTTTTCTTCTTAACTACTCCATTTTGTGGAGGAACTATAGGAAAAAAAATTGGTGTGACACTGTGTTTTTCACAAAACTTTTGAAAATCCTTCACCCCCATGATCGATACGAATAGAAACAAATTTTGTAGAATGCAATATTCAAATGCGTTTAAAAAAAATTAAATTCTCTACATGCATCATTTTTATTAATTAAAACTAATACCCAAGTAAAACGTGAACAATCATCAACAATCACAAATGCATATTTACTATCATTAAGAGAGGAAGCTCTCAATGGACCAAATAGATCCGTATGGACGAGTTCTAGTGGTCTACCAGAGTTAAGTGCTCCTATTGTCTTAAAAGTACTTTTATGCAACTTGCCATATTGACAAGATTCACACATCTTTTCAAGTTCAAAACGCATTTTGGGTAAACCAAGTAACAAATCCTTCCTAGAACCTTATTCATGTTCTTACTATTCTCATGACAAATCTTCTATGCCATAGAAGTGGGTCACATGATGATACAACTAAACATATATTTGAATCATAATCTTGCAAGCACAAATTGTAAATGTCTTCTCTACACTTACCCTTATTCAAAATATTTTGCATTAAATCATCATAAACTAAGCATGCATCAATAATGAAAACTATTCTATTCCCCTATCACATAATTGACTAATACTAAGAAGATTATACTTTAAATCATAAGCTAAACTAACATCCTTAATATAAAGTTTAGATTTTTCAACGACGTTGCCGATGCCAACAATTTTTCCTTTCTTATTATCTCCAAATGTTACAGTTCCCCCATTTTTCATTTGCAGCGAATTAAGCAATCTTGGGTTGCCGGTCATGTGTTTGGAGCATCATTTCCAATACCCATACAACCTGAAATAAAATTCCTTAAACATATTGGCACCCACAAGAAGTTGTGTCCATGAAATTAGCCCAATGAGTTCTTCACTAGATAAGAAACTCACTAAAAATAAAGATATAATCAAATGTGCAAAAATAAATCATTTTCATAATTCAGCAGAGATAGTCAACTCCTATAGTTCTGATAGTCGACTACTATATACAAAATGAATCAGAAAAAAGAAAATGTCATCCGGTAGTTAACTATAAGGAAAACTGTAATCGACTATTCTCAACATAGCATGAAATATGATAAAAACATGAAATCTAATCTTTAATCTTATCAAAGACTATAAAATTATATTTTTAAATAATAATCTACTATTCTACTCTTGGGTATCGACAGAATAATCAAGTAAAGCATGTATACCCGACAAACATGGGTTCAAATAAAACTAACCATTAGGAACTCAAATTCGATTTGAATTTGAGTTCCTATGCATGTAAGAATGACCATAAAAACTATTTCTAACAACTTCATGAATGTAGGCATATCTATCATTCAAACTTAAATGCATATCACATCATTATGGTTTCTAACATGCTTCCTATCATGGTGCACAAAACATCAAATTGGGAATGGAAAGGGCAGTAAGCTGTGGACGGATCCTTGGTTACCAGAGGGAAGAGTAGTTTCTGCCTTAAGTTTCTGGAACTCTGATAGCACTCTCCTTCGCCTCCCAAATTAGTAGGGAACTCAACACTTCAATCGCGAATTCTAAGTTGGAATCTTCTTTGGAAGAGAGGTAATATACCGGGCTAGCATGAATGAATGCTTATTATGCTATCCGAAAAGAGGTATGTGGAAAGGAAGTTGCCTTTCGACTAACTTTAGAAGGCCGTCGAATTGAGAGAGATATGAATTCTAAGACGTCAACCGGGCTTTGAATCGTTTTAGTACACACTACTCACAACAAAAGGCTTATAGCCGAACCGAGACAGCAAGCGGATTGGAAAAGATAGAGTTTCTTTGTTCTTGTTATTGTAGCTAGGAAGGTAGGCTCTAAAGGAAATTCTGTAAGCGGATCAATTCGATAATTTGAATCTGAAGTCAGTAAGGAGGAATCCAATACCAAAACCTGCTTGCTTAGAGAATTAAACCTTCGATAGTCGACGTTCCGATGCTCTCTCTTCACCAAGGTTACACAAATCCATCAAACTCAGGACTAGTACTATGGGCAACATGTGCCTCCATACATCAGCTGACATCACCATAACTGCCTAATGAAACTCTATTTTTTGGGTTGGTTATTGATCCAACAATTGGATTAAACCCAAACCCAAAACAACCTAAACCCAATATCTTTACTAGGCCATGCCGCGTGCTACTGGGTGGGGCCCACGATTGCTGCCAGGGCTGGCGGTGGTTCGGCCAATTCGGTAGCAACGATGCTTCATCGCTAGCGTTGACTAGGGCATGATTTTATGGAGTTAATATCTTTTCTTTTTGGCTAAAACATCAATAACTCTTTACGAACATTTTTCGCTCATGTTCGCAACTCCTTGTGACGTGCTTTTCTCTCTCAAACAAGTCGATCACACCGTTTGTGATCGAACGTGTGTATATCGTATACATCAAGTTCTTTCCTACGATTTTCATGACTAGCCATCATCAATGTGAGACTATAAAAGTACATTGGTAGCAACTTGATCATACTATAAATCATGTCACACGTACGATAATGATCCTAGCTGCATATGAAGACCATCCGTTTTGGAATCACCATTATCTGGTTAGTGTGAGACTAGATTCTCATCCGAACCAATACTGAGTCAGTTAGTAACAGGTACCATGTAGTCTGGTCTGTTCGTCATAATTATGTCGCTAAGGTGTCTATGGTGCGAAAAATTATCAAACACCATTAACACCTTAAAATCGTGAGTCACGTACGCGACGCCATAGTCTAAAGGTTGGATGAAACGTATTACTCTATTAAGTTTATCCACTCCACCCCAGCAGGGATTTACTATAGGTCCGTACTTACTCCCTGCGACACTAACCTCCTATACCAGAGAGATGTATCCCCTCTTGACCGCCACCTCCCCTTAACACTCTTTGGACTATACACAACGAGTACGTAGCAATGGTTGTGCTTGTCGTTGGTCAGTAAAAGCCAAAGCATAGCATTTCCTCACGCAATGTTCTTTATCGCATCAAGGTCAATGAAGAAAGCTGCACCAATTGCCACTTGAGAGTTTTTACTGACAGTAAGAGTATGTTTACTGTATATAATCTTCTCGACGAGTCGTTCTGTGAACTTGTTCTTCAACAGGTACATGCACAATGTCTCAGATGTCTCTACATCGAGTGTCTACGAGATCAGACATTACCATCGATATGGTAAAAATCAGTGTGCACTGGTCTACCCAAAATATCAATGACCCGTCTTGATAATCCTACAACCAAGAACATTTCAGATTTGTGCTTAACTAGATCCACTATCATGATCTCATCATTATTCCAATGTCCTTGCACAATTCCAGTGACTTTATCCATGCAATCACATAACAATATCAATACGTACTTATTTGTATCAAAGAATCGCATAGATAAAGATGTACCAAATAACTTACTATTACGCTGAACGAGATGTATCAATTACAATAATTGAAGTAAGGGCATACATATCCCCAACATCTCCCACTTGCACTTATAACAAATTACAGTATCGCATATTGAACTTATACACTAAACATTCTAGTTAGTTTTGTGAAAATGCTTTCGTAAGTGGATCTGCTACATTATCATATATACCAACTCTATTACTCTATATATCACATGGCAATCTTGAGTTTCATCTCTAACATGAAATATTCTAGATAATGAGTTCTATCTTGTGTTTGGTTGGAAGGTGAAAAAGAGACTATATAGTCCATAAACATTGGTAAAACACGATCAACTTGTGGATCACCAGATCTTGCCAAAATTATAGGATATGGGGTAATTCTGAAATGATCATTTGTTTACTAATAGAGATAAGCTTTTAAGAAAAGTCCTAGTGTTCTTATCCTGTCAAAATCTATAATATTGTATTATTGTCTACTCTTTCCCATGCTTTGATTTCCAACTCAATAGCAGGAGAATTTCTCGTCTCACAAAAGAAACAAAAAATAGTTGAATTCCTCGAAAAGCTAAGAAAACAACAAGAAATGGGTTTTCGAGAAACCCGTTTCGACAAACCAAATATTTAGATATTTACTATATACATCGAAGAAATACGGTGTATGGAACCTTTTTTTCAAAAAATTGGAAAAAAACATGTCACATCAGAGGTCCAATCAGTCCCTTTGATGTAACCGTTTTTTCATTTTTAGAAAAAAAACTATTCTATACACCGCATTTCTACAGTATAAACAGCAGGCCCCAATATTTATTAGAGATGTGGATACTAGCACGTCTACATTGATATGGATTTGAATAATGTATATGGAATGTGTATTCCATATTGCTAGGAGACACCCATCTTGTCCTGGGGGAATGGCATGCTTGCAGCAATCAGCATCAAAATCTCTGCTCGCATTGACTACTACTACTTGTTGACCGCAAACAAGTGCACATATCTTGACCATAAACTACTTGATTGGAAAGAGTCTGCCAGATCTGCAAATCTAAGATTGCATAGAACAAATTCAACCAAGCAGGAAAATACAAGACATATCAACCAGCAAAAGCACGGGATCCCATGAAGTCTAATATATGATGATGGGCCATCCTTCAGCCATACCAAACAAGAAATCAGATTGAAGATACGCAACACAATGCACCAAAAAAAAAGAAGAAGAAGAAGATATGCAACACAGATTTGCCCCATGCTGCATAAATGACAATCTAGCAAAAGACGGAAAATAATATTAAAATCAAAACATAAACAATGAAGATCTATATTCAAGCCATTCATGTTGTACTGTAGCAGGACGGCTTTGGGAATATAACAATGCACATGGTAATTCGCAAAAGAGGAAAAAATATATATTAAAATCAAAACATAAACAATGAAGATCTATATCCAAGCCATACATAATGTACTGTAGCAGGACAGATTTGGGAAGGCGACCAAGTGACATTGCATTGGACATCATCATTTTCTTAAACTTTCTATAATTGAATATCATGTATAGATTTTCTCACTATGAGCTCAGCATTCAGACACTGTTAAACAGTACCATTTAGTAAACGTCAATATAACTCTTCTCCATTAGGCCAGAGAGATCAAGACCAACACTCCTCCATTAAGCCATAGAGATCATGACTACCCAATTGAATAACCATAACTGCCAACTTTCTTAACCTCATGTAAAGCACCATTGGACTGAGAACCAGAGCACCGACCACAAGCCTCTGCCAATTCCTTTAGAAATACCACAACGTCGTCAGATGAGTTGAGGAGGTACCTTGCATTTGAGCGCTTCCGTCCAACAGCGCAGGAGAAGTAGTTGTCTCCTTTCAGATCAAGCACAGAGGATCCCTCATGCCATGATATGATCTCTTGAGGAGACCTCCATCCACTTGCGTTATTGTGGAGGTGATGATTGTTAACAGCTGTTCTTTTCTCCGAGGAACCAAATGGATTAGATTTCTGAGTTTTGCTATGTGATGCCTTTGAACTGTTCTTGCTGCTGCTTGTAGGCTTTCCCATATACTTTTTATCCGTGGATGCCTTAACAGCATCAGCTATCTTTGATCTTGTAGAACTTACAGGCTCTGATGGAAGTTCTGGCTCAAAGAATGTGTAAATGTCCTCGTCCTGAACGACATTCAATATTCATGATGTTACTATTCTTCCATTTTTTCCCATCTTGATAAATTACAAAAGAACTACATTAAAATAGTTATAATCATGACTAAATCATTGACAAATATGTCTGTACTTCTTTTTTTCTTTTTTTGGGTTATTAGGGTAGAGGGATGACGAATTTTAAAAACAAACAGACAAACAAAAGGAAAGGAAAATAATAACGCAAGATCAGCCTCTTGCCAAGGCAAATTAAACTAGCAACATACTAATTGCTCAATCAGTACTCCTTTCCAATACCATTGAAATTGCATCTCATATTATCTTTTTCCATTATTCTACTTATAAGGCATTAATACTCTTTTTAATTTACCTTAGAAAAATTTAATTCTAAAAACAATGTGACACGTTTGATTCAACAATTAGAAGGTATAGTTTCTGTATGCAAATGACATGCATCCATGCACCTTTTCCAGAAAAATATTTGCAGGCCTTCATTTCTTATAACCCATCCAACCACTATAGCTGGACGGTTTAGAATCTACAAATATTCAGATGTGAAGTATGAAAAAGTAATTTATTCCAATGTCTGGCTAAAATTTTGGCAGTATTAGTTCTAGCTCATTTGTAGCAATTTAGGGGTGGCAAATGGGTCGGGTCGGGTTCTGGTCGGGTCAGGTTCGACCCGACCCGGATTCTTTAAAATTTTCAATTAAAATTTTTTTGTAAGGAAAATTGCTTTTGTCTAGGCTTGAAACCGCGACCAACTGCAGCTAAATCAAACGCACTAACCAACTAGCCTATGAGTACCTTGTGATTCTCCAAGCATTTTAATTATTAAATAGCGTTTCTACTTGCTTGTACTAAATACCTGATCTTCAAAATAAAAAAAAATTGATTGCGGGCGCCAGGAATTGAACCCGTGACCACTTCTAACTGTACTTAACAACTCAATCCGACTAACCAAAGTGCCAAGGTGCCACTCTATTACCATTTTGTTATATAAATATACTAGTCATAACTTGTGCCCGCGGATACGGTTCATTTAAAATTTTCCATCGCGAAAGTTTGTTTCCAAACAATTATTTCCACGGCCAAAATTTAAAAGAACAAATTAGCGTAAAAATATTTAGTGACACGGCGCCTTCGGCACGGAACAACAATTTCGGCGTAGAACAACAATTTCGACGCGGACGCCTTCGACGCGGAACAACCAATTAGCGTAAAAAAATTTAGCGGGGTGCAACAAAATTTAACCCGGGCCAAAAGAGAAACGCTCGAAAATGAATAGGGGAAGTGCAAAGTATGGGTGTGTGTAGGGTATTGGGGTAAAAAGTGAAATGAGAGGGGTTTTTAAGCAAAAAGGGGAAATGGACGTTATTCTGTGCAAATGTAGTGATTGTAGGTGGTTTTTTGAATTAAATCTTGACCCTTAGATGCAAAAGATGTGGATGCATCCTGATCGTTGTTGGTGACTGGGACCTGTCCCAGTCAGCCCTATGATTCAAAAAAAAGTTGTGTTTTAATATATATATATATATAAATATTATGTTAAACGGGTAGAATTCGGGTCAAACAGGTTGCCGGGTCGAACCCGAACCCGACCCGGATTTTATCCGGGTCGACCGGATCGACCCGAATTCGACCTGTCCCGGATAGGCCTATACCCATACCCGGCTAAGGAGACCAGGTTCGGGTTCATTTTGCCACCACTAAGTGTTACCGTACAATAATCATGGACATGCACAGCCATTGACACATATATGACTGGCAAACATGTGGCAAATGCTAAAAAAATACATGACACATGTAAATACTGTCTCATGGTTCTGTGCAATATATTTTTTATCCTTACATTCAAATTTTAATTTTTTTGATATCTAAACACATACATGATCTTTTTTCGCTTCTTTCCATCTCCTTTTATTTTATTTTATCATTTTTTCCATTCGTTCTCTTCATTACAAATAAATTGTCCATTATAAATTGCCCATTATACTTTGTTGTTTTTCTATAAATATTCACCAGGACAAGAACAAAGCAGCCTAAGATTAGGATTGGTATTCACCAAAGATGAAACAGTTGGGTTCTATTCTGAAATGTCACAACTTGGTCAAATTTTACCTTGGGGTCCTAGATTTGTATCCTTAAACAAAACATGTATTCTATGAAAATATTCTAATATAAGTGTTTGTCTGAATTATTTGAACAAACAATGTTCGCATTTTGAATACTATGCTTGGATAACATATGACCTTAGAGAACATTGTCACATGACGAAAAGATTACATTATTATTAAAGTTTGACCAGAGAAGCACTGTATGCAGGTATTCTGATACACAAAATTATTGCTTGAGAAGTATAAGTGCCATCATTATTCTTACAATACACTGAACATTTCTGCTAATTGGCACAAAAAATTTATTTCTCCAATTTATCATGATTAATTATCAACTAAACAATTTAAAAAATTACCTTTCCAAGGAAGTGTCCAATACATAAAACGTAGTCTATTGGAGTGACCATGCTTTTGCTGTGGACTATTTCACCCAATATTCGATCAATTGCAGCACCCTACAAAGAAATTGGGTGTCAGATTTCTGCATACACTGACATGGAAAGGAACGATGCATCATCTAAGTTGATGTTAGTGCAAGATATAGTGAAATCCCATATACGTAAAAACATAGGAATGTGCTGGTGAATATATGTCGTTATCAATAAGTAACAACCAAAACTTGATGGGCCCAGAATAGGCCCAATAAAATCGTCCAGCCACACTTAAAACAAGCTCAGTGTTACTCCAAGCATAGATCTCCATTAAGGTTCAGAATGTTTAATTCCAAACATATCGCAGATAACAAGTCACTTAGCATATGGTACGTTCAAAACATTAAGAGAAGTTCAATTTCAACGCACAGGTTACTGCTTAAATGAAATATAAAAGCGACTAACACTATCCCCTCTTTGGCAGCTACTGCCCGTTTTCTCATAATGAGGCAAATGTGTATCAGCTGCCAAAGGAGGAAATGTACTCTTATGGCAATACAATAATCCACCAGTCACTTTTCTTCTAAATCTTGAATGATGATAACCATATCCTAAACCAGGTGTTGAGAACCCCTTGCTCTTTGCTGATTAATCCAAGGGCGAAAAAAGTCCTCTTATGGTAAATCCATTAAATTTCTAACAATTTAATGTGCAAACAACACAAAACCATGTTTGTGGTGGTCGAGGACATGTATATGAACGTGAACACCGATCATCCAAAAAAGAAGTGGAGAGTGGGCTTTGTTACCACCATATGGTAAACATCCTCTTCAAATGTAGCCAATATCTATTTTTCTCATACTAAATCGATATATATTAAGCCTAATTGACTTAATTAGTTGAAATTTGGTATATAAATATAAAGACCGTTTGGAATTCTCAAACACACCAAATTCTCTTTCAGATTTTTTTTAAAGATGTCTCTCCTTCAACCACTTCTTTTGCTCTTTATTTTTCACTCTTCAGATATCCTCTACTGATCTTCTTGTTTGATCTTCTCTACTACTAATCATATAACTCTTTAAGAAAAAAAATGTAAAGAAAAGAAAGAGAGAGTCTATTTGACCGTCATCGTCGTCTTCTTCGAGAAAAGAAAGACAAAAAGGAAATGCTTTGATTGACTAGGATTGTGAGTGAGTACTTTTTGTTGTTTTGTGAGATGATGGTTGCAAAAGGGAAAAAAATAAATAAATATAAAATTGAAGTCTTATGAGTATCTTATAAAGATCCTCGATTTGTATCCCTATCTTGAAAGTGCTTGGAACACATATTCATGCACAATGGAACAGTGATTGTGTATGCTTCTATGCAATTAAAGCCTTACGATAAAAATTATCCCACCCATGATATGGAATTGGTACTATGAAATCAAATATCAATAATATGGTGAAGGATTAGAGAAGATAGTCAACCTCTCTACCGCGTATTTTTTTTGGGGGGGGGGGGTGTGTGTGTGTGTGTGTGTGTGTGTGTGTGTTCACACTTTTAAAAATAACACCTTTACATCTAAAATTCTCTCACCCTTACGCTGGATCATATATATTTTACATCCTCATGTTACAAATATAGTTAACATAGAATTTCTCTGCTAGCTAGTTTGTAAAGCTCACATTTTAATTTCAATCACCTTTTCTCACGCTTTTATCAAACTATATATCAGCCAACCTTAATATGCTTAGTTCTCTCATTAAATATTACATTATTTGCCATGTAGATATCAGCCTTGCTATCTTAGTAGAGTTGCAAGGGAGTAGACAATGAAAGCATAAGTTTAGCAAGCGTTGAATCGATACCAATTCGTAAGTGATATTCATCATAGCTTGGTAATCAGACTCGACATTATATCTAAAAATAAATGGATGCTTGTTACTCTTCCAGAACATCAGATACATCCTACAAATATACAATAGCATGTCATACAAAAATGAGCCTACCTAATCTGTATGAGATAAATCAACATTACTATGTCTACAATCAGAATATAAGCTTCTATCTGAAGCACTTTGCAATTATCTTAAGATCTGCATAACTACATTCCAATGCCATGTCTTGGAATCAGACATAAATTAGCTGACTACATTTAAAAAAATGAAATATTTGGATGGATCGTAGTCAGATAATTTAACTTTTCAACAATCCTTTTGTATCTTTTTAAACCATGTAATGGCTCCATCTAAGCTTGAAATTATGATACATATGTGCAGCAACAGGATTAGGCCCTAACATTTGAGCCTAAAACAGCTTCTTGATTGAATACTTCCATTAATACAAACAAATACCTTTCTTTATGCAGAAATCACAATACACATGAAATATAAAAGAGGCCAAAAGTCTTTGTTTAAAACTTTTGCTAAATAAACCCCTCCAATTTCATAATACCCTTTGCATCATTACATGTGATAACTATATCATCTACATATGCCACTAAGAAGAGCTTCCTACCTAATAATACCGATAAAACATAGAGTAATCATTCTGATATTACTGGATCCCAAACTCATTCCGTACATCAACAAACCATACTAATCATACTTTAGAGACCGCTTCAATCCATATACTGACTCGCACAACATGCAGATCTTTCCAAATATTCATGAAATCTTCCTAAGCAACAAACTCAGGTGATTACTCTATATAAATCTCCTCATCAATCTCCTCATCAAGAATATCACTTAGGAAGGTATTCTTGACATTAAGCTGGTGCAATGGCCAATGGTGAGTAGATGAAAGGAAAATACAAATCCATACAGAAGTTATCTTCGAAACAAGAGAGAATATCATCTGATAATCAACATCATATGTCTATAAGTATCCCCTCGCAACTAGGTGCGCTTACAACCAAGCCAACACCCTATTCAAGGTTCAATTAAATGCCTACACTTATTTACAGCAAATGATCTTCTTTACAGGTGTACCACCACCTACATAATCCCATGTATCATGCTGCTCTAAAGCTGATATTTCTTCTACCATAACATTTCACTAAACTGGATGGGATAGTGCACTTGAAACATACTTAGGAGTGGGCGTGAATCCAAGGAGAAGAGATGCAATATAAAATGGTGATACATTAGCATATGTTATAAACTTATAAATTTGAAAAGAGGATGCGTAGTACAAGTCTCTTACGATGCATAAGAAGGAGATTAATATTAGAGAATGAATGCTAATCACTGGGTGTGATTGAGTAGAAGACTATAAAGGATATTTGGGTGCCACTGAAGGACTTAAGGAACAACAATCTCTCCAGGAATTATGATTGATCATAATTGTTTTGGAAAAGCTGATATTTCAGTATTATGCAGACATCCACAAGCTACATGAGGAGTTCAATTCCATCTTTCCGATCACAAAGATGTAAAAAAAAGTGGATAGCTGAAAGTCTTAGCAGTCTAAGGCATTTATTATCGAAATATATCGTAGCATGCTTTCAAATCTTATGAAGTAACACCATGTAGTAGATAAGAATATCATGTAGTAGATAAGAATATCCAAGTTTTAGAGATAGAGAGTTTGGTATATAAATCAATGTTAGCCCTATGTTGTAACTTTGGAGGCATAGATGGCTATCAAGTGGCTCGAGGAACCATCAAATGAGATATAAGTTGTGAATGTATTGGTGTTTGTGGCAGGGAAAAAGTGTATGTTTTAGAAGAAAGATGTGCATTAAAGGCAACATCCTCGATCGACAAGCTAATATGTCATTATTGCAACGAGTACGGTAACATGAAGTTCACTTGTCCCAAGCTTCAGGATCCACATGTACGATGGTTTGGAGAAAACACATCATACATAACATCTTTAGAAAACTTTTCTCGTTACAATAATATTCAAATGGTTGACAACGGGTAGAGTCATTTTCAAATATTTCAAAAGTTTCGTGAAGCTCAATTGCATTCGTTTCCTATCATTGTAACTTTAGTCAGATCATGTAACCCAAATGTATGCACTTCTACATCAAGTTTTTTGACTAGTTGATAGATTAAGAAGCATCTGATCATATGATTAGGAAGTAGGTATATTGTCTTTCATTATCCATCCCCTTGTAGACAAATAATAATACTAGCATATGGTCTCATATCTAGTGTTACAGGTATTAACTCTATGAACATCACATTTTCCTTACCTTTGGCATCCGTTTTTAGCAACTGTCTAAATTTTAATTTAATCTGTTTTCTATTAGCCAATTAACATGCTTTTAAATTACTTCATAATCTTCTTTCCTGATTGTTCTATCTTCCAGGAGATTGGAACGAAGAGCAAGATTGATACATGTCGTAAAACTAGATGTTTTTATTACCTGGATGCCGAGACTATATCAATGACTTGCCCTGGTATTACTTCCTCTTTCATTACATACTACAGATTGGGTCACCCAGGTCTTCAAAAATTTGAAACTTTTGCATACAGATTTTAAAAGTCTACCTGGTCTAGAGTATGAGTTTTGTCAGTTAGGAAAACATGACTGAATGTCTTACCAGCCATGTGCTAATAAATTTGCTCTGAAACTTTTTGAGTTAGTTCATTCAGATGTACATAAACTTTGTCGTATTGAGTTTAGATGTTGCTTTAGATATTTTATCACATTTATGGATAATTTTTCACATTTAACATGGATTTACCTACTGAAAATTAAATATAAAGTATTTGCAATTTTAATGCTGAAACAAAAAATCAATTTAGTATTTCTGTAAAAGATAATAATGCAAAGAGTAATTTTGTAATTAATTTGCAATGGTTTTATCAGTATTTAGAATTATGCATCAGTCTTCATTGCACATACCCCTGTAACAAAATAAGGTGGCCGAACATAAAAATAAATATTTACTAGAAATTACACACACACTTTTGTTATACATGAATGTTCCAAAGAGTTTCCAAGTTGATGCTATCTTAACTACTTGTTATCTTATTAATCGTTTGCCTTTATCTATGCTTAATGGTCAGAATCCGTACCAGTTATTTAAGGCTGATTTTATTTCCATTGCCATCTAAGTTTTTGGATGTGTTTGCTTTGTCCATAATTATGTTGCTAATAATTTAAAACTTAATCATTAATCTTTAAAGTGTATATTTTTAGGATACTTTCGTACACAAAAGGACTACAATTGCTACTATCATACAACCAAACAGTCTTTTATGTCGGTTGATGTTACATTCTTTATACTTCATCAAACCATTCAACTATGACATTGATGATGAATTTTTCTTTATATGTTACCATCGCAAAAGTTTAAGATTGAACATGTATATCAATAACAGAAAATGATCAGAACTCATCGTTATGATCCCATCTCAGCTCTTAATGCATCTGTCTCCGCACCTCCAGATCTATTGCCATCTTCCTCTTTGTTTCATGTTCTTAAAATTATCATAAATGAAGGTGAGTTGGTTTCTAATTTGGATATTCCGATTACTCATAAAAAGCTACTCATTCGTATGCATCTCATTCTTTTCGCAAGCATGTATCTTATACATAGCTTCCATTACTGCACATAGCTTTTCTCTCTAACATTAATTCTCACTAAACTTCCAAGTCTATTTCAAAGGTTTTATCTCATCCGCGTTAGTGTAATGTAATATTAAAATAAATAAATACACTGGAACTTAATAAAACTTAGAATTGTATACATACTCTATCAGGTAAGAAGGTGGTTAGTTAAATAGAGATATATACGACAAAGTTAAACCCTGATGTTTCCCTTGCTCGATTAAATGTCAGGTTTGTTGCTAAAAATATTCACAGATGTATTGTATAAATTACCAGGTGACGTTCTCTTATGTAGCAAAGATGATATATATGTGTTTATTGATTTTTTTGGTAGCCACTCATCAATGGCAGTTGCATCAGTTGGATGTTAAAAATATGTTCCTTAACGGCATTCTTAAAGAAGATATATATACATCGAGCAACAGCTAAGATTTCTTACCTAGAAGTCAAAAAGGGTGCAAAATGAAATCTGTGTACGACTTGCAGCAGTCACAAAAATATAGGTTTGAACATCTTTGCAAATTTTATGAGATGATTTCGCAGCAGTCGCAAAAATATAGGTTTGAACATCTTTGCAAATTTTATGAGATGATTTCGCCTCAAGTGGTGTCAGAGTGATCACTCCATCATTTATCGGGCCCATTTTAAGAGGCGAATATTGCGGATGGTCTATATTGATGATATTATTATCAGTGAAGATGCATTTAGGATTTAAGGTTTGAAGCCATTCATTCAAAATGAATTTCAGACAAAGGATCTTGGACTATTCAGATAGTTACTGGGTTAAAAGTTAGAAGCTTGAAGAAATGTATCTATTTATCCCAACAAAAGTATATTTGGATATATTGTTAAAGATAAAAATATCAAGATGTAAGACTATCTCCTCACCAATTAATCAAAACTCTAAACTTGAACAGAGAGAACCACTGCATGATCTAGGATGATATATAAGATATCTTACTACGGCACGTCGTAATATTATCTTTCCGGTGAGTGAAATTGAGCCAATTTATGGCTGATTCACATACTATGAACTGGGATGTTACATTGCTTACATTAAGATACTTCAAGAATGCACCGAGAAGAGAACTTCAATACTATGCTTTTGGGTATTCTAGAATTATAACATTCTCAGATGCAGATTGGGCTAGTTCATCATTTGTTTGATGATCGACAACTAGCTAATGTGTTTTCATGTGAGGTAATATCGTATCTTAGAAGAAAAACAATCAGTTATTTCTCGATCCAATATAGAATTAGAGTAAAGAGACATGACCAATACCATGTGTGAATTATTATGAAGGATTTAATGTAGAAAAGTTGCCACCTAATCCAATGGATCAGGTGCTAAGACACAAAAAAGGTGGAGAGTACAAGCCCCCACATGGCCTTGTACTCGTTGGGGCCCACCGCTTTGTGTCTTGCACCTGATCCTTTGAATCAGGTGCTATCTGCTCTACATTAATCCCTATTATGAATTCAATAATTGCTACTTGAGTTAAAACTTGTGATACCTACACAAAGGTTGTATTGCAATAACAAAGATGTCATATACATCACTAATAACCCATTTTTTCATGGGAATTAAACACATTGAGATTAACCGTCAGATAATAAGATATCAGTATGACAGGAAGGTTATAGAGACAAAATATCCCTGAACGAGAAATCAGCTGGTAGACATACTTACTAAATCTTTATAAAAGAGATATTGGATTACATCCGTAACAAGCTAATCATGTATGACATATATGCTCTAGTTTAAAGGTAAGTGTTAAGACGTATTAAGTAGTTAGGGTATTAGTGTATTAAGTGTGAGTGATTGAGATAGTAACATAATGTTAAGATGTGTTAAATGAGTAATTAGGATATGAGTGACATACATTGTATTAAATCAGTGGTTTGAAAAGTGACTGATTTGAAAAGTGACATAAATGTGAGTGGTTGGGAGAATGTATTAAATGAGCGGTCGGAAGAGTGTATTAAATGAGTAATTGGGAGCTTATAGTTTATATATAATTAAACTAAGGTGTGGAACACAAAGTATCAAATTTATTTCTTAGTCTTTCCAAATACTGTATTACTTCATAGTTTTTCTAAATCCCCTCTCTGATTCTAATATGAATTAAAAAACAATAGTATACATATCTCCTCAATCATACGATCTGATACACACCTGAATATAGTATCCAAATCCTAGGACTGATATATCAATGCATGTGTTATGCTTACATGTATTAGTAAGAGTTGCTATGAAAGAAAATGGTATCATTTAAGCTTCTTGAAATTTATAAAATATGCGATACTGACTTCACTCATCCATCATCATTACACACCTTGATATAGATAAGTCCTGAGAACTATGCACATATACCGAAGCACCTGAAGATCTACCATTCGTCTTACACATAAGCCGAGTGTGGCCTTCTGATAGGAATAAAGCAAATCTGAACTGAAGTTGATAGAAATAGAAAATAAAGTTGATAACTTGGCTACAATTAAAGGGGCAACCACCCTTTCAAGACGCCAATAAGCGAGTACCTCCGCACTCTCCTAAGAAATCCCTCAAGAACAATTCAATAATCAAGCATAAGCATAAATGACGGCTAGCCCTAGCTTCAGAATAAATTTCCACTCTAATCAATTACAAGTTTGCCATTAAAACATAATTAAAAGTATAGGGTCGAAAACACCCATAGGGTAAGCTCTCCTCATGCGCGTGAGGTTGGCCGCCGCGGGTCCATCTCCGCGTGAAACGCGGGTCCCATCACTACTCTCTCCTCAAAGAGCCACATTGTCCTCAAGGTAGAAATCTGAAAATTGTTGTGCCATCACGTCTATGGACTCCCACGTGCTCTCGTGCTCTGGCAAATCCTTCCACTGCAGCAGAACATCGCGCTCTCCAGTGCTCCCTTTACGGACCCCCTTCAGCGCCTCAGGCTCCAACCTCACCTCCATATCACCTGTCAATGTCTCCGGAAGGGTGGGCGAAAATGTGTGGTCTCTGATAACCTGACGAAGCTGCGACACATGGAATACCAGATGAATAGCAGATCATGGGGTAGTCTCAACCAGTAAGCAACTGATCCCACCCTGGCCTCGACATCGAAAGGTCCAACATATCGCGGCGCTAACTTCTCATTCCTCATGTGGGACAAGGATCTCTGTCTGTAGGGTCTCAGCTTCAGGTACACCATATCCCCAACTGCGAACTGCACATCTCTGCGGTGAAGGTCTGCCCTTGTCTTCATAATTTGCTGAGCTCTAGCCAGATGGAGCTTTAGCTCCTCCAAAATTCGATCCCTCTCTGCCAGGTACTGCTCCGCATTTGATACTGGTGTCGTCTCTTGCCCATAGTGCAGTAAATGTGGAGGATCACGGCCATATAGGATCCTGAACGGTGTCGTCTGAGCTGCAATATGATAAGATGTATTATACCAGTACTCTGCACATGCCAGCCAACGAGCCCACTCCTTGGGATTTTCTGAAATAAAGCACCGCAGATAAGTCTCCACACTCATGTTGACGACCTCAGTTTGGCCATCTGTCTGCGGGTGGTAGGATGTGCTCTGTCTCAACACTGTACCCTGAAGTCTGAAAAGCTCATGCCAGAATCTACTAAGGAACACCTTGTACCTATCAGAGACAATGGACTTTGGAGGGCCCATGCAAGCGAATGACATCTCTCAAAAATACTTCCACCACCGACACTACGATGTACGGATACCGAAGTGGTACAAAGTGCGCATACTTGCTGAGGCGGTCTACCACAACAAATATGACTGTAATCCTCCTGACTTCGGCAGCCCATCAATGAAATCTATGGAAAGGTCCTTCCACATACGATCGGGCAAGGACAGCGGATGTAGTAATCCCCCTGGAGCCATCGCCTGGTACTTGTGACGCTGACACACGTCACACTCTACAACCATCCTCGCTACATCTTTCTTCATTCCCTTCCAATAGACCTCACTCGACAGCCTCTGGTAAGTCCTGAAGACCCCAGAATGTCCTCCTACTGCGCTGCTGTGAAACTTCTGGAGTATGGTCGGAATATATGTAGAAGTCCGCGGTAGAACTAATCGCCCCAATGTAGCAGCCGTCCGTCCTGGATAGTATACACTGGGTACTCTGTGGACCCCTGCAATAGTGCCTTCCGTATGCCTGCCAGGTCATGGTCCTGCTCAACATCCTGCTGTAGTGGCGCCCAATCATGTAGTACTGAAACCACCAGTGCCGCCAACTCTACCTCATCCTCTCGCAGTGAAAGAGCGTCAGCCGCATTGTTCTCCGGTCCTGAGCGTTACTCAATCTCAAACATGTACCCCATCAGCTTCTGCAGACACTTCTGATGCTCCTCTGCTACCATGTGCTACTCTAATAGGTATTTGAGACTCATCTGATCCGTGCGCACCAGGAAACTCCTCCCCAACAAATACGGCCTTCACTTCTGGATAGACAGGACAATGGCCATCAACTCTCTCTCGTAGACAGACCGCGGTCTGGCTCTAGCGGTCAACACCTGACTGAAAATGCTATGGGCCGCTGATCCTGCATCAATACCGCACCCAATCCACGCCCCGATGCGTCCGCCTCCACCACAAAGGGTCTGGAAAAATCTGGCGACGTCAATACTGGCACTGTAGTCATGGCCTTCTTCAAGGCCTCAAACGCGGTCGTCGCCTCCTCACCCCAAATAAACTGGTCATTCTTGAGTAGCTCGGTGAGTGGCCAGGCGATCACCTCATACCCCTGTACAGATCTGCGGTAGTAACATGTCAACCCCAGGAATCCCCTCAACCCCCTGAAAGTGGTGGGGCACGGCCAGTATAGCATCGCCGCAATCTTTGACCTATCCGCTGACACCCCATCTGCAGATACCACATGCCCCCAAATACTCTACCTGTGGCTGTCCAAATAAGCACTTATTCTTGTTCGCGAACAACTGATGGTACTGCAGCTCCTAGAACATGACCTGCAGGTGGTCCAACTGCTCCTCCAAGGTACGACTGTACACCAATATTCATCGAAGAAAACTAGAACAAATCGTCGCAAGTAAGGGGCAAAATACCTTGTTTATTAAGGCCTGGAAGGTAGCTGGTGCATTAGTCAAGCCGAAAGGCATGACTAAAAACTTATAGTGGCCCTCATGCGTCCTGAACACCGTCTTGGGCACATCCTCCACCCGCATCTTGATCTGGTGGTAGCCCGATTTGAGATCTATCTTGGTGAATATGACAGCCCCATGCAACTCGTCCAGAAGCTCATCAATAACTGGTATGGGAAACTTATCTGGCACTGTCTCCTAATTTAAGGCCATGTAGTCCACGCAGAAGCATCAGCTCTCATCTTTCTTCTTCACCAACAGCACCGGACTGGAAAAGGGACTCACACTGGGCTGTATCACTCTCGCATGCACCATCTCTGCCACCATCCGCTCGATGTCGTCCTTCTGATGCTGGGGTAATGGTAGGGCCTCACGCTGATGGGGGCACGACCTCCCGTAGTACTATGGCATGCTCATGATCCCTCGGCGGTGGAAGACCCCGGGCTCCTAAAAGACCTCCTCAAACTGCCCCATTAGCTGTTGTACCTCTCCTGAAATGGGATGCTCTCCCCTGGCCTCAGCGCCTCCCTCTCCCGTCAATGAATATAATTCCACTAAGTATCCACCGCCCTCTGTCTGAATGGTCCTCACCATGGTCTTCAACGAGACCAACACTCTGCATAGGTTGGGGTCCCCTTGTAATGTGACTGCTCCACTCCTCCTGAAACTCCATTCTGAGCAGTTTCCAATTCACCTTCATCTCCCCTAATGTTTGTAGCCACGTTATGGCCAGGATGACGTTGGTGCTTCCCAAGTCTAGGGCAAGAAGTCCGCTATCATCGGCACCCCCCTGTAATGTCAGCACTAGTCCTCTGCAAACACCGCGGCTGCTCTCCTTCTTTCCCGTCACCATCATAACACTGAAGCTGCCACAATCTGTCAGTTGGAGCTCCTGCTGGGCCACCACTCTCCTGGAAATGAAATTGTGGGTCACCCCACTGTCAATAAGCACGGTCACCTCTTGGTCGCCGATATGCCCCCTCAACTTCATGATATGGTTCGGTGTGAATCCTACCACGGAGTTAAGGGAAACCTCCGCCACGTCTAGCTGGTGGCCCTTCGACTCCTCTACCTCAGCGGTCTCGTCCTCAACCTCAGCCTCATCATCCTCATCCTCAAGCAGGAGTACCTGGAGCTTGCGTCCCGCACATCTGTGGCCTCGTGCGAACCGCTCGTCGCATCTAAAGCATATGTCTTTTTGCCGCTTCTCCCTCATCTCCGCGTCAGTCATCCACCTGAACTACCTCAGCCTGCGGTGCACTACCCTTCTCCCCACTCTTCTCCTTGGTGGCTGGATTAGATGCCGTCATGGCTCTCTATTGACCTCATGTCGCTGTCTGACTGCGGAAAACTGGGCCACTCCAACCATCTCTTACCTTTCTCTACTCCATTTGCCAATCCTTTGCCATCTGAGCATACTCCATGGCGTCCATCAGACTCTGGGGCTTCTGCATGCGCACCGCTGCTCGATAGTGGCCTTCAACCCCTTCATGAAGGTGCTCTCCATCGTCTCATCCGTCACCTCGTGCACCTACCCTGATAGGGCCTCGAACCTCTCTAGGTAATCTCTCATTGTGCCCTCCTACCTGAGTGATAGCAGCTGCTCCCTCACATTCCCCAAGTCAGGGTCCCTGAACCTTTCCACCATCTAATCTCTGATCTCCTCCCACGAGTGAAAAGGACGCCTCACATCCTTCCACTGAAACCAAGCGAGAGCCTTTCCATTGAGACAGATACCTGCTGCCTCCAGCTTCTGCTCCTCAGTCATGTGAGAGACTCTAAAAAATCTATCCGCTCTGTAGATCCACGACACCGGGTCACCCTATCGAATACATGCATCTTCAACTTCCGAAATCTGTCCATATCGAATCCCCCTGGTCCCTGTAGAGGGATGTATGCCCTCAGTTCATTTGTATTTGATGCAGATGGATATTAATATAAGATGTGGAAATTTTGCATATGATACAAAGGGAATTAAATGTGTCGTAAAATGTTTACCTGCATATTTAATATAATAAACGCGAGGAAAAGGTTACCTAAATGACGTGATTATCCCGATCTAAATGCATATTCAAACCCGTCAAAAACGGCCACCAAACGCACAAAATAAAGCCAAAACAGTGATAGAGCCACAGAAGGGGGTTTTAAACCCAGTTTTGTGTAACGGCTGCAGTTTTTGCGAAAAACTAGTTTTGGGCCATGTTTGAGTCCTTGTTTGAGGGGTCAAACGAACTCGGAATGACGCGCCGTTTTTTTACTATGCGTTCACCGTTCAACCCTCTTCGGTTTGATAGGTTGTATCACTTGCGAAGCTCAACGGTGAGGCGGAAAAATTCGCTAAAATTTGGCCTTTGTGAAAGGCAAACTTCAATTAATTTTTTCCTCCAAAACTTTTAGTCCCACATCGGATATGTAGTGAAGGGGAGGGGTCAGCCGCTTATATAAATAGGGGCCTACTCCCCTCCTTGAAACTCGGCCCAAGCTCCAAATCTAAAGAGCTCTATTAAACGTGAGAAAGCCCGGATCTGAGCTTAAATTAATTATACCCTCTTCATTGCTCCTGATCAGGCTCTAACAAAGCTACGAAGGAGCTCGGATCGGATCCGAAGTCTTGATGAAGGATCCACTCAAGGTGAAATCTTCTTTGACGCGTGGTTGGCTCGGCGACAAGGGTGTTGCTCGCCTCGGGACGCTGCATGGTTCAGGAAGCGGTTCGGCTCGGGACGAGGTGCGGCTTGAGACGCGGTTCGGCTTAGGAGAAGCGACGCGGGGTCAAAGAAATGTTGCTGAAAACGATGCTTCGTATTTTACGGAAACGAAGTGAAAGGTATGTAGTTTAAATATTCATGCATTTATAATTGCAAATGTTAGTAGATCTATCCTTAGGGGTTAGTCGGACCCAACCCCGGCATAGTAGAGATCTTGGCTAGGGTTTAATATTTAGAGCTTAGAGTTAAAACTGTTTTAAGTGCTATTTTCCGCTGCTTGTTTGATTTCGTCGTGAAACCGACTTAGGCCGGACGTCGATTTTATGGCCCTAAGGATTCGTAAAACCCTACAGTGGTATCAAAACTAGTCTACATGATCTATATTTTGCATTTATAAATTATATGTGATACATCATGTTCTCCATCAGATGGAGGTTTTATTTAAACTATTAAATAGTCGTTCACATGCAATGTTTTATTTTCGAAAAATGATTTTAAGAGAATAATGGCTATCATACGCCATATGAGAGCATCTCTCATACGCCCTCTCACATAAAGCACCCAAGCCCACATGAGCTTGTACTTGGTTGTACTTGGGTGCTTTATGTGAGAGGGCGTATGAGAGAGGCTCTCATATGACGTATGATAGCCATTATTCTCTTTTTTAAATTAGATTTAATTATTATATGATAATAATTAATTTTGTGTAATGTAAAATTATGAGATAAAATTTAAGTTGCATATTTAGCAAGAAAATTTTATGAGATAAATTTCAATTGCTTTGTTTATTAAACTAAATTGTTTAGTTAATAATTTTTAATAGTTATATTAGTTATTTCGATTATGTGATAATTCAAGAAAAACTATTATGATAGCCATTAAAACCTTTCAAAAAATTATGAGATAATTTTTGGACTTGCTATGATTTAAAAATTGTTGCAACATATTAAATTCATGTTTAGGGTAGCCATCTCCTAATTATTATTTTAATTGTTTTAATAATAATTTTGAACAAAAGGCTATGATTTAAATTGTTGCAACTTGAATTTTAAATGCCAAATACATGATTAGGATAGTAACTTAAAAATCCTTATGGTTGATATGGACATTAATAAAAGTTATTAACCAATATTAATAATTTCGAATTTTACGATTCAACTAGTTGATATGATTAACTAGTTTTAATGAAGCCAATTCTAATCGATGGGATATATATGAATAATAAGTTTCCTTCAATGGACCATGATCTGGTCTAATGTTTTTTGACTAGTGTTATGGATCATCCTAGCTCGACTGGGGATAGTGAACCTGGCCTAACCAAATCTCTGGCCGTGTTCCGCTGGACCGCAAGGATGCAAATTATGATTATATGACATCGTCGATTATTTCTAGTCAATTACGTTAAAAATCTTCTTCAAGATTAGCCGTAGCCCTCCTTGTTTTAGAGGTTGGCAACTATAGGTTCTTTGTTAAAGTTGTTGAGCACACTCAAGCTATGTCATAGTTACTTTATGGAAACCAATTTCTCATTACATGAGATGTAGTCTAGACTAAACCCAAACCGTCGCGTCGTGCCCATACACCGAGCGCCGGCGTAAGTTAGGCTAGACACGAAAACAAGGGTCCAACTAGACTAGTCATTGTGATTTGGATGAGCACACTCATGATCATAAGTGGCTAGGGGTAAAAACCAATGAGGGAATCGTATATGATATGATTGATGAAGAATCATCTACCAATCGTAGAGTGAAGCAATTTGTTGAGCACACTCAAGATTGTGAGGCTCAAGGTGGTTGGATCTCTTTCCCATTAAATTTAAATTTAATTAAATCGCTCATTATTATGGCTAAAAATGATCGCAAAAATAGTGAGAGGATATAGTTAGATAAAAGCCATTCTATCTATATTTAAAATTGAACATATGCTAAATTAGGGTAGTTCTATGTTTACCGATAGAATCCAAAACATAATATCCTAAGAGAATTAGTTAACTGGTCCAAATGGATGGTTAAGAATATCAGCTCAAATTCTAATTGATAGACTAAAATATGTTCTCATTGACATTAAAATGACCTTCTTAGCACATGCTTAAGGACAATGATTTCCTTGAGCTTCGGGTCCAACAAAATAAATGCACGCTACCTGTCACTCGCCTCTATGAGGGGGAAGCTTCAACATACTGATGTTCAAAGCAAGTTTCTACATACAATTTGTTGAGTCAACTCAAGGTTGTATGGAAAACGGTTTCGATCCGCAAAGTTCAAAACTTCGATCAAATTGTTTGAATCGAAGATGAGTGCATAAGCGGTGCAAGACTATGTATCCCAACCGGATCTTGAGACGAGCAACTTGTTGAGCACACTCAAGGTTTCAAAGCTCAAGCGTTTGGATACATGAGATGTTTGCACAACTATTATTTGTGTTGAGATGCGTAATATCTAAATGAGATTTAGAAAAGGAAGAAGGCATTAAGGAAAGTCAACTGAGAAAAAGGTTTTATCTATCATTAGTAAAGGCAAAAGTAGGAGGAACTGAAAATGTGACATATCTGATGTCACGTCACGGCTTTAGGATAATCGTGATACAAAAGGGAATAGATTGTCATGCGTGTTCGAAAAGGGAGCAATTGTTGTTTCTTGGACCACAGATGACGTCTAACATTTTTTGGCGAATGCCATCACCTTGCTTCTGAAACAATGAGTAATTTGTATAACGATAATGTATTAAATGTTAATACATGAATACGCAAGATAGTAGCAAAACTTATATGGCAAAATAGACTAGGCCGTACCAAAGAGACTAAGCTTCACAAGTCACATAAAGAGGGGTCCGACCTCTGGTATTATGAAGTAAATAGACACTTGTGAATCTTGTCTCAAATGTATGTTGACCGAAATTCCATCTGTAAGATAGTGGGAGAATGAGTTGGTGAACTCGTAGTCTCGAACATACGGATGTACCCGGACCCAATTCTAAGTTAGCCATGATAAGTTCTTATTTTATTACGACACATGTTCTTGCTGAAACACAGGTCTGATAAAATGGATAACACAATGGCATAAGTATTTGAACTGCTTCGATCAGATCGAAGAGTCGAATGCTTCGCTGTATAAATCTTGCGAAATTAAAAGAAAATGTGATTTTCTCTCAGGTCAAGTGTTTTAACACATCGGTGTGTTAGAGAGCATGAATCGTACTCTGTTAGACTTAATGCGATACATGGCTAGTGACTCTGAGTTACAATCCTCCTTATGGGTTAACCCCAGATTATAATGTCTAGGTTCTTAATAAAGTTCTATGAGGACATTATCAATAAGATATTCACTAAATCAATTGTTAGGAAGTTAAAGGATTACTCGAGTCTAGTGAGATGAAGAGTCGAGTAAGACACCATATTTGATAATGGCTTAGACAACTTCCAAGATACCATTCGGAGTAGTGACTCTAAGAAATGGCTTGATGCAATCCGAATAGAGTCCGTTCACGTAAATAAAGTATGGACTTTAGTTTACGTACCAAAAGGAAGTGTTTCTTATTGGCTGCAAGTAAATCTTCAAGACAGAATATTGGTGCAGAAAGAAAATAGTGAAATACAACTTATGTTGGTTGAGAAGGGTTATCATCCTAACTTCTATAAACGGATTATGATGAAATTGTCTCGTCAACAGATGTATACAGATATACTCGGACCGAACTCGATGTAAATGCTCATGATGACCATGAAAACGGGAGCACTCATGCATAGTCTGTTTTCTAAATATGATTTAGAAGAACGAACTTATATGAATCGGCCAAAGAGTTTTCAAGGTCAGTGTGAGCGAATATAAAACAAGCGAGGCATCAAGGAGCCGGAACATATGTTTTGACGAAGTAGTCAAAGAGTTTGACACTTTATTAGAAATGATTATGAATCGTTTAAATAACCAGTAACTTATTTGAATTATTTTCGTAAGGTACGATGAACTGGATTAAATCCAGGCAAGACATATATTATGGATTCCAAGGGACCAAGGAATCATTTGGATACGATTCAAATATGTGGAACATAGAAACCGCTTAAGTCTATACAATAGACGGTTTAGCAGATTTACTCACGAAGACTCTGTCACATAAATTCTAGAGAGACGTATGTGTAAATGCGGTATGAGATACCGGGATAAATGGGCCTGAGTACAAGTGAAAGCTATTGGGAGATCGGTATGCCCTTGAACTCGAGGCAGTTTATCTCTTTGTATGTGTACAAACATCTTGTTCAAAATAACAGTAAGCTGTATGGTAAGAATTTATCCAAGTTAAATCATAATGTAGTCAACATTAGAACTTAGGTGAAGTCCTAAGACTTAATGCGAGGTTAAACAAATATCGAAATGAGGATCTCGATCATATAGAATTGTTTGACCGTTAGTAGCATAAGTCTGAAACCGTTCGTGGTCATAGATGTTTCGAGAAAAGAATATCGAAACATCGGATAGACCATTGTGTCTTAGTCTTCATCATGTAATAGTGACGATGGTCTCGTGGTCGTTTGACTTGGCGAAGTCGAAGATGAAACACATGTGCTCATTGAAGAATGAGTTCACTGAACGACCCAACAAGAGTTATCATATGGTTATAATTGACCAATCTGTCAATGATAACTCTTAGTGATGAAAGGAAAGTTGGTCTTTTGACTTGAGGTCATTGTACGAATCTGTACGTGAACGGTGTCACTTAGATCACTGATCTAGCCTCGGGACAAGCCCCGTTGAAAGGTTTTTGGTTGGGTGACATTTGTAGCGTGCGAGAAGAGTAATGACCAAGATAGGATTCGTCTCTCTCGGTCAATGTGAGTTAGTGTCGCTGTGTTAGTTCGATCTTTAGTGAAAACTCTGGGCAGAGTATGTTGGAAGAAGTCCAACATTATTTGACTAAAGATCGATGGAGACTAACCAAGTTCAATCTAATAGGGTTGACAGTTGCCCATACCCTAGGCTTGACTAAGCGACGTAGTTTTGACGAAAAGACTATAACTGCGGTATTCATCACGGACACAGTCAGGGTTGTCCCGATAATACTCATGTCAATGAGTTAACCACATAAGTATGATACCGAAACAGGGACGACATCTGCTGCTTGTGGTCTCTGCCGACTGGGATTTCGAGCCCCACCTGTAGTAGGGTCAGGCTGTATGGTCTCACACAGAGTGAGACCTTCACCTGTAGTAGGGTCAGTCTGTATGGTCTCACACAGAGTGAGACCTTCGTCAAGTAATAGGTAGAAATTAGGGAGGAAATGCATTTAATGCAAGAGACAGAAAACTGCAAATAGTTTGTAGTTACCTCCTGGACTCGGGATAAATGATCCTTAGTGCAAGTGGGAGATGTTGAGGGATGTATACCTTTAGTTCATTTGTATTTGATGCAAATGGATATTAATATAAGATGCGGAAATTTTGCATATGATGCAAAGTGAATTAAATGTGTCGTAAAATGTTTACTTGCATATTTAATATAATAAACACGAGGAAAATGTTACCTAGATGATGAGATCGTCCCGATCTAAACGCAGGTTCAAACCGCGTCAAAAACGGATACCAAACACACAAAATAGAGCCAAACAGTGAAAAAAAAACCAAATTTGGCATTGCGGGTCGGGCGTCCGCCAAGCGGGCGCTCGACCCGCCTGAAGGCCATAGTAAGGGTTTTAAACCCAGTTTTGTGTGACGGCTGCATTTTTTGCGAAAAGTTAGTTTTGGGCCATCTTTGAGTCCTCATTTGAGGGGTCAAACGAACTCGGAATGACGCACCATTTTTTCCTACGCGTTCACCGTTCAACCCTCTTCGATTTGATAGGTTATATCACTTGCGAAGCTCAACGGTGAGGGAGGAAAAATTCGCTAAAGTTTGGCCTTTGTGAAAGGCAAACTTTAATTAATTTTTTCCTCCAAAACTTTTAGTCCCACATCGGCTATGGAGTGAAGGGGAGAGGTCAGTCGCCTAAATAAATAGGGGCCTACTTCCCTCCTTGAAACTCGTCCCAAGCTCTAGATCTGAAGAGCTCTATTAAACGTGAGCAAGCCTGTATCTCAACTTAAATTAATTATACCCTTTCTCCTAAAATTTCTTCCTTGCTCCTGATCAAGCTCTAGCAAAGCTACGAATGAGCTCGGATCGGATCCAAAGTCTTGACGAAGGGTCGACTCAAGGTGAAATCTTCTTCGGCGCATGGTTGGCTCGGCGACAAGGGTGTTGCTCGCTTTGGGACGCGGCGCGGTTCGGGAAGCGATTCGACTCGGGATGAGTTGCGGCTCGAGACGCGGTTCGGCTTGGGAGAAGCGGCGCGGGGTCAAAGAAATGTTGCTGAAAACGATGCTTCGTATTACGCGGAAACGACGTGAAAGGTATGTAGTTTAAATATTCATGCGTTTATAATTGCAAATATTAGATAGATCTATCCTTTGGGGTTAGTCGGACCAAACCCCGGGATATTATAGATATTGGCTAGGGTTAAATCTTTAAGGCTTAGACTTAAAATTGTTTTAAGTGCTATTTCCCGCTGCTTGGTTGATTTCGTTGTCCGACCGACTTAGGCCGGACGTCGATTTTATGGCACAAGGACCCATAAAACCATACAGTCCCCCCGTCCTCTGCCATGCCTAGGCTGGTGGTAGTGTTGCCACCTCCCCTGGTGCCGCTCATAGCCCCCACGCGGGCCTTCCTCGTGAAAACCGTGATCCCCATAGGCCCCCTCCTCGGTCCCCATGTCCTCCCCTCCGTCGCCTCCAAACCTGCCCTCCTACCCCCTCTTGGAAGTCTCTGTAACCTCCCCCAATGTCTCCGGTGTGTCTCACATGGTGGTGGGTTGGAGGTTGCCATCTGCCATCGCCAAATCGAGGGTCGGGAGGATTCTGCTACCCCTCGCCATCATCTACGTGCTCCTGGAAGTCTCACGGGTCAAATTCATCCTCGAAATTGCGTCCTCCAGATGAGGCGGATCGTTACGAAAGGGCAAAAATCCGTCGTTGCGTGCAACGAAACCCCAGCGCGGGGGTCCCCTTTGCTCTGCAGGGCCGCGGTGGGCCTGGGGAGGGCCCACCGGCCATGTTTGACGACCGGAGGGGCCCCAGCAGCCCCCCCACTGGTCGACGGGTGCCGCCGAGGGCCCTGGGCCTTTCACCGCCCCGACCGAAGCTAGGGGTGTGCCGCCCCCCAGCGCTGTCTTGGGGGCCCGCGGGGCCCGGAGGAAAGTCCCGCGTCCCCCCCGTGGTGTGGCGCGCCACAAGGGGGAGGCGGCTAGGGCCACCCCCCTCCTTGCTTCCTCCTCCTTCCGTCGCACCGCTTCTCGATAATCATCCTTCCACGTCTCACCATCTTCCTCCTCGTCGTATTCTTCCTCTACGGGAACGAATTCCGCATCGAATTTCTCCTTTTTTTCCTTCCTCTTATCCAAAGATGGCACCTTTATAGTTGATTTAGGGTTTTCATCATCTTTCCCATCTTTTCCCACGTTGGCCGTCAATTGAAAAATCAATTGCGCGAATGCTTCATCTTGTTTCTCTTATTTTGCCGTCAATTTTTCAATGGAAGCCGTCAACCTTACCACGGATTCATCGTTTCACGCCAAGGATTTCTTTATCCCTTCGATCTCGCTAGTAAATTTCGCCTCCAAAATCTCGAACTTGTCTTGTGATCTTGTCGAAGCCGTCATGGATCATTACGCGCTCTAATACCAAATTGATAGGAATAAAGCAAATCCAAACTAAAATTGATAAAAATAGAAAATAAAGTTGATAACTTGGCTACAATTAAAGGGGCAACCACCCTCCCAAGACACCAATAAGCGAGGACGTCCGCACTTTCTTAAGAAATCCCTCAAGAACAATTAAAAATAATCAAGCATAAGCATAAATGACGTCTAGCCCTAGCTTAAGAATAAATCCCCCCTCTAATCAATTACAAGTTTGCCATTAAAACATAATTAAAAGTAGAGGGTCGAAAACGCCCCTAGGGTGAGCTCTCCTCATATGCGTGCAGCTCCTCATGTCCGCACGGTTGGCCGCCACGGGTCCGCCTCCGCGTGTAAACGCGGGTCCCATCACCTTCCTACCATTCTTCTTACACACAAGCCGAGTGTGGCCTTGCTTATTGCAAAATTAATATATCTTCATCTACCTAATGTTTGTACCCTAATATTATTTCCCTCCTGTGATAAAGACCTCATCACCTAAAGCAGCCTTGGTTGGAAATGCTACCTCCATCATAAACACATTTGCATGCATAACCTCCCCACGACTGGAAATACCTCTGCCACCCATATCCCCAAAAGCGCGCTAGGCAATTGAATTATATCAGTCACCCGAATCGCTTGCCACCTAACTATTGTATGGAAATATCTACTACTAGATATGAAACGTTTTAAGTAGAGACTTGATCATCAAACTCTCAATAATATGAGGCCAACCTACCGCATACACTAGATATAGACTATAGACAAAAATAGTCAACTGCCCCTTCTGCTCATGCATATTCTTAGTGTCAATGGTGATAGGAAATAATGCGTACAACTTTTAAAAATCTGCATAGAATTAAGAAATTGACATATCCTGTTGTTCGCTCCTCCACATGACAAAGGACACATTATCTACTCTGAAACGGTTAATCTTTCTATAGTATAAAACATACAAGTACTGCCGGCATCTTTTAACACTTTGAGCATGCATCACCATTGCACATAATCTTAAGTTTCTTTTTGTTTTTTAATTATGATGAATCGAAAGGTCTATTATGAAGCATGATCTGTTTTTCCACTTTTACGAAAACGTTTTTCAAACAAAATTGGCTGGGGGCAATAATGTAGGAAAAGGCCTCTCTAGGAAGATTTGTTAGAAAGTAATACAAGTTATCAACTAAGTAGGTGCCAATTTGCTAGAATAGACACCATAGATGCTACGGGGTCAGTAATAAAGAAAAGAGAACCATACAAAGTGTTAGGTATGATTTTAACATCATAAACCCCTACAACCAAACATCTTTAATTAGGTTTGTCCCCCAAGACTTTTCTTCGATACCGTGCAAGCCAAGACTTTGAAGAAACAAGGCTTGTTAGTTTTGTCATTGAGTTGACATCTTCATGATGACATTTGCCATGACGTTTTCATTGAGTTGACATCTTCATGAATCTCATTATAAAATGCGGCATTCGGATGTGAGCATAGTGCAAGCAGAGTATGGTAGCTAAGAAGAAGAGGAAATCTGAGTTTGATTAATTATCTTCCCCTGTCTAAGAAACTTAAGAGTTTCTTCCCTGGCTTCTCCTATCTAAGATTCTTAAAGCTTTATTATGTATAAGAAACTTGACGGTTTCTTTTGTGGGATTCTAATGTGGGTTTTGAGATCTGAGAGAAGAATAATGAACAATCTGTTAATTCTTTCTTTCTATTATAGTGAAATATCAGCTGTCACTGTCTATAGACGTGGGTCATGGTACCGAACTACGTAAATATTTAGTCTTATGTATTGATATTTTTCTCAATTTTCTCTTTTGTGCAGTTAATAGTTGCTTTTGAATTCAAGTGACTTCCACTATCCTTGACAGAAAGATTGACCAGAAATTACAGGCTTCTATTATTTACAGGATGCTAGTAAAGTGAGTAGTGAAACCTTACATTACCAATCATGCAAGTAATGCTCACGCCACCTAGGAGGAACTGTCCAAGTTACGATGACTAAATAATAATAAAAGATAGGGACTTTGGGTCAACTCTAATCAAAAGATGATGATAGCTTTTCCACAGGGATCAGGATTCAACTCTATGAATGAGAGATATATATGGTAGCCAGCCAGTATTGGAGGTGGAGGAAACCTACCGTATTAGTCATGAAACGTATGATCATGTGAAGACAAGGAAAAGGGGGGAAAGGAGGAAAGTTTTTTCTGTAGGGCTCGATTCAATTCATAATGAGAGATAATAAAGCCAGAAACCAACATAGAATACCTTTTCCGAAGAAATTATGGTCCGAACTCCTTTTTGGATGTTAATTAAGAAGTATTATGTCAATATTGCAGTTTATGTGTGAAGTGACACAGTTTCTCAGATATTAATGTGTATTCATGAATTTCTAGGCTAAATGCCATCAATTGTAAAAACCTAATTGTTCATACAAATTGGAGATATTTAATGTGTATTCTTAAATTAAATGACATCTATTGTAAAAACCAAAATGTTAATATACATTTGGATGGGAACCAGGGTCAATAAAAGTTCACATGCACATTTACCCAATGAACAATCATCAAGCATCTATTCCATCACATTGTAGTTGCAAACTAAAAAGTTGCTACAATTGGCCACAATGGGTTAAGGACTATGACTCAAAGATTCTCCACATCTCCACAAATCGTGGATAAATGTACACTGAAAATTGTTATTACAAGACACAGATACACATTGACGTACCTTTGTCACTCCTACAGATCTGACCTCAACAGATCGACTTCCTTGGACAACATCAACTGCTGCATTAGAAATTGGGCCTGTCCAGAGATGTTGTAGCATGTCTCGTGCTTGAAGCCTTCCGAATTCAACATCTGCAAATTACATGGATTCAAAGTAATGGGAATAAGATATCTTGCCAACCGGTATGTAACCCCAAAGAGGGAACATGTGTGTGTGTGGGGGTCCGTTGGATGGGTGTTGCGTGTTTTGGGTGGGTAGGTGGGTGGGTGGTGTAGAATCCAAGAGGTACCTGCATATTTGTAATTCCACACGAGTGATGTCTCACGATGTTCAAAATGAGACCTAGGAGTTCTCTCAGTGAAGTACTCGAAAACATGCTGGAAATTTCAGTTGGAAGGTCTTCAGTTAGTATCCAGTAGCGGAACAGACGTGGAATTAGAGACTGAGTGATGATAGCACCTTAACACTGTCCACCCAATCCATGTTCAGATGCTCGGGCATTGTTGTCATCCATTCCCCATCAGTAAGACGCAGAAACATTCCATTTTCTGCTGCCAACCACATGTTGAATTCTCCAAAGTTCTGGAAAAGGATATATAATAATCAAGCATTAAACAAAAATCTTTGAAGCAAATGAAGACTATTCAAACAAATTGGTACATCATCTAAGACGCTCCTGTCGCTTCCACTTAGTACAATAACAGTTGTCTTTTTATCGTGGCAAAGAGCTGTCAGAGGCGCTTTTAAGTCAGGGTGCAGTTTGAGCTCCATCTCTTTTATTTGATCCCCACCTCTTCTTCCAGAAGATTCAATAGATTCGGTTAGTGTTGCGTTGAAGCCCTGGCATTTGACAGTGTACACTAGTAAGGTACATGAACATTAAATGAAGAAACTAAGCACTGAACGGTTGGTTGCTGATGGCAACTTAACAGATTTGCCAACTAAATATATACTATATATTTCTGCATTAAGTCATAGTGAAAACTGCAACAGTAAAAAGTTATAGCTTTGCTTCATAATCTCACTCACTCACACGCAGAGAGAGAGAGAGAGAGAGAGAGAGAGAGAGAGAGAGAGAGAGACTATAACACATACAAAAAACACTAAGACAGTAAGCGCAGTAGTACAACAGCATGCATAATTTGCTCCCTCCGTGATGGTAACAAGTCAAGGTCTAAAGAGGACTAATATTATTATGATTTTAAATAAACAGAGCTAGAATGGTCAGTAACAACCACAAAAGTCACTAACAACATGGTCTTCCTCTGCTTTTCACCCTTCACCAATGCTTATAGCCAGTGTTTGTTTCCCTCAACATACTTTTTAGTGAAAAAAATAAAAACCAACACCTCACCACAGTGTTGTGATTCTCACTGATCACTAGAAGAATTACTGATTACAGTAAAACAGTAAAAATACTGATCACGGTAAAACAGTAAAAACTCGAGAGTAAAAAAAAGACTTCACTATTTCTCACTAGAAATAACTTTTCACACTAGGGTAAACACAAAAAAAAACTCACTACAACTTTTACCTTTCAGGGGTAACTTCCCTCTCTGGGGTAATTTTTTCTCACCGGAGAAATCACTCACTCTTACATCTCTGGGTTTCCTTCTCTCTTTCTCTTGAAGAATAGAACTTGTTTTGGGATGTCTGAACTCCTCAACATCCTCCTCTATTTATAATGTTTGCAGGCTCTTCAAATTCGTCATTGATGACGTTTTAGGTAGGAAAAGAGAATTTGGCTTTGGCAGTTGGACTTTTCAAAGGTAGCTGGACCTTTCAATTCTCCCCCTCCAGCTGCATCTGAAGTAATTGTCACTTAACAACCATCCCAGCTACGTCTCTGCACAGCTCCAGTTTCTCCCATGTCACCACCTTTGTGAACATGTCTGCTGGATTCTCCTTCATGTGGATCATCACTAATCTCAACAGCTGTTGATCCATCACCTCCCGTATCCAATGATACCGAATGTCAATGTGCTTTGTCCGAGCATGATACATCGAATTCTTGCTCAGATCTAAAGCACTTTGACTATCACAATGTACCTTGTACATTTTCTGCTTGATCCCTAATTCTTGGAGAAATCGCTTTAACCACAACATTTCCTTACCAGCTTATGTAATTGCAAGATACTCTGCCTCTGTTATGGACAGCGCAACGCACTTCTGCAATCTTGACTGCCAGGCAGTGGCGGAGCCAGAAAATTTTGTTAGGGGGCAAAACATAATAATAAAATATTTTGTTTTCATAAAAGAATACAATTACAAAAATCAAAGTTTCATCATTAATATAAAATATAAACTTACAACACATATTGACATGTTTTCAAATTTTTAAATCGCTTGATGATTACAACATTACCGATTGTATCGAATATGTCTTTTTCAATGAATGGAGGAGAGGTCGGCTGGCTTCATGTTGGACTACCTCCTCTCCCATAAAATACACAGATTTTTTGTTTGGATATTGAACTGACTAAGTATATTTGAAAATGATAAAATTTGAATTCAGGTGATACGAGGAAAACAAATTATGGATTAGAAGAAAAAATTAATTTAAACTTCCACTCAAAGGTTCTTTTATGTCATGTGAAATATAACTATAGACTAAACAATCAACTTATAACCAGTGGCAAAAGCAAAAAAATTTTGCCCTGGGAGAAAATAAAGTAATATAAGTATTATTAAAAATACCAAAAAATAAATGTTAAGAAGTAACATGCAAAACAAAATTAAATGTTAAATAAAATCCAACATGCAAAAAATGTTTTCGCTCTCATTTCCCGCTTCCCCTCTCTTAACAGGTCTAGCATATGTTTACAAAAAATCTTAACAAAAAACTAAATAGTAAATAATACCCAACATGAAAAAAATTGATAATAAATAACAAATAATAGTGAATAAAAATGACAGCAATGGTATCTAACCCAAAAACTTTGCTCCCATATACCAGCGCCTTATCCATTGGGACATAAAAAGACGCTGCCTAAACTATACCCAATAAACAAAACAATAATAACATGTAACAAATAATAATGAATTACAAAATTTGGAATTGCCATGCAAACATACATTTTTCTTAGGTTCACAGCCCACTTAACTTCTATAAAAATAATCAGAGTCAAACTAATGAGTTAGCTTCCAAAATAACAAAGAGACAAACATGCAGGCAATGGGTTTCGAACCCAAATTCTTTTTTTTTCAGGACATCGCCTTATCCACTGGGCACGCAAGAGATGGTGTTAGTGAATGCAAACACTTTATATTTTAGTTTATTTCCCAGGGCCAATTGCCTACTACACAAATTCTGAGAATGTCAGTGGGGGCAATTGCCCCCCTTTGCCCCCACCTACCTCCGCCACTGCTGCCAGGACACATCTCCGCCTGCAAAAGTGTAGACAAAACCCGATGTAGATTTTCTACTATCAAGATCTCCAGCCATATCTGAATCTGTATAGCCCTTCAAGATTAGATCAGCTTCTCCGTAGCACAGACATGCCTTTGAAGTACCCTTCAGGTATCAAAGAATCCATTTGATCGCCTCCCAATGTTCCTTTCCAGGATCAGAAAGGAATCGGCTCACCATTCCCACCGCATGGGCAATGTCAAGACGTGTATACACCATTACATACATCAGACTCCCAACTGCTGAAGAATAAGGTATCGATGACATCTTCTCCGTCTCTTTCTTGGATGAAGGGCTTGACCTCCTGCTCCATTTGAAGTGGTTGGCCAATGGAATGCTAACTGGTTTGGCATGATCCATCTTGAATCTCTTGATCACACGTTCAACATACTTCTCCTGAGATAGCCATGGATTGTTATGCTTCCTATCTCGGACTATCTACATTCCCACAATTTGTTGAGCCGGACCTAAGTCTTTCATATCAAAAGACTTAGAGAGTTTCTTCTTCAGTTGGCCGATTTTTGTTGCATCTTGTCCAACGATCAGCATATCGTCAACATATAAAAGCAATGCAACGAAGTTACCGTCTGGAAACTGCTGTGTATAAACACACTAGTCTGCAATGGTCCTTTTGTAGCCTTGACTCATCATGAATGAGTCAAACTTCATGTTCCACTGTCGTGGTGCTTGCTTGAGGCCGTACAGACTCTTCTTCAGATTGCATACGAGATTTTCTTTGCCTGAAAGCTCGAAACCTTCTGCCTGCTCCATGTAGATTTCTTCATGTAGATCACCATGAAGAAACGACGTCTTAACATCCATCTGCTCAAGCTTTAAATTTAACATGGCTACCAATCCGAGGATGACGCAGACTGAAGCCATCTTCACAACATGTGAAAAAATCTCGTCAAAGTCAATACCTTTCTTCTGAAGGAATCCTTTGACCACCAGTCGAGCTTTGTGCTTCACCATCTTTCCGCTGCCATCTTTCTTGAGCTTGAACACTCATTTGTTCTTCAGCACCTTCTTTCCTTGTGGAAGCTTGACCAACTCATAAGTAGAATTCTTCTGCAGAGATTTCATCTCATCGTGCATAGCTTGCAACCAACTTTCTTTGTTCTTGTGAGATACTGCTCCTTGGAAACTCTCTGGCTCCCCCTCTTCAGAAAGTAGAAGATACTCAGCTTCTGAATATCTGGTTGATGGAATCCGGCCTCGTTCAGATCTTCGTGCTTGTGAGTCGTTGACTTCATGAGGCATACCATCATCTACCTGCGGTGATGGTGGTGTAGTAATTGTGGCTCCCCCTGCTCAGCATCCGCCTCTTCTTCCACGTCTTGTTCAACAGCCTCATCTTCTTTTGGTATTTCTTCATGCTCTTCTTCGTATTGCGTTGATGCTGGTTCTCGAATAATGTCTTCAGCACTTGAGCTTGCATTTTAAGACGCCATGGGCTTTTCAATGTCTTCCAAGGTCTGATTTTCTTGGAACAGCACATCCCTGCTTTGAATAACCTTCTTCGTCTTTGGGTCCCACAACTTATACCCAAATTCTTCATCTCCATAGCCGATGAAGATACAAGGAATGGTCCTTGCATCAAGCTTCTACCTTTACTCCTTGGATACATGTGCAAAGGCTAAGCAACCGAATACCATCAAGTGGGAGTATGAGGGATTCTTACCAGACCACACCTTCTCTGAAATCGCGAAATCCAAAGGTAATGATGGTGATCTGTTGATGAGGTAGCAGGCGGCACGAACAGCTTCCCCCAGAATGGCTTTGGTAGCGTAGCCATACTGAGCATGCTTCTGACCTTCTCCATGATTGTCCGGTTCATCCTTTTAGCAACGCTGTTGTGTTATGGAGTGCGAGGAACCGACTTCTCATGTCTAATGCCTTGACTTCTGCATTAGACATTGAACGCTCTGGAAGTGTATTCGCCTCCATTGTTTGAGCGGAGGCATTTTAACTTCTTTCTTGTCTCATGTTCGACCATGACGTGGAACAGCTTGAAGTAGTCGAGCATTTGGTCTTTCGTCCTCAAGAAGTAGACCCACACCTTCCGAGAAGCATCATCAATGAAGGTCAGAAAATACATATCGCCACCCAGCGATTCAACCTCCAAGGGACCGCAAACATCAGAGTGTACCAGACTGAGTAACTCTGATCTCCTTGTTGAAGAAGAACTGAAAGAGACTCTATGTTGCTTGCCAACTAAGCAATGCTGACAAGGATCTAGTCCAGCATTCTTAGTGATTGAGATCAGCTCCTTCTTTGTCAATAGAGGTATCCCTCTCTCACTCATGTTACCAAGTCGTTGGTGCCACAGACTTGGAGTAGCCTCATGTTCCACCACGTTAAGGCTATCGGTACATATCTTCACATGAGTTTTGTATAACATACCACAAATGTGTCCCTTTGTAGTAATCATGACACCTTTCGTCATTCTCCATGTGCTGTTGCTGAAGTGGTTGTCGAGCCCTGTTTGTCAAGGGCTGTCCCAGAGAGCAAGTTTAGCCAGAGATATGGCACATGGCGGATATCCTTCAGCGTGATTGTGCAGCCGACGTTCGTCTGAATCTGAACATTGCCAATTCCTACAATCTTGCAGGAACTTGTATTCCCCATCTTCACGATGCCAAAGTCTCCTGCTTTGTAGCTGGTGAAGAAGTCTCTTCGAGTGGTGTGGAATGATGCTGTTGTATCAACCACCCACTCGTTGTCCTGGTTGGAGACGTGAAGGCATGTCTCTTCTTGGATAGAGCAGATAGCCACTTCACATGTACAAGTAACTAACGCCTCTCCATCCTTCGTCTTCTGTTGAGAACCATTTTGACCTTGTTCTCGCAACAGCTTCCAGCAATTCTTCTTCATGTGGCCCTCCATGCCACAATGGTAACACTTGTAGATAGGCCTCCTTCCGTCTGTGGACCTACCACTGCTCTTGCTCCTGCCTCTGCCCCAGCTTCGACCGCCTCCTTGTTGTCTTCCTCGAGTCTCTGTCACAAGGACATGCAATTGGTCGGTACCGGCTTCTTTTCTCATGGCCTCCTCGTTGAAGAGGGCATCTTTAACCATAGACATGGTAAGTTTGTCGTTGGGGGCCGAATTGTTGAGAGAAACCATCAACGTCTCCCAGTTGTCCGAAAGAGAACTGAGAAGAAGAAGAGCTTGCTCTTCACCTCCAAGCTGTAACTCCACCGTAAATAGTTGATTCACCAGGCTCTGAAACTCGCTCGTGTGCTCAGCAACGGAAGCTCCACTCTGTAGCTTCAAATTTACCAGTCGCTTCATTAATAAGACTTTATTTCGAGCAGTCTTGGCTTGGTACATGTCCTCTAGCTTTTGCCAGAGGGCATATGCGTCCGTCTCCTGCGCAACATGGTGGAAGACGCTGTGATCGATCCATTGTCGGATTTGACCGACCGTCTTTCGATTCATCTTCTTCCAGTCAGCTTCTTTGGTGGATTCTGGCTTCACTCCTTTAACCTCTAATGGGTCAAATAAATCTTTACAACTGAGGAGATCCTCCATTCGAGGTCTCTACAGTTTGTAATTTATGGCTATCAGCTTGACCATAGCTCCCGATGAGGATGATTCTTCCATTGATATATTGAAGAGGAGAAAGAAAAATAATGGTAAAAAAATTTCTCTCCAAAAATTCACTCCCTTTTTTACTCTCGCACACAGCTCACCTGGGCTCTGATATCATTTATTGTGAATCTCACTGATCACTAGAAGAATTACTGATTACAGTAAAACAGTAAAAATACTGATCACGGTAAAATAGTAAAAACTGGAGAGTAATAAAGAATTCACTATTTCTCACTGGAAATAACTTTACACACTAGGGTAAACACAAAAAAAAACTCACTACAACTTTTACCTCTCTGGGGTAACTTCCCTCTCTGGGGTAATTTTCTCTCATCGGAGAAATCCCTCACTCTTACCTCTCTGGGTTTCCTTCTCTCTTTCTCTTGAAGAAGAGAACTTGTTTTGGGATGTCTGAATTCCTCAACATCCTCCTCTATTTATAATGTTTGCAGGCTCTTCAAATTCGTCATTGATGACGTTTTAGGTAGGAAAAGAGAATTTGGCTTTGGCAGTTGGACTTTTCAAAGGTAGCTGGACCTTTCACAAAGATCCCTTTCCTACTAACTCCAAGCCTGAAGATTAATCCTTCTCCAGTCGTTATTTGCTTACAATTGATATTTTACATCATCGCAGAAAATCCATATAAGTGGGAATTTATGTTCTCGACGAAGTATGCATTAAAGGAGGTGGGTGTAGGGAAAGATGTAATGATCCAGGATGATCTCAAGGCATTAAAAACCCAAGATATTCAAATTCCAGCTACCCTAAAGCATAATGACAACTTTCAATGCTTACCGGACGCAATATAAAAGGAATATGTTAAGACATCTTAAAGCAAGGTCGGGTGGTCCCAAGATGAGTCAGAATGGTGAATACATAATCTGAAATAAGACATCCTAACCCCAAAAAAAATCTATTAGGTAGCGATCCAACTTAAAACCTTAAAAGTTTATATTCTCCACTTTTTCTATTATTTCCAATGTGAGACTATGTCTCTCAACACCACTACTCAAACCCAAGGTGGATTTTGATAAGGGTCAAGTTCTAATTAGTTAGAGTTGGATGAGATTTTGTTTGATTTTCAGTTAGGATTCTATTTTTTTTATTTGGCTTTTCTGTTAGGAATATAGGTTAGAATTTTAGTTAGGATTTATTTGTTTTTATTTGATTTTATCTGTTAAGATTTTAGTTGATATTTTAGCTACTTGGTTGAGTCCCACATCGGATGGGAGAAGATTTGAGATTTGTTTCCAGTTGTAAGCCTATAAATAGGCTCCAAAGCTTATTTTATTGGGCAACCAGTGAATGAATGAAAAATAATTGTTTTAAGAAAAATGTTTGTCTTTTAAATCTTTCTTGTGATATGCTCGGAAGCAGGCGGGCAAGAGCCTCGATGAGAGACCTAGATCTCTAAATCTCTGGCATGTTGATTTGTTGAAGTGGGCGGATGATGGCTTCAGTTAGAAATTCTCAACATCCTTTACATATTTAGAATTCACAACTTTTCCAATGTTTCCAATTTAAAAAACTAAATCTATAGTTTTACCATTTTCCCTCTTTAAATCTTTTGCTCTGCGTCAAATTTGGTAGCAGAGCTAAAATCCTGATTTTTTTATGATAATTGATCTTTTCCTTTAATAGTCTTCAGCTTTGTTTCTTTATAATAAGATTTAACAAAAAAAATTCCACCTTGACTGTAATGGTCCAGAATTTCAGTAAGCCTACTCAAACATAAATTTTCAAACTTTTTTCCAAAACACTTTATTTCATTTCCTTTCTTTTCTTCTCTTTTTTTAAAATTTTCTTCTCTTTCAAAACCCCATAGCCCAAGGCCCAACCGGCCATTATCATTTCCCTTAAAAGCCTCACCCACTTACTCTCCCTTCAACCGACAGAACCCAAAAACCATATCTTCTCTTGATCGAACCAAACGCAGTAACACACGTCTCTCTCTCTCTCTCTCTCTCTCTCTCTCTCTCTCTCTCTCTCTCTCTACAGTGAACACAGCAAACCCAACCGATAATTTCGAAACCCTAGCCAATGAGGTGTCCCGATCAGAATTGAACTCCGAATCCTTTACGCGATTAGCTACATGAATTACCCCTCTGCCATCTGTTATCTCTATTTAAAGACTGGGGATTTTAGGGTTTCGATTTCATACGAAAATTTATCTCTCCTCCGCTTCTTCAAAATTCTTTCGGCTTTTGATTTACTGATTTTTGTTAGCGATCGGATTGGGGACTTTCGGAAGTTTGGATTCTTGCGTAATTGACGGTGAATGGTAGATTTGAATCTTACTAAACTTTCGGTTATCTTCTCTTTTCCGTTAATATCCTGAAATTACAATATGAGTTTGTGTTTGGAATTTCGACTAGGGAGATGATTTATGTGCGAATTAATAGGGGTTTTCCTTTGATGAATTTCAGCACCCTTTGTTAAGGTTTTGGCGACACTTGCCATCCCCTTGTTTTGTTCTTATTGTTTGGGGTTTGGTTGTCATCAGCCGCCTGAGGGAGGAGGGCTCGTCGTGGGGTTGTTTCTGTTTCTATTTATCGGTGACTGAAGCCTTGCTGTGGGCTTGTCTTTGTTTTCCTCTTTACCGGTGATTGTAGCTGCCATGATATGTTTTGTGTTCTCGGTTGCTATTGGATTTTCACAGTTGCCTGCGGTCTTCTTGGGCTTGGGCGTGACCTTCACGGGCCCCTCTGTGGCTTCCTTAGACTTGCCGATATCTATGTGTGTTGTTTTGTTCTTTGTCTTTGTTGTGGCTTCCACTAGCTACCAAATTATTTACTTGGGATGTCATTACTTTCGTGGGCTGACAAAATTTTGTTGGGCTTTTGTTATTTTGATGCTATGAGAAAAATGGCTGACGTGTTGGATGTTTTATTGGTCTAAGCAACCCCCTCTAGGCTGGTAGACTACAAATAGGGTGCCAAAGCATGAATCTGATTATATATGTCAATTTTTCATATTTTCTTTTATTTATTATTTAAAAATCATTAGTTTTAAATTATCTCCTGAATATTGTTAGTTTTAATGTTGAACACTGAAAGTAATAGTTAAAGAATTGCCACTGAAATATGAACTTGGTTGTATCGTATGACTGGGATATTGAACTATTATTGTATCAACTAAATTTATCAGTTAAGGGCTACGCAATATAATCCTGATATAACTATTTACAACTTAATACTTGTACCTGACACATGACATGCTACAATTGAAACATTGAATTCTTGCATAGTACACTAGCTACGTAATTTAAGTTGATTGAGACATGGACACTTTCTGTAATTATGTTACCTGACATGACACTTAACATAAACTAGAAATAGAACAACTGTACACCTGATACATGACTCACGGGGTTTTGGAAAACCTATAATTGAGAGAGTGCATGAGCGATTGGAGCCATACATTCAGCCCGTATATAGGAAGATCATCTTTTCCTGTTTCTTGTCTTAAGGATCCTGAGTCCCCATCCTGTTTCTTGTTCTTGGACTCGGCCTAAGGTCGCACCATGTGGTCTAAGGTGGTCTTCAAGTTGCATAGTGTGCTCTCTATTATAAGTGACAACATAGAATTTCTAACTAAACTGCCACTAATCTTTAAAAACCAAGAGTCAGTTACATAGTAGATTACTTTATCTTTTGTTGTTAAACTATACATAGTTTGTCACTCCATTGTTTGTAGTTTTTCGTTTGCATGACTATTACATTTTGCATGTTGCCTAACCGAGTGTTTAGTATTAGATTTATTCTACTTTACTTAGTAGTGGTGCAATTTTTGTTCTCTCGCTAGGTGACGAATAGGTTTACGAGAAGGCACCACAGTATGAGGAGTCTGAATTTTCGTAGAAACACATCGTTTTAAGATCCAAGATTAGTAAGGAGAGTATTATGTAGTTTTATCTTAGTTTATTTCTTTATTTCAGTTGAGAGTGAGAGACTGTAGTTTCTTTTTCTGCACTAGACATTATACCCTCGGTGAAGGATGAATAAATGAGTATTTCAATTTTAGAATATTTCATGTTCCATCTCTATATTTTTTTCACTGATACCTGCAAGACCTGCATATTACTTGAAATTGTAATAGCACTCAAACATGGACCTGCATATTCAACATGTTCTCTTTCTTCATAAAAAAAATCAAATCACAGTTCATCATCTTCGTCACAATCTCAAATCAAACCCCATCAAACATATCCACTCATTCAGCCCCCTCATCAAATTGTTTTGCTAATTGAAGCTAATTTAATGGGATACTATAATGACAACTACTACAGAGGCTATTTTTCGATAAATTATGAGTGCGAGATGTTCAGATGAGTCCCACTTTTATGGCTTCGATGATATGTATGGATATGATGATTGGGAGTATCATTTAGAAGATTTTGTTCTTATGTTTTGACTTTTCAAAAGAAAAGAAAATATATGTACGCATATCACAAGTTAAGTGGAGAATCGCAACCGTGATATACGCAATTTCAGGTTCCTTTTCAACGTTAATCAGTATTCAAAATCACTCTTCGATATCGATATCTTGCCCCGCATTGATTAATCCACCAATCATCCTAACAATTCTCAAGTTCAAAATCTAATAAGGATCCATTAAAAGAATTATATGTGAGCAACAATAAACTTCAAATACTCAAACATTTAAAGAATAAGCAAGAGGTCGAACCCAAGCCAAAGCCCACGATAAAGCTTGAGCCAGAACCTAAGACAGAGTGTAAGCCAGAGCATAAGTTTAAGCCAAATCTTGAATATGAGATTGGAACAAAGTTTAAGGCTGTGCTCGAATGGAAGCCTGCGCAAATATTGGAGTCGGTGCAAGAGCAAGAGCCAAAGCTAGAGTCTCAACTTAATTCTGATCCAGCAACACAACCCGATCTAGAGCCAAATCTTAAGCTATTTGTTGATCTTACAATAGAGCTATAGATAGAAACACCACTAGCCCGCGCCAGCAGGTCTTTTTTCGCTGGGTTGGTGTTCTAATTGAGATAGAAGAGTGGTTCGGAGAGAGATTCAATGTTTAGTAGTTGGCCCCTTAGTTTCTAAAGACCCTACCCTATATATTATATACTATGGAAAAACAATGGATGACTAGCTATAAAAATTGTAAAGCTATAGGCAATATGATTAAGCACATCGATTTAGTTATTTTCGATCAGCCACAACCTACCAAGTGACAAGCTTTATGCATCATCCTTTCTTCAGTGACCTTAAGTACATTCTACTGAATATCCTTGTCTACTTGTCTATATTTAATTCATTTCAAAGTTCGAGAACCAGTAGCTTCTAACTTCAAGATATTGATGGCTATTAATCGGGTGATGTTCCTTTACCATCATTCAACATGTTGTGAATTAATCATAGCCGGTGAGAACAATAAGGATCACGTTCTACTTAGTTAAAGTTAGCTGAGATTTTATTTGATTTTCAGTTAGTATTCTATTTTTTTATTTGGGTTTTCTATTAATATTATTAGTTAGAATTTTAATTAGAATTTTATTTGTTTTATTCGATTTTATCTGCTAAGATTTTAGTTGATTTTATTTAATATTTTAGTTATTTGGTTTAGTCACATATTGGATGGGAGAAGATTTGTTTCTAGTTATAAGCCTAAAATAGGCTTTGAAACTTATTTTATTAGGCAATTAGTGAATAAATGAAAAAAGCATTGATTTGAAAAAATGTTTCTATTTAAATTCATTCTTATGAGATGCGAGTGAGTGGACACACGAGAGCTTTGGCAAGAAGTTTGGATCTCCAAATCTCTGACATGATAATTTGTTGGAGTGGACAAATTGGCATGGGTGAGAAACTCTCAACATTCCTTATTTCTTTAGAATCCCTAATTTTCTCAATTTGGTCTTCCTAAATTTTCTTAATTTTCCAATTTAGGACCCTAGTTCTATTAATTTTTTTCACAATTTTTTTTAGATTATCCGTCTTGCGTTAGATTTGTCACGAGCTGATTTTTTAACGAGGCATCTGTGACAGATTTACTTAAGTTTAGAAACAAATTAGAGAAGGAACTGAGCATGAACGAAAAACCAGAGCATGATTGGGAAACGAACAACAAACCCGAGCGGAAGCAAATAAGGATTAGGCTACGAGAACAACAAACCCAATCAGAATGGACGGTTGAACAATGCCCCGTACTTTGAAACCATGTTAAGAGATACATGATTATAATCAATGGATCTCAAGATGAGTCAAACTGGTGAATACATAATCTGAGTTGAGATGCTCTAACCTAAAATCTTAAGCTATTAGGTAAATGCTCAAATTTATGTTCTCTTTTTTCCTATTTTTTTCTATGTGAGATTATTTTTCTTAATAAAATCTCTAATTGTGAGATCTGCACCAATGAAAGCCCAATTTGTTATGTTCGAAATAGATCCAAGTTTGCATGAAACAGACACCGCTGAAGCAAGTTATGAACTAAAATGGTGAGAGCTATCAAGCTATCCTGACCCAATCCAAACTCTCGTCTGATTAGAATTATAGTCGGTCAGGATTTTGAGTCCAAATTTAGTGAAGCCTAGGTAGGAGAGAAGATTAGCCTCTATAAATTAAAAGGGAATCTTTATTGTAAACCAGAAGGAAGACCAGTAAACAATATAGTCTCTGAAGAAAACTCAATATTCTGTAGTAAGGAACCCACCCTCCCCACAGCAAAACCTAGGCAAAATGAAATGGATATAGTGATTAATATCGTAAAGTCTCTTTAATATGAAATCCAATATCACCAGCGTACAGATCACACAACTTGTAGACAATTACTTTTACAATGCTAATGTATGTACAGAAAGGAAATTATAATGAATATCAGGGATTAAAGACAAAATTTCTCAATAGAGCTATAAAGATACAAACTTCTCCAACTAGTTTACTTAAAGAACTGAAAAATGTTTGAGGGAGGAATTTATAATATCATGTCATTGACTAGAAAACGTACAATGATCGTAAAGTTCCTTTTTCGATATTGGAAATTAACGAGGATACATCCAGTTTGGATTTTAGATATATTCCCTTTTAAAGAATATATTTGAAGTAAAGTTCCTTTTTCGATATTGGAAATTAACGAGGATACATCCAGTTTGGATTTTAGATATATTCCCTTTTAAAGAATATATTTGAAGTAAAGTTCCTTTTTCGATATTGGAAATTAACGAGGATACATCCAGTTTGGATTTTAGATATATTCCCTTTTAAAGAATATATTTGAAATAGAGTTTGAGTACTTCGAATTTTTTAGTTATTTTATTTGAGGTAGAGTTTGAGTCCTTTTGAGTATTTTAGTTATTTTAGGTCTTTTAGTTATTTTAAAGTTTTAGGCACCCATTAGATGTAGTTTTAAAAAGTCAAGTTGTAAGACAATAAAAGCCACAAACTTATTTAATTTTCGTGAAGACTGGAATAGAAACTGAAATTTGATATAAACTTTGTATTTCCTTGAAATTAAATTTTTTGTATTGAAATATGTGAGTGGGCTTGTTGACTGGGCGTAAGATTTTAATAAAATCTTCACATGCGAGACATGTAAGTCGATGATCATCAAATCTTCGGGATGCACGGCTCGAAAATTTATTAAATCCCGAATTTTCTTCTTCCCTAATTTTCCCACCAAAACCTTTTCTCTTCCATCCTCTGTCAAATATGATATCAAAATCAAAACATAGCTTTTTTCTTCTTTTTCATCATCTTCATCATCACCTTTTTCTTGTCTTTTTTCTAGATAGGTTTTTAAATTAAAAAATTAAAAAAGAGAGATCAGAAAAAGAAATATATCAATACATCAAATAAAAAGAAAGCAAAAAACTATTCATAATAATTCAGAAGCAAAAAAGAAAGAAAGGAAGAAAGAAAATCCCACTGTTCATCTTCCTCGCCCCACTCCCGCCAAACACTAATCCTAACACAGTCATCATTGGCGCCCTTAACATCACCATCTCTAGTCATTGTTGCCATCACTGTAAGCCCTTATAAGAGCTACTACCTTCATCTTAACAGTCAGACACCATCATCGTTCGCTTGCAACTGTCACAACCATTAACTTTGCCATTCTTTTTCATTAACGCCACCGTTTTCTACACCGCCAATCTCAACCAACCCCATCAGAAGACTTTTCGCTTCAAGGCAAGTATGAAGCACCTCAAATCAATAAGGATTACCAATGAAATTGATCGGAAAAATTACCGATGCTGTCATGCTGCTGACATGCTGTAATAGAGGTTCCTACAAATCGTTTCTGTCGTCGAGCTACACTGTCGAATTGAGACGATCACAAGTTATCATCATTATTCATAGGCACAGCTAAACTAACATCGTTTATAGGCTTTGTTAAGCCGATCGAGCAGATGCTGGGCCGACCCGAGCAGACCGAACTGATTAAGTTGTTAACTAGTTAACAGCTCATCCCAGCTGTTGACCGAGCCGAGTTGTAGCTATAGTATATCTTTCATTTTTCTGGTATTTTCTCTGATTTTTCAGCATTTCCACCATATTTTGACGATTTTATGCTATTTTCAAGCTTTTCTTATGACTTTTTCAACTCTGATCTTCTGGATTAAAATCTCTACAAGTTCTAACGGCCTTACGTAATGCGACAAAGCTGATCTTCACTCCATGTAATCTTTAATTTGAAAAATCTTTAATTTTAAATTTTAAAAATTTCTCTATTTAATTTTGTTCAGATTTAGTTGATATCATTGATAATTGCATCACTTCCTAGTCATTCTGTATATTACATTGTCATATTTCAGACTGCACTTTACCATAAGATTTGAATCCTATAAATCTATATTATTTACATAATTAATATAAGTATCTAGTTTCTTGTTGGGATTTTACATCATCTAGTTTCTTGTTTGGATTTTACATATGCATTTGTATGATTGATTAACATTGCATGCTGTTACGTAATGGCGAAACTTTAATATCAAATATGGGGATAGTGTAATTCAAAAGCTAGAAAATTAATAACCAAAGATATACATAGAACTTAAAGCTGACATAAATCAAACAGGGGATTGCCTAGAAACCTTAAAAACAAATTGACGGAAGAACAATTTTTTAAGGATAAAGCATAAAATACATTTGATGACGAACCTAGAATGATTAAAAATGAAAACAATCGAAATAATAGGAGATGTGATGAAAACTTTGAGGATAACTTTAGGCGAGATATCATTACACACTGAATTAGGATAGATACTTCTAACTTCTATGGAATATATAATCCTTAAAACTTCTCAGATTGGCTAGCAGAAATGAAACATTTGTTCGAATGGTATGTGTTATCAACCGAACAAAGTTCAATTTACTAGATCAAATTGATATGATCTGCCAAAATTTACAAGACATCCATAGATAAACAATAAGAACGAGAACATCTGAGGCCTATATAGATATGAAATGAAAATTAAACTCAAAGAGAAATATTTACCTCCTACATATACCCCTAGAAAAACTGAAGGGCATATATCAAGGAAGCATGAAGAAGAATACATGACTAAGTTTAATGATATATTTGTTAAGATCAAGCTACAAGAAATCCTCGTTATATACTTGCTATGTTTTATTTTGCATTGAGAAAATATATTAGGCGTGAGATGATTCCCATATTATAGACAATGCATAATAAGCATTGAACCTACCCTTAAATTTTGAATTCATAAGAGGTCACATACGCATGAAATCTACTTTTAAAGCATGAAAGTAACCTAAATGGTCAAATGATAACATGACTAAACCTGAAATAATTACTGCTAAAGAGATGAATATGGAAAGGCTATAGTTAGTGTTGAGCCATCGGGCCGACACTTGAGAGGGCTCGTTCAACAAGCGACTAAGGCACACAGAGCCTACGAGAGAGGCCTAAAACTGATTCAGTCAAAGCCCACGTACCAATCGCTCATTGCACTCCCACCGATTGAACGTGGGATTGAAAGCGAGCTCATAAATAGCAGGGACGTAGGCGACGGTTATCCCTATTAAATGGGAAAGATCATGACACTATAATTGGTGACTGTTATCCTCCCAATGTCACTGAAGAAGCCACGAAGGTCTATAAATACGGGGGGAGCTGAACAGAATAGGGAGGTACGAGATCTGATACTCTGACATTATATTCTCTATCTTATATTTCGTCCACAAAAAGAGCTTACGACGCTAGACCTGAGACGAGCCTCCGTGGGTCGATCTCAGCTGCTCGAGGCTCACTCCCTTCTCTTAAGTCCCATTCTAACTTAAGCATCGGAGGAGATTTGGGTCGGGACTCAGATCCGACCCCCTGACGCTTCCTTGTGGTACAGATCATCGAATCCCGATACTGCGAGAAGGTCGTGCCTAAGCTTCCCAACACCGATCGATCGAGGCTCGATCTGTTCGAGGGTCGAACAAGCAATGCAAGTCAACCAACATCTACCAACGACCCTGGTTCTTCCAACCTAGGGTCCCCATTAACCGACTGACGAGGCTCCAACTCAGCAAGAAAGGATTCACGTCAGCATCTCAATTGTTTCGGTCATTTTTGGTCTTAACAATTTGGCGTCGTCTGTGGGAAACGTTCATCAGTTCAACATCTCAGAGCAACTAACAAGCTATGTCGGTTGGACCCAGCAACGTCGGACCGAACCCAGGTCCAAACGAGAATTGAAACGCGAACATCGTCTAAGTAGACGATGCCTCTATTATGCATCCTTAGGACCCAGAAGGACAACCAAGATACCTAAGGTGTCCCAGGAGCAATTCGACCAGTTTGCAAAGCGGGTTGACAAGAGTATCAACACATTAGCGACTCTGGTGTGTCAAATCACGGGTGGTCCACCACTCGCAAATGAGCAACTACCACCTCCGAATCCAACTCCAACATTGACGAAAGATGCTGCCATGCTTAGGGATCCAAGGGATCCGAGAGTGGATCGACAAGAGAATGTCCCACTCAATACAACTCATACATCTCACCAATATGGCAAAACAGGGAACGATAACCTGCTTTCAGTTTCTAGGGCGGACGCAGTCCCTCCAACTATACGCGCGCGACTCGCAGCATCTTGGATCAGGTAATAAATGGGGTCACTACAGGCAACGACCCTCTCGATTTTGCAGGTGGAAATGGGAGGAGAGAGGCGGAGGAAATTCCCAACCGATTCTCGGGAGCTACTTACCTGCAAGGCAGGGATGGGCGATTCCAATTTACCCACTCCGCACTTCGACGGACCCCGTTGAAGGATAACATTACGTCTGCTCCTTTTCTCCCAAAGTTCAAGTTCCCCGCCTTGCCGATGTATGATGGCAAAGGCGACTTATGGGCACACATCCGTAAGTGTAATGCCCTACAAGCTACTGCACAAGTACTAGAGGGGGGGTGAATAGTACTTTAAAAATAACGAGGAGTATAATTCCAAATTATAGTGCAAACAACTACCAAATTAATTTGCGGAAGCTTAAATTGAATAACGACAACAAAATTAACAATGCTAACAAAAGATGTTACTGGGTTCGGATCCACCCAAGTCTCTCCGACTTGTTCCCGGTGATCCTACGTCCCAACCACCCGGATCCCCTCCGGATACTTAGGTTAGAAACCCTAACCCAAGATTTCCACTATGAATATCTTGTGAAAAACCTTCACAAGATCAAATCATACATGCAATGGCAATAGTGAATCCCACAACCCTGGATCACAACCTTCTCTCACAACCGAGAGAATCAACAAGCAATATAAACAATTTTATAATGAAATAAACAATCTTACCACAAAATCCTATACCTTGAGTTTTCTTACCAAATGGGTGCAAGGAGGGATTTGAGGAAGATGAAGTCACCAAGACCTAGCACCAAGGAAATGACCAGCAATAGGTGCCTAGGAGTGATTTGGAGACTTGAATCAAGCTAGAGCTTGAAGGGCTCACCAAGAACAAACTTCTCTCAAGATGGATTCTAGATCTAGAAAGAGAGAGAATGGATTTCTTGTGAGGAAGAGAGCTTTGGAAATGAGTGAGAATGGCTATCTCTTTCAATCTCAATGAATCTCTTAATGGCAGCTCTTAACCCTAGAGAAATGACCTAGGTTCGTATTTATAGGGTCCCATAAAAACGAGTTAGGTCAAATCCCAACGGTTAGAAATCTGAGGCAACTAGTCGGTCAAAGAACAAACACTGACCGACTAGTTCATCAACTAGTCGGTCAGTCAAACAACATGGACCGACTAAGTGAAGAACTGAGAAGAGATAGAAATTCAGACCTAGAAATCTAGTCGGTCCAAGAAGACTTTCTAACCGACTAGTTTCACAACTAGTCGGTCAGTCAGTGAACGTAGACCGACTAAGAGGCAAAAACAAATAGTCTGAATACAAATTGACTTAGTCGGTCCAAGAACAAAAGTTGACCGACTAGATTGTCAACTAGTCGGTCACCAAACGTTCTTAGACCGACTAACGGTAAACAGTAGCTTAGGAGAAATTTGGCATGTACAGTAAATCACAACTAGTCGGTCAAAGAAGCATCACTGACCGACTAGTTCACAAACTAGTCGGTCGGTGAGTCAACGTAGACCGACTAACTGTAAACAGTACTGAACAAGAAAAGATTAACATAAACTAGTCGGTTCAAGAAGCTCTGCTGACCGACTAGATCACCATCTAGTCGGTCAGTACTTCTTCTTGTACCAACTAATATGCACAAATAAGTCCGAATCGAAGCGCGATGCTTCGAGGAAGATAGAATGGACTTGTACTAAGATCCTAGAGCTACGATATGAGCGTTATGAAGATAGAAGCGTAAGATATACTCAAGGCTTAACATTCTATAGATCGAAGCTAAAAGACTATAAATAAAACCTTAATGAATGGGCTTCGAGAGCTTCGATTAATTCTTCATGACTTCCAAAACGATCCAAGAGCTTCAACGAAGCTTTAGGCACAGAATACGAGTGTTGAGAAGTCTTGAGATGTCGCTTTGATTGTTCTCGTGAATTTGGCGACGATCTCCAATACTGCGCTCACAAATTGTTAGTTTATGTTTGCTCATCATCCAAAACCAAATCCGGGGAGTCCAATATTCAACAGTAAGTACTTAAACGTGATGCTGCTTCATGGAGCCGACGAGCCATACCTCTGCCGAGCTTTCCACACTACCCTAATTAAGACGGCGGAAGGATGGTACAAGGAATTACCCGACGACTGTGTCGGGTCATTCGACGAATTGGCCAATTTGTTTTGCAGGCAATTTGTCGCGGGTCGGCGTCCCAAGAGAAAGTCATCACACCTCTTCATGTTCAAGCAGAATGATAAAGAGCAAATCCGAGACCTCGTCTAGTGGTTCAATGACGAAAGGCTCGATGTGGATGATACACCGGATGAGACTGTCATCGTGGCTTTCACTCAAGCAGTGCGGAACAAACACTTGCGGAGGGCCCTCCACCAATTTCCACCTAACAACCTCGTGGAGCTGTTCAATATCACAGATCGGTTCACCATCTCTAAAGAAGCGGAGGAACCAACTGAAACTATTGAGAAAGGACTCCTGCCCACCATAGAGACACTAGGCGAGAAAATCCATCCCAGGGAACCCCTCGCCAGGAATCTCGGGATAAGAGACAGAGAAAGAGGAGCCCTTGAAGCAAGGAACACCCAGTTTATGCAAGACCAAACGCACCCAAAGCAAAGGTCCTAGCTTATGTCTGGAGAGAAGAACTGGTTCAAGAATCCGCCAAGAAGGGCAAATATGAAAAAAGGGATGACATCAAATCCTGCAAGTACCACAATGATTATGTGTATGATTACCAATGATTGCTGGACACTTAAGAAAGAAATCGACGCACTAGTCAAGCATGTGCACCCCAAGAATCCACTCGACAACCAGCCAAGCAAAGAATGAGCCTCAAAGCAAAAGGGCAAGATGACGTGGTCGCCTATCACTAAGGCGGTCGATTAGCGAGCTTCAAAGCTCAAGATCAAATAAAAGCGTGGAAAGAAAACGACCCCCGGTGAGAATCGAAAATGCATGTACGTTTTTTCTTTCTTTGTTAAACATATTTTTCATCAAACACAATTCTGCTTCCTTTTCGAAACAACTTTCTTCGATAGAGAATTTATGAATTTTGTGAGAATTACCCCCATCAAGCTCCTCGTTACAAGGATCTGGTCCTTAGGAAAATCTAGATGGGCCACATTCATTAAACAATTATATTGATGAAAACTCACATCTGTACTTTAAACGTTCATCAGATGTAAGTCGAAGGGGCCACCCCATCACTACTGAACGAACATATCGTGTCGTTAGACGTAAGTCAAAGTGACCATCACTTCGCCACTGAACAACCCTATCGTGTCGTCAGCCGTAAGTCGAAGGGACCACCCCTCGCCACTAAACGATTCTCTCGTGTTGTCAGCCGTAAGACGAAGGGGCCACCCCTTCACCACTGGACGACCCTCTCGTGTCGTCGGACGTAAGTCGAAGGGGCCACCACTCGCCATTGAATGAGGTGGTCTGGTTTGGACATGGTTCAACGACTTAACCCCGCCCATCTTGAGCAATGATTTAACCCGTCGAAATGGGACATCAGGCATTACGACCGCCCATATAAATGACGACAAACAAAGAGATATAAATCAACTTTTCTGGCGTTTGTACTACATTACAAAATTGTCCTCATTTATATGACAATCACCCTCCTATACATTTGAAAATTCTTGCGGGATAAGAAGAGCGTCAAGATTCTGCAACGAGTCGCGATGCCTTGGTCTCCCTCAAGCGCAGCAACATGCTCTTGATCCCCCGGAGCACCAGCATCTGCATCGTCACCCGTCGTGATGACGATTCCGCCAGTAGGAGCGGCACCTCTGTGCTTTGACTCAAATCATCGCCAGTTATGACCGGAAACAGCACGGTGATCTGATCGATCTCAGCGGCAATACCAGGGAATCGATCCTTCACCTCCGATCGGTATCGTTCATAGCCATGCGTATACAATTCGTTGAAATCAGGCAATGAATCCTTGTATTCCTGTACCGCCTTCTCCGCTATGGCCTCTGTGCCAACTCCCCGAAAGTTGTCGATAAGTCGGGCGAGGAGCTCATTCTCCGGACTTCCCACTTGGCCTTCTCCTCCAGCAGCATTTTTTTCACTCGCTCCCTCGAGGTGGCTTGGGCAGCTTCCTCCTTCTGAGACTCACTTAACTCGTGCTCAAGCTCGAGCACTCGTGTTCGCCTCAGTTTACACAGAAGCCCCAGCCTATCCAGCTCCGCCTAAGATTTCTCCACGACATTCTTCACGGCCTCTAAAGTGACTTCATGATTAGCCAACATCGATGCACGGCGACGCAGCGCAGCATTCGCCACGAGAGCCTGCATACAAGGCACAATGGTCAACATCCACACCTGCATCATCTATAATGAAGACTAGCACAGTAGTTACCTGGACATTCGCATGGACGACAATCGAAGTGAGCCTTTCATAATCGACCCTCTCTAGAACAGCCCTATCCTGCAGAAGGGTCGCGTTTTCGGCAATCCGAGAAGCGTTTCCGCAATCCAGAAGAGCAGAATCGTCTCTCTTGATTGGAAATTCCATTTGAAGAAGCTCCTCTGCGGGACAATAAAATGGGGCTTGAGGCGATCGACTTTCCAACAAAAGCGATCTGAATTTTTCAGGAATATCCTTAGCCAGTGACACTGTAGGGAACAGTCCTCCACAAGGCCATCTTGATGTAGAAGGTGCTCCAGAGGTCGGGTTTTCCCCTGAATCTCCATCTAGATGAGCTCCCTGTTCTTGTTCCTGCTCGTCAATATGAGCCTCGCTACGCATTTGACACACATCCGAAGGCACAGGCCGACCCATGACATCAGTCAACCCGGACGGCTTCGAGTCGCTAAGACGAAGTTGCCGCCTCGTTTTCTTCCTATCGACTGCTACCACCTCAAATTCGGTGGGGGGCTTTTTCTTTTTCTTTCGATGGAGGCGTACCGGCTGAGGAGCCACATGAGTGACAATGGGCAATTCCTCTGAGGCACGTGCCACTCCTTCCTCCATAGAAGGCACTCGATGAGATAACATGCTCACATTAGCTTCTCTGATAAAAGCCTCGACCACATTCCTCAGCGCAGAGTCCACCTGGTACTCCAGACCAATCATGCCTGCAAGAGAAAAACATGTTAGGACATGAAACGAAGATCGAACAGTTGATGGGCAGAATTGGATTGACCTTTCGTCCATATGGTCCCGCGCAGCACCATGTCGGACAACAACCACTTCGTCTTTCTTATATTCTCCGACAGGTTCGACAATGCATCGGCAGCTTCCTTCTTTGCTTCGGACAAAGCATTGTCCTCGGCGAGACCTAAGTCAGGCACACCCCATCTGGTGCAAAAGCTCGCCTCGCCTTGAAAGACCACAAACACGAACTTGTCTTTCCAAATTAAATTCGAGGAAGGGAGATCGTCGAATAGCTTTCTGCCTCGGTAGGCCGTTATCATAAACCAACCTGGATTCTTGAGAGGAGGAATCGAGGAGTAATTGAACAATCACATCGACGGTTCAACTTTCTTCATCACGCACATAGCGAGGAAGCCAACCAATACACCAATGACGTTTGACATCAGCTAACAAATGGAAAGGTTCAATGTACTCAGTACATAGCGCATGAAAGGGTGCATGAAGAATCGAAGCCCTCGTTAGAAGGCTTTGACATAAACCCCAACCTCCTGATCGCTGGGACGATGAGCCCTTTCATCCCTTCCGGCAACCGGATCTGATAGTCGAGTCGGACATATTTTCTCTCAAATTCAGGGATTTGATGGGCCCCAACTTTGGATATTTGGTTGACAATCAGACCGTGCACCACGGCCACATCCTTGTTCTTCTGCATAACGGAAGCCGAGCTCCTCCCAGAGGCTGGGATAGATGACGAAGCCATTTTTGAAAGGAGAAAATCTAAATTGAGAACGATGAAGACGATGACTTCAAATTTCCACTCTGGAATCGTCTTATATCAACTACACGACCACGGCGTGATGAGACATGTGTCGAAGATCCAAGCCTCTTAGCATCTTGAATTTCGAACCGGCGAATCATCTAAATCAACAAAGCGGGCACTTTGGTGCCTAAAACTCGAGTATTAATTCCTCGACTGTCATACCCCATTAATGCGATATAACGTCGCTTGACCCCAATAGGCAAACTGTCTGAGGTCGAGCGACGGGGGGCCATTGTTGAGCCATCGGGCCGGCACTGGAGGGGGCTCGTTCGGCGAGCGACTAGGCCCGCAAAGCCCACGAGAGAGGCCTGAAACTGACTCAGTCAGAGCCCACGTATCAATCGCCCGTTGCACTCCCACCGATTGAACGTGAGATTGAAAGTGAGCTCATAAATAGCAGGGACGTGGGCGACGGTTATCCCTATTAAAGGGGAAAGATCGTGGCACCATAATTGATGACTGTTATCCCCCCAACGTCACTGAAGAAGCCTCAGAGGTCTATAAATACGGGGGAAGACGGACAGAATAGTAAGGTACGAGATCTGACACTCTGACATTATATTCTCTAGCTTATATTTCTTCCACAAAAAGAGCGTGCGACGCAAGACCTGAGACGAGCCTCCGTGGATCGATCTCAGCTGCTACAAGCTCACTCACCTCTCTTAAGTCCCATTCTAACTTAAGTATTGGATGTGATTTGGGTCGGGACCTAGATCTGACCCTCCCTGACGCTTCCTTGTGGTGCAGATCATCAAATCCCGATCCTACAAGAAGGTCGTGTCTAAGCTTCCCAACACCGATCGATCGAGGCTCGATCCGTTCGAGGGTCGAACAAGCACCGCAAGTCAACCACCATCTATCAACGACCCTGGTTCTTATAACCTAGGATCCCACTTAACCGACTGACGAGGTTTCAACTCAACAAGAAAGGATTCACGTTAGCATCTCAATTGTTTCGATCATTTTTGGCCTTAACAATTAGAGAACCATTATAATAGAAACCTAAGAATGCAATAATTCAAATATCATGGCTTTAACTATTTTACTCGTCAATACTCAATAGGAGCTTTCTTGTGGGAGAGATTAGTAATGAGGATGTATTGATCGAGAAAGAATACATTCCACTTGAGGATATTGGTAAGGAAGATGATGGTATAAGGAGTTTAGTGCCCGCTTACATATCATTATATCTAGATTCTACACTTAGGAATGAGGAAGAATGATGAAGGACAAATGATTTCTTTAGCTACATCAAAATTAGAAATAAACCTTTTAAAGTAATGATTGATGGATGGAGTTGTACAAATTTAGTCAAGTCAGCTATGGATATAATGAGATTAATAGCTGACCCTCATCCATAACCTTTTAACTTTACATGGGTTGATTAACTCATATTTTGTTACCTAACGTTGTCTAATGCATATACAATTTTCATACCATCAAGATAGCATCTGGTATGATGTATTAATGGATGCTACATATATTCCTCTAAATATGCCCTGATTGTTGACTTAGATGTTGCATATTTTGGAAGAGCCAACATATATACACATTAATATTTGAATGAAAAAATTATGTTGATCCATTGAAGACCTAAGAGTATAATTAAAAATAAAAAAGTCGATTAATTCTTAGTAAGCTACTAACTCAAAAACCTCATCATGTGAATCCAAATTTCTTATAGTTTAGCTTTGATCTTATCCCTAGTGCATTCTCTGAGCAGTTTGTATATGGTTTAAGTGTTTTGCATCTTAAAACTTATGAAATTAACCATACTCACAAGTCTGTTACACAATCAAATAGAAATTTGCAAGAATTTACAGTTAGAGATGATAAAATGATTTGAGTTTGTCTTGAGAGATATGTCCTAGAACCAATAAGGAGGCTTTGCATGCATCATACAAGTTCTCGATAAACCCTACCGAGTGATGTTCCCAATGCGATTGAGTCGAGTATTTTTACGAGATATTAAGGACAAACATCCTTCAGTAGCATTCCATATTCGTCCTTCACATATGTCACCATGGAGCTGATTGTGTTGTTCTACCAGTTATACTATTCGTGTCGCTATTTATTAGGCAATGATGTTCTCAAGTTGAGGAGAATGATGAATATCTATCTAGTTTGGATTTAAAATATAGTCCTTTTTAAATATTATTTGAGATAAAGTTTGAGTACTTTGCATTTTTAGTTATTTTATTTCAGATAAAGTTTAAGTCATTTTAAATCTTTTGGTTATTTTGAGTTTTTGATTATTTTAAAGTTTTAATCCTACATTGGATGTAGTTTTTCAAAGTAAAGTTGTAAGCATATATAAATGCCACAAAAATATTTTATTTTTCATGAATATTGGAATAGGAAATGAAATTTGATGTAAACTTTAAAATTAAATCTTTTATATTGGAGTGTGAGCATGGGCTTGGTGGATTGGGCATGATATCCAAAAAATCTTCATATGCGACACGTATGAGTTGGTGATGATTAGATCTCCAGGATGCGAGGTCCGAAAATTTATCAAATCCCTAATTTTCTTCTTTCCCATTTTTTCTACCACAACTTTTCCCCTTTCGTCCTGCGTCAAAAATCCAATATTGTAGATTCACATATAACAGCACCACTTGTGAGTGACAATTTATGCTTAAGGTTAATGCCTGTATGGAATGGATGATAAGTTGCACAAGCTCTTAGAATATTCAGAGTTAAAGGTCAGGGAAATAAATTTCCAACTATTTGGCTGAAAGAATTGGATACTAATATAGGTAAGAATCTATAGTATCGTATCTCGAACTAGAATACCAAGAAAAGAAAAGCAAGAATTGAAAATTATTATAAATTTGTATCACATGAATTAAAAATTAATTGCAAAATAGGGGGGAATACCAATATGAGTAATCGATTCTTGGCATGCAAATATCGTTCGATCGCTATCCCAGTAGGAAGTAAAGGTGGGACTTGTCTCCTTCTAAGTTGTGCTTCAACAACAGTATCATTAAGTTCACTGCAGCAGAGAGGAAACTTTAAGCATCCCTAGAGCAGAGATGTTTAAAAAGGTCAAAAGTCTGATGTTCTGGAATCGATAAATATAGTGCAAATCCACCTCAAAAATTTATATTATTCAGAATGAGACAATTATAGGTAAAATTCATGTCAGCAGTATTCCAAACAACAAAAAATGAACAAAACTAGGATCAATTAATAACACAAGGAGAGGCCATGCGGCCGACTACATTCCCAAAATGACAGACAATTTTATATGTCAAATGATGCAAGCAAGAAGTTGCATGACTACTTACAAGCTATGACATGTACGCCCCCCCCCCCCCCCCCCCCCCAAATAAAAAAAACAACACACACGCATGCACGCACACACACAAAACCAAAAGTCAGCATGTATGACACACATAGACATGGCACGTGTGTCCACACCCCTGTCAGACACTCGCAAATATCTAAAAAGTATTCAGCTGTAAAATATGCATAAGCTGGCATAGGTTATTCCCCCTTTTGACAAAAGCTAATTGGTCTATAAATTAATTTGTTAAATTAAGTTATGTATACATGATACAACCCAATACATCCATTTATATTAGTTGAAGATACAAATATTTCAAAGAAATATGCATACATAATGGCACCCTCATGTCAGAGATTTTGGTAGTTGCTAAGGCAGATGTGCTGTATCCGGGTCAACCTAGGACATTTGCATCCATGTCCACAAATCATACCTTACAAGAAAGATATAATGAAGCCAAACTAGTGGAAGCAACCGATAGCAGATGTGCTAAAACAATGATATTTTTTATTTCTGGGAAGTACATCAATTTGTTCCATACAATTTTCTTTCCAACACCATAATCAGTGAGAGAGGAAGAAATCAGTAAAATATGCTTTCTAGACAGGGTTCTGTAGAAGGCTATTGTTTCACATCCTTGCAGCAAGACAAATATACAGCATGCTTTCTAGACAGGGTAAGATGGCGTTTGAAAATTAAGAACTGTGGTATCTACCTTACAAAAGTTTCAGCCCAATCCTGGGCTGTGTGTGTAGTCACATGAGCATAGTTATGTCTAAATCGCTTTTCCCTTTCATCAGCAGGCATGTTCAATGCATAGGCAATCGAATTAGCAACCTCCGTGATGTTCCATGGGTTTACCAAGAGAGCACCAGCTCCAAGAGATTGTGCTGCCCCTGCAAACTAAATACAAAGTGCATATTGACTATTACGATCAACCTCAGATAATAGGAAGAAACCCAAAGGTAAAATGACATGTAGGAGAAATGTAGAAAGATCAAAAGTAAAGATTGCCGACAAATCCACAAGAACTAAAGAAAACAACTTATACGCGATATCTATGTACCATCATAATTGTCAATCAAAAGGAACAAAGAAGAGTGTAACTTCACTACCTTTTCCTCGAAACAGAAACCACTTATATATGAGTCTTCATAACCATACAAATTTTCTACAAAACAAAATTATGAAAAAATTGATAATTAATTGATAAATTTAATTCAGTAATTATTGATTTTCCCAGTTTATATGACTGTTTTCAACACAAATTTTGATATAGGTAAAACCTTGAAGATGGTTTTCTAATATAATGAAAATTTTGTTTTTCCGTGTATTGTGCAATCCCTTTGCCTAAAGATTTCATTTGTTAACGGCATTCATATAATGATAAACATCAATTCTTAGGCACTATTCCATCAGTCAGTGGACCAAGATACTGAAATTGCTAAGAAAAAGTGACCTCTTTGAATTCTTCAAATGCTTCTGAAACATGAGTATACTTATCACTTCAAACGTTCGAAGGAAAAGCATCTATTTATGTAATATATATAGCCACATAATCCCCCTCCCTAAAAAAACCCCATTGAAAAGCACAAATAAGATATGCAAGTTCTTTTAGGATTCCAATGTAAAATACAAGGCAGCCATGTGTGCTTTGAAATAACAGTGACAGACACATCATATACAGGGAATAAGAAACATGTCAAAATGAAATCATTTAGAAATTGGGACGGTTCAAAAATCAAGGTTATCGATAATTACTTCACTTAGAATGAGAACCCCTTTCTTTGAACCTTGGCATGTCACGAACTCATAGCTTACCAGGTTCATACCATCCCTCAATGACGTTACAAGCGCCACATCTAAAAAGTATATACATATAAATGCATCAGTATAAGTAAAATGTGAATAACATAGAAGAAGAGTGACATCCACAAATAGAAATCAAATAGGCATAACTAGAAAATTTATATAGAAGAAACTTAAAAGCATCAGACGATAGACAATGCACCTACATCCAAGAAACTTACAAAAAACACATTATTATAAACAAACCAGATTAATAAATTTTAATTCAAATCAGATCCAACGAAATGCAGATTAGGTCAAATCACAATTAGTTCAAGTCCTAATCTAATCTACATAATAAGGTATATTATAATATATGTCATAAAACTTGCTTACAACACCAGAAGCAAACAATATTCTCTGCTGAAACATAGAAAATATACAGGATTCCAATCTGACCACAACTAATTGTATACATACCAAATCCAGATAAGGTCAGGCAGATACTCGCCCACATCATTTTGATTTATATGGCCTTGAGAATTAGATTAGACTTTGAATGACTAAACCCAATCAGAATCAGATATTCATCATGCCAATAACAACAAACATTGACAGCAAGCTTCTCAGTACTACCCCAAATATTAGTTGCAAGAATATTTCATTTTAATATTGATGATAAAACTATCAACAAAGTCATAACTAATGAATGGGTGGAGAGGCAGTAGATGCTCGGATAAGTGGAGGACAATTGCATAGGTCAACGTTACTGGAAAAATAGGGGATGTCATATGTTTTAATTGTGGATGATGTCAAGTTGGACAGTATCTACATTACATTTGGACAAGCTCAGCTATGGAAAAGGCAAAACTTTAAATGATACATGACCTAATTCAAATCACAACAGGACAGACTGACTGGATGTCTGGCTTATTTTCCATCGGCCACCAGCTAAATATAATTTACTTTCATCATCGGCAAATGAAACCCTATCAGGGTTCTTATAACCATCAAATTCTATCTTAGATTTATATAAAGGGACCACCCAACTGAGGAAGCAGAAAAAGAAAGCAAATTATTATGGCAAGAATTTAGAGCTTCTTTACTTGTAACTACTCCTAGACTTGGTGTTATAATGTATTTGACATTAACTATGTTTTGAATATAAATAAATGATCTAATATGTAGTGACTATGTATCATATTCAAGAAAAGGATAATGTACATATTTAAAACGAGCGGTGCAGAAGGTCAGAAGAAACATTATAATGATCATCGAAGTGAGAATGGTAAGGAAATATTGGACAGATACTAAGCATAAGAAATCTCCATATGAACACCAAATGCTGATGGAGGTCAGGCGATACCGAAGCCTGACTAGAGTAAACAAAAATAATATGGAATCACTCAAAATATGGAAATATTATGAAGACAACAAAACGAAAGAAAAACTTAAAAGAATCACTAGTACATAGAAGGAAAACTATAGCAAACTCTGAGAAACAGTTGTACAAGAGGAACTAACTACTTTTCGATATGCACAGTTATCGGCATAAACGTTATAGGGAGCATAACCCTCATACGTGAATAATGAGGATGATGCGATCATCACTTATAGGAGGAGGAGGCGCAGCGCGACAACTTCGGCAACTTCAGGGGAAACTTTGCAAATTCTAAACTTTGGTGGGCTTTTGTGTAAAAAGACCAAAATGTATAATTTGGTCTTTTAATAGGCTGTGTCCGGCTAACTTGAAAACTTCATAATAGTGCTAAATCCCTTTATGAATCAACAGTAGAATGTGGCTAAACCATGAAAACTTCTAACTTCGTATATATTACGAGGTTCAGGCCATTCTATAATCGCTTGGACCTTCTGGGGATCCACACGCACTCCTTCTAATGAAACCACAAAACTTAAGAAGCTGAAGCGATCTGTCATGAAAGAACACTTTTTAAGGTTCGCATAAAGGGTCTCTTTTTTCAGGGTGATGCATACCTGTTGCAGGTGGTCTATATGCTGCTCTCTAGATTGACTATATATGAGGATGTCATCAAACTACACGACTAAAAATTTTCCCATGAATGGACGCAGTACTTGAGCCATCACTCGCATGTGCTAGGGGCATTAGATAGTCCAAAGGGCATGACTATCCACTCATATAAACCATTCTTCGTCTTAAAGGCCGTTTTCTATGCATCTCCTGAGCATACTCAAATCTAATGGTAGCCACTCTTAAAAACAAATTTTGAAAATATAGTGGTGTCAGTCATCATGTCAAGCATATCATCTAACCTAGGGATGGGAAAACTATACTTGATCTTGATCTTATTAATTGGACGAGTATCCATACACATTCTTCATGAACCATCCTTTTTAGGTGTGAGGAGAGACGACACGCCACATGGGCTCAAACTTTCCCTGATAAAACCTTTTGCTAACAGCTCATCAACTTGCATCTTCAACTCAGCATGATATAAACTTCATTGGATAGTGATGTCGCCAACGACCACATCACCATCCAGCGTTGCCGCCTCTAGCGGCATCTTCACCCTTCACCGTCACCCTCCACCGACTCCCTCACCCTCAACGACCTCCCCCATAGTTGACAACACTCAAGCAGTCGACAAAACACCCCAGAACCGTCATCTTCCATGTCGTTGTCAATCGTCGACGCCTCCATCGGTGACGGACGGAGCCATCAATGCCACCAGCAACTTTGCAATTATCAGACGTACTCACACCTGGAAATTTGATGGAAAACCTTTGTCGTTTCATCCGGATATCAATGTCGACGAGATCAGTGCCGACATACTACAGTGACGGTGTTAGGAACCAACCAAAGATAGGATTTTTATAGCAAAATAATAAAGAAGAACAAGATAATTGGGCACAAAAGAGGTGTGCCCTCCTCCCAAGACGCCTAGAGGACGTCCGCACTCGTCTAGATCTAGAATTACTCCTAATGGACGCTCAATAGAATTCTCTCCAATATTAAGCATGAGAAAAGAAGAGAAGGCTACCCCCTATTTATAATAGAAACCATGACAATCCTAAACCAAGTAGGACTAGTCCGGCTAATCCTACTCCAAGGAGGACTCGGGGTGGGAGGGGGAATCCTACTCCAAGGAGGACTCGGTGCGGGAGGGGGAATCCTACTCCAAGGAGGACTCGGGGCGGGAGGGGGAATCCTACTCCAAGGAGGACTCGGAAAGGGCAAGTACAAAAAAGAGGGTCGGGTGTAAACCCGCATGGGTTTGGGCACAGGCCCATCAAGTAATTTCTCCCCTCCTTAGCTGTGCATGGATCTAACATTACTCCGCCCCTGAAAATCCACCTTGTCCTCAAGGTGGTGCATGGAGTGTGGGTGCCATCCATCACACGTATTGCATGTCTCCTCCCGGATCGAAAGGATGAGATTGGTCTCCACCACCTTCATCAACGCCTAGATAAAAGCCACGGTCACCACCAGTCAGATCTGAAGGCCATCTATATCCAAAACTGAGATGTTGACGCTCTGAAAGACTTTGAACTGAAAACCAATGGCATTGGGGCCCACGCCGCCCTCCCAGAAGCTCAAATGCTCGCTGTTTTGGGCCCAGAAAGTTGAAAAATTGCTGTCCGCTACATCGGAGGGTCTGTCGTCGATGCTGAAGGGGCTGCCGGGCCTTGCAGGGCCACGGCAGGAGTCTGCACGGGCTCCTTGGCTCCTGCAGGGCCTGCAAGGCCCCTGCAGGGGCCTGCCGGGCCTGCCGGGCCCCTGCCGGGCCCTGCAGGGGCTCCTGTGACCCCTGCAGAATTTTTGCAGGGCGGCCAGCCCCTGCAGAAATTCTGCAGAGGGCGTGTCCGCCTTCTTGAGATGACGGCTAGGGTTTGCTCGCCTTGGGGACTCGTCCTCGTCTTCCGCGGCCGCCTTTAAATCTGGATTTTCACCGCCATCGGATTTAAATCTGAAATTTTTAGATCTAAAAATTTTCTCTTCTTCCTCCGTCGCCTTCAGATCTGGATCTGAAAATTTCAGATCTAGATCTGAAAATTTCAGATCTGAAATTTCTAGATCTGGGCTTTTCTCCTCCAAAGGTGACGTCTTTTGCCCAAAATTAGGGTTTTTGCCGTCGTGGATGCGCGCCGTCAATAGCTCCATGATTTTTGCAAATTGCTCGTTGTTCTTTGCTTGTCTTGCCTTCATGTGCTCGATGTATTCCACCAATTCGTCAACCGATTTCTTTACCCCTTCAATTCCCGCCATGGATCGTCACGCGCTCTGATACCAAATTGTTAGGAACCAACCAAAGATTGGATTTTTATAGCAAAATAATAAAGAAGAACAAGATAATTGGGCACAAAAGAGGTGTGCCCTCCTCCCAAGACGCCTAGAGGACGTCCGCACTCGTCTAGATCTAGAACTACTCCTAATGGACGCTCAATAGAATTCTCTCCAATATTAAGCATGAGAAAAGAAGAGAAGGCTACCCCCTATTTATAATAGAAACCATGACAATCCTAAACCAAGTAGGACTAGTCTGGCTAATCCTACTCCAAGGAGGACTCGGGGTGGGAGGGGGAATCCTACTCCAAGGAGGACTCGGGGCGGGAGGGGGAATCCTACTCCAAGGAGGACTCGGGGCGGGAGGGGGAATCCTACTCCAAGGATGACTCGGAAAGGGCAAGTACAAAAAAGAGGGTCGGGTGTAAACCCGCATGGGTTTGGGCACAGGCCCATCAAGTAATTTCTCCCCTCCTTAGCCGTGCATGGATCTAACAGACGGCTTGATCGAGATGACCCCAATCCCCAGTCGAGCCACTGAGCCAAGCCGATCCACTGAGCCATGCGGAGCCGAGCCGAGCCGATCTGTCGAAGTCAATCCGAGCCATGGACCGGTCAACGGCTACACAAACACCGTCCAATTTTTCTGCGATTTTCTGGTTTATTTTCTAGAAATTTTCTACGCATCTTTACTATTTTGATGATTCGGGTTCCATTTGAAGCCCAAATTCAGTGTTGTTCGTACCAGTGGATAGCTGACTCAGCCAAGTACGCATCGATACCATCCGTGCAAAAAGATCATATATAAATTATGTGATACCATACTGATTACTACAATGAAGAATTCAATGAAAATTAGTTTCTGATGTAAACTTAGTTTCTCTATGAATTAAAACTTCTGCATTGGTGTGCAAGAGTGTGTTGATTGCCTGGGTGAGAAGTCCGAAGAATCTCTACGCGTGAGGCGTGCATGTCGATGACAAATTTTTCAAGATGCGAGATCAAAAAAAATTATTAAATCCCTAATTTACTTCTTCCCTAAGTTACCACCACATCCATTCTCGCTTCCATCTTGCGTTAGTCAAGCCTTATCCAACGATGGATAAAGCATAAACGACATGTGCATTCGTGTAAAGAATTTAAGGACTGTCTAGATTTCGCGACAGGGAGACCTTCATGAACAGCTATTTGCCCTTAGAAAGGGTGTGACATAAGGCCCGTTACTCCAAATGCAGTTGCTCGTCCCATCCTGGTTCCTCTTCTCACGCTGCTATGCATTCATCGTCTTTGACCATCAAGACCTAGAGCGCGCGATCTCGTTAATGATGTCTTGTAGTGAACTTCTTGTCGCATCAAAAATATATTTCATGTTTGCATTTATTCTGGATCTCGGACTCAGTAAGACGCTTGAACATGTGTTCAGCTTGAGTCTCGTTGTTTCTCTCCTAGCTCGTCGGACTCCTGTAATCTGGAATTTCTGTTTCTCTGTTGTAGCATTTGTGTAGAAAGGTACACCACTCATCACTTCATTGGCCCGCCGCTCTTTTATGAGACGGTCATCTATCATCTGTGCCAACTCAATTGTGTCTAACAGTCCTCTCAGTCTCTATATGCGAAGCTCAACATGAATGTGTGCTTTGGGACCTTTCATGTAACTCCCCTTCAAGGACACCTCAGTCAATCCCCGCACACGACCTGAAAGCATCTCAAACTTCTTTAGGCACTCTTTGACAGTCACATCCTGCCTAAGGGCAAATAGCTGCTCATGAAGGTCTCTCCCATTAGTGTCGTGAAATCTGTGAAGCAGATAGTCTTTAAATTCTTCACACGACTGCACAGGCCATTTCTGCTCTCTCCACCGATGTCAGGATAAAGCTTCACCCTCTAAACATATCCCAACCGGCCTCAGTTTCTTCGCTTCAGTAAGGCGCGTCACCTCAAAGTACATCTCTGTAGATCCACTCATAAGGGTCTTCTCCTTCAAATATCGGCATCTTTAATTTTCTAACCCTGCTGTCTATATTGAATTCCTTGTGATGCTCTCCCTCGGTACCGATCATAATAGTACATTTGGTTCGGGCCTCGTGGTGCATCAGCCTCCAAATCTACCTCTTTCATCTTCATTGTCATTCTCCCAACCGCCATCATCCCAGTCAGATCCTCCAACTTTTGCATACTCCGGAACAGCATCATAATATCTGGAAAACTCCTTGTAGTCTCGAACTGATCGTCGACATCTCTCTACAGCAATCCAGGGCCAGTGGGGCCCCTTAAAGGCCTTCAGGTCAGCTCCGAACCCGAGGGGTCTCTCCACTGCTCGTCGGGTCCTCGAAGGACCGCCCGGGTGTCGCGAAGCCCCTGGCGGCCCCACCCAGGGTCGGCATGCCCCGTGCGGCCAGGGGACCGTGATGCCCCAAGCAACCCTGGCGGGGATTGACATAGCCTTGGCAAGCTGACAGGGCACCGTGAGGCCCCTAGCGGCCCTGGCGGGCCTCATCAGCCCTGGGCAGGGCTTCCCAAGGGCCGCAAGGCCCCTGGTGGTGTCGTGGGTGGTCGCCGCCTCCTGTGTGTTCCTTCTCTCCATCTTCAGACACTTCGTCGATGTCAGATAGAAGTCCTTCAATAAATTCCGCGTCTTTCTCCTTCCAATTCGTCAAAGTTTGCGCATTTTAAGCCGGATCTAAGTTGATGCACTCATCTCTACTTAGATCTGAATCCTTCGCCTTTGATAACGCACCTACTTGTTGCGCTCGTCTCCACTCAGATCTGAATCCTTCGCCTTTGATAACGCGCCGACTTGTTGCAAGATCTGTTGGTTTAATTACATGATGACTTCGAATATCGTGTTCATCCTCACTTCCGACACCTTGACTTCGGATCCAATTGCAGATCTCATCTCCTCTATCGATTTCTTCAATCCTTTAACTTCAGTGTCGAGTTTTTCCTCTAAAGCCTCAACCTTCCTTATCGCCGTCATTAGAATCTTGCTCTGATACCAATTTGATGTGATCTACAAGATAAATAAATGTAAATATAGGGTTTTTTGAAAGAATTGAAAAAAGATGAGATTTTTATTAGATATGGAATATAGGTAACAAGATATTGGACCTCTTTCGAGAGGAGGTTGCTCTTCTAGTTTACATTCGGGATCAAAGTCTAAATTTTCAAGGACGATGTTTCTAATCAACTCCTAAAAGGTTTCTTTAATCTACATAGAGCCCTAACCCTAGTCGTCATTACAAAAATTTCCAAACTACCCCTAAAACCCAAAATTACTAAAACGTCCTTGGATCATCCCCGATCATCCCATTGCTTTGCTGCAACTCCCTCTAGCCTCTCCATTGGTACGTCCGAATCGCATCACGTACTCTCAAACATGAGCTCATCGTTAGAATAAAGATACTGTATTGTTCATATTACCTGTACTGATTTACTTAGCTCAGTTGGTCACTATCCAACTGATGATTACCACGTATCGACGTTCATGTTTCATGTAGTTACTATCTTCACTAGTTTATACTATTTATGTTACCATGTTATATGCTTATCATATACATGCTATAAGTTTACCAAGTATTTTTATATTTTTATATACATGATATTTTTATATTTTTGATCTTATTTGGAGAATCCTACACAAGCATGTTTTGTTGATGGATATTTTTGTAATTATTTTTCTTAGGAACATCCATTAAGTTCGCAGATTCCTAAGATTTTCATCATAGGTCTGTCCTTTGATTGGCTCATCACTTACTCTATCATTTTTATTCAAATATTCATCAATAAATTTCAGATTTGTTCCGGATCTATCAATTTGATATCAGAGCATCGATCCATGGCGGCGTCGACGAGGGCCATAGATCGAATTGATGCGGTGGAGGAGAAGCTAAATGCGGAGATCGATGGAGTGAAGAAAACCCTAACGGAGAATGGAGAAGCAATTGCAAAGTTGACTGCTTCCGTTGATCGGATCGCGGCTTCCAACGAGAGGATGACGGCTCACCACGAGAGGATGAACGCACTGCAAGACAAACAAGATGAGGCCATCACGCAAATCATCTTTCAACTTTCGATCCTCACCGGAAAGGGTGGAAATGACGGCGCAAACCATAATCCTTCGAAAAAGGTGCCACCTTTGGAGAATGTGAAGGAAAAGATGATAAAGGCTTGCTTTCCGACACCAACGATTACTTCAAGGATGAAGAGGAGGAGCCGTGGAAGAACGAGGAGATCGTCGGACATCACCGAGATGGCAAAGGAAGCCGGCCGAACCCCCATACTCATCAGGGGGGCGACCGGCCCGAACCAAGGGCAGGGGCAGCTACCCCGCCCTTTCCAGCTCCCGGCAAGGTCGGCCGAGCCATGTCGGCCACCAGTAGGGTCAGTCGAACCTGTCCCATCCCCCGGAGGGGCCGCTAGAGGCGGCAGCGCTGGATGGTGATGTGGTCGTCGATGACATCACTATCCAACGAAGTTTATATCATGCTGAGTTGAAGATGCAAGTTGATGAGCTGTTAGCAAAAGGTTTTATCAGGGAAAGTTTGAGCACATGTGTCGTGTCGGCTCTCCTCACACCTAAGAAGGATGGTTCATGAAGAATGTGTATGGATACTCGTGCAATTAATAAGATCACGATCAAGTACAGTTTTCCTATCTGTAGGTTAGATGATATGCTTGACATGATGACTGACACCACTATATTTTCAAAAATTGATTTTAAGAGTGGCTTCCATTAGATTTGAGTTTGCTCAGGAGATGCATAGAAAACGGCCTTTAAGACGAAGGATGGTTTATATGCGTGGATGGTCATGCCCTTTGGACTATCAAATGCCCCTAGCACATTCATGCGAGTGATGACTCAAGTACTGCGTCCATTCATGGGAAAATTTTTAGTCGTGTAGTTTAATGACATCCTCATATATAGTCAATCTAGATAGCAGCATATAGACCACTTGCAACAGGTATGCATCACCCTGAGAAAAGAGACCCTTTATGCGAACCTTAAAAAGTGTTCTTTCATGACAGATCGCTTCAGCTTCTTAGGTTTTGTGGTTTCATTAGAAGGAGTGCGTGTGGATCCCTAGAAGGTCCAAGCGATTATAGAATGGCATGAACCTCTAATATATACGAAGTCAGAAGTTTTCATGGTTTAGCCACATTCTATTGTTGATTCATAAAGGGATTTAGCACTATTATGAAGTTTTCAAGTTAGAAGGACCTTGGTATGTAATAATGTCGCTTGAGCTGTTTCTTAAATCCGCATGCAAGGACCTGCAGTTTTTACACAGACGCTTAGTGTGTTTAAACCAAGGAGGAAGAACGAAAAGAAGAAAGTACTTCTCCTTGTTTTTAAGCACACCGCAGACCCGCTCGTGTCCTCGCTCCCAAGTAAAATGAGAAGCGGGGCGTGACAAGTTTTAGTGGTGACCCATGCAGGTCATGCTCTTGTGAATACTGTAGTATCAGTTTAGACGACATTAATATCTAAGTGTACAACTAGAATAAAATTTTCACTTAACGTACCTTGTGGTTTGTTTTGCAGCATGGCAGGTCGACCCAACGCCCGAAACGCTAACGGAGCTAACGGTATCTCCGACCACGACCTTATGGGAATCATTGAGAGATGTTGGAAATCCAACATCAGATTTGAATGTGAACCTCAACCTACTCCCCGATGTGATGCTGGAGTTAAATAATTCCGTGAAATGCGTCCAAAGACGTTTTCTGGGAAGGAAGGCCCACTTGAAGCTGAAGAATGGACACGAAGCACTGAAGACAACTTGAGCGATGCCCGCATCCCCAAGGTAGGATGGGTAGAGGTAGCAAGGCTCCAACTGACTGACAACGCCCGAAACTGGTGGGACACCGAAGAGATGCATATAATACGGCCTATTGCCTAGGCCGCATTTCGCAAACGATTCGACGCGAGGTATTTCCCTAAGACGGCTAAAAGGGAACTTCAACAACGTTTCGTCGACTTAAACCAAGAATCAATGACTGTTGACGAATACGCTGCTGAGTTCTCTATGCTCAGTCGATTCGCCCCTCGCATGATCGAGAATCTCGAGGACCATGCCTTTCAGTTTCGTCAAGGCTTGAATTTCAATGTCCAAGCTTGAATGACATCTGCCAACCTCACCAGCTATGAGAGAATATTGGAAGCAACACACAACCATGAGGCTGTGGACAAACTTTGTAAAGCAGCCCAGGGTAAGCGCCCTATGGAGCCACCAAGGAACAACCTCCAACCGATGCAGACTACTACTTTCAAGAGGCATGCCGCTCCGAACACCAACCGGCCCGCTGCTCCTCTGACCAACAATCGGATCCCAGTGATGTGCTACCATTGCAACCGACCGGAGCATGTTAAGAAGGAACGTCGTATACTGCTGAACCAATGCTTGGCATGTGGATCATCCGAGCATTCTGTCAAAGACTGCCCACATCGCATCAACAAACCAGTGACTGACTACGGGAGCTTCGACATCGCGTTAACCACATTTAGCTCCACAGCAGAGGGCATTCCAACAGGCACATCCAAAGCGCCAAGCTTTTACCATGATAGTTGAGTAAGCTGAGGCTCCAGAACTAGTAATCGTAGGTAACATCTAAGATCTTTCTCCTTTACTTTAACTAGATGCTCATCACTTTACTATAGACTGCTAAGTATAGTTTATCATACTCTAGGTATCGTCTTAGTAGCATCTACACCAGCTTTATCCCTCTTTGATTCTCGAGCATCCCATTGCTTTCTATCACAAAAATTCGCTACCACACATTCCATTCCTATCAACCCCCTTACTAATCGATGGAACATCAACACCGGGAATGGCATAGTGAAGACTTCTGGTGGATGTCGATCATGTCCTCTGGTGATATGTGGTCGCGAACTCTTCGCTGACTTCATGATAATCGACATGCCAAACTTTGATACAATATTTGGAATGGATTGGTTAGGAACTTTTTACGTTACCATCGATTGTCGCAAAAGAAGGTAGTGTTCGAAATTCCCGACCTTTCAGTGTTCAAATTTGCAAGTGGAAGCCGTTCGCTTGGACCTATTCAATTTCGGGCCAAGCCTATGGAGATGATGATGGCATCTATGCTAGCCGAACTTGAAAAGCTCAGAGTAGTTCAAGAATTCGACGACGTATTTCCTAAAGAAATTTCGGGATTGTCGCCTGATCGAGCGCTCGAATTCACTATTGATCTTATGCCTAGCACTCAACCTATCTCCAAAGTTCTCTATCGTATGGCACCAGCGGAATTAGAGGAACTTCGTACTCAACTGGACGACCTGTTGAAGAAAGGATGGATATATCCCAGTATATCTCTCTGGGGTGCACTAATCCTATTGGTAAAGAAGAAAGATGAATCAAGAAGAATGTGTGTGGACTATCGAGAGCTGAATATGGTCACCGTGTAGAACAAGTATCCATTGCCACGCATCGACGACATCTTCGACCAACTTGGTGGATCTCGAGTCTTCTCCAAGCTAGATCTCCGAAGTGGATATTATCAAGTGAAGGTCAAGAAGGACGACATATCCAAGACAATTTTTCGAGCCAAGTATGGACACTACAAATTCGCGGTCATGCCCTTTGGCGTAACCAATGCTCCAGCAGTATTCTTGAACCTCATGAACTTAATCTTCTATGAGTTCTTGGATAAATTCGTAATGACCTTTATTGATGACATTCTGGTCTATTCGAAAAGCGAGGAGGATCATGCTAAACACATGATGATCGTATTAAAGACTCTGCGTCGTCACCGACTATATGCCAAGTTCAGCAAATGTGAATTTTGGTTTGACCGTGTTGCCCTTTTTGTACATGTGGTATCTGGAGATGGTACTTCCGTCGATCCGGAGAAGGTCGCATCTTTTAGAAATTGGTCAACCCATCAGTCAGTTTCAGACATCCGAAGTTTTTTTGGATTGGCTGGCTACTACCGTCGATTCATCCAGAACTTCTCCAAGATTACTGAACCCATGACTCACCTGACGAGTAAGGACGTCAAGTTCATTTGGTCTGAAGCTTGTGAATAAGCTTTCGGAGGATTAAAGACGAAGTTGACGACTGCGCCAGTTCTGACCATACCAGACAGAACTGGAGGATTTGAAGTATATTGTGACACATCCGACAATGGTCTTGGATGCGTACTACATCAATATGGTCATACTGTGGCATATGCTTTCCGACAATTGAAGATACATGAGAAGAATTATCTGACTCATGATCTGGAGCTAGCCGCAATTATTTTTGCTCTGAAGATTTGGAGATAGTTTCTATTGGGCGAGCAAGGGAAGATCGTCACCGACCACAAAAGTTTGAAGTATATCTTCACGCAAAAAGAGCTGAACATAAGGCAACGCAGATGATTGGAACTCGTGGCTGATTATGACATCGACCTTCAATATCATCCTGGTAAGGTTAATATCGTACCTGATGCATTGGGTCGACTTCCAGCTATCATGATTCTTACAGCTCAGAAGAGACTACAACAAACTATGCGAGGGATGGACATTGAAGTCATCCTACCTGAGATTATGGCCTCATTGATGAATCTACAAATTCAATCGACCATCATCGATCGAATCAAAGCTACTCAAGCTGGAGACGCAAAGTTACAGAAGATCAAGGCACAAGTGGAATCGAGTCTTCGAACGGATTTTCTTATCCATGAAGATGGTCTTTGAGATATGGCAGCAGAATCTGCGTGCCTTCAGGCGATATCAGAAAAGAGCTGATGAATGAAGCACATAGCTCCACGTACTCCATTCATCCTGGTGGCACCAAAATGTATAAGGATCTTCGTCTAAATTTTTGGTGGCATGGAAAGAAGAGAAGCATTGCCCGAAGTGTCGCCAAATGCCTTGTATGTCAGCAAGTGAAGGCTGAACACCATCGCAATGCATGATTGTTTCAACCACTACCTATTCCAGAGTGGAAGTGGCAGCACATTACCATGGACTTTGTCACTGGACTACCTCGGAGTACGAAGCAGAATGATGCCATTTGGGTGATCGTTGATCGATTAACCAAGTCGGCACACTTCATACCATTCAAAGTAGGACAACCGACTGAATTACTCGCGAAGAAGTATATAGAGGTAATGACTATTTCTAAATTTTATAACTTCTTCCTAGTATATGTTGTGATATGAACGATACTTGTGCAGGAAATCGTAAGATTACATGGAGTCCCAGTGAGCATTATCTCTGATCGAGACACAAGATTCACTTCTCACTTTTGGAAGAGTCTGCAGTCGAATCTTGGTACCAGTCTGAGCTTCAGCACTGCGTATCACCCACAGACAGATGGACAATCAGAGCGCACCATCGAGATATTAGAAGATATGCTAAGAGCTTGTATGCTTGACTTCAAAGGCTCGTGGAAAGACCACTTGCACTTAGTAGAGTTTGCATACAACAATAGCTACCAAGCAAGTATCGGAATGGCCCCATTTGCAATAGTATATGGAAGAAAATGTCGTTCTTCTTTGATTTGGGATGACATTGGCGACCGAAAACTTTTGAGCCCTAAGATGATCATAGAAGCTGTTGATGTAGTATGTACTATCAGAGACAAACTTCGCATTGCATAAGACCGATACAAACATTGGGTTGACGTCAAGCGTCTTCATCTAGAGTTTCAACCTGGAGACATGTATTCTTGAAGATATCTCCTAACAGGAGATTGATACGATTTAGAAGAAGAGGAAAGCTCAGTCCGAGATTCATTGAGCCTTTTGATGTATTGGAACAAGTTGGAGAAGTGGCCTTTCACCTGGCGTTACCACCTTCATTGGAGGGAGTACATGACGTGTTTCATGTCTTCCAACTGCATCGTTATATCTGCGATCATACGCATGTGGTTGATGATTCAGAGATCACAGTGCGACCAGATCTTACATATGAGCAGCAACCAGTGCAGATTCTGGATCAACGTCAAAAGACTCTCAGGAAAAGAGTTGTTGACCTCGTGAGAGTGATGTGGCGACATGACTCACCCTGTGAATCCACCTGGAAAAGAGAAGATGAGATGCACGATCGATATCCTCATTTATTCACTGTATCACAGTTTCTGTGTCTTGGTTTCTTTGTATGTTAGTTTTTCTGGTATCAGAAATTCTGAGGACGGAATTTTAATAAGGTGTGTGGGATGTGACGACCTGTATCCATCAGTACACGTATTTTTGTTTGTACGTATTTTTATATTTTAAAAGTATTTTAAAATGGTTAGTCAAGTGTATGACATCAAAAACAATTCTAAATTTCTTATAAAAAATATTTGGCATCATCAAAATAATTATACTCATTTACATGATTTTAAGACTCATCAAAGATTTATAAATAGTTTTTAAATTAGTATTCTATTGAGTATAATGAGAATAGCCTTGTCAATTAATTTTCTATATAAATGTTATCAAAACGATTTAAAACTTTTACCACGTGATTATATAGTCATTTAGTACTCCCCAAATAATTTTTGTATTTTTCTGTAGTCAAATCGACCTCGAACCCGCAAACCCACACACCAAACGTTTTGGCACAAAACTCGTATCTCTGTAGCTCAAACTCTGAAATGGACTTCGTATTCGTGATCCGCACGACGATACGAACCAATGGTAATTGTTTGGGAATTTTTCTGAGTCACATGTGAAAAACGATATCTTCATATAAAAATAATAGTATTATATAATTTTACTAATTACATTGAGGAACTACCATTACTAATTACCATTGCTAATTACTTTTACTATTACCTTAATCATAATTACCCTAACCCACCCCATTTAAGCACCCGTATAGAGTGGGTGAGATCCAACATCTCAACCACCCAAAATTACTATCACTATTTAATAAAACATCTATTTTATATAACTAATGTAACCGTATAAAAATGAACCAGCTTCCTCCCCATCTTCACAACAAACCACGGCAACCCCCTCCCCCTCACGTAACTCTCCTCCCCCTCTCCCTCATCTCCGACTGCCGACGAGGCAGCCGCCGTCGCCACCGCCTTGCACCCACCGCCCCCGCCGTTAGAGAACCCCACAAACCCCGACGGCAAACAACCCTGCCCCCTCGAACTGATGTCGCCCACTGACGCTGCCGCTACCCGCCACCGACGTCGTCGTCCCCTCCTCGCCTCCTGCTGCCAAACGCGACGCCCTGCTCCCCAGCTCTCCACCACAAGTTCTCACCCTCCCTCGTTCGACTCACCCCTCGGGCCACCACGTGCCACCGCTCCTTCCTCCTCGTCGCCGCCAACGTCGCCGTCTCGACCGCCTCCCTTCCATCCTTCTTCGAAGAGGCCAGCGCCACTGCTCGCCGTCGAGAAACGCCGCAGCAAGCAACAGCAGCAGCTTTCCGTCGCCGCTACCGCCGCGGACACCGCCTGCCATCCCCGACAGCTCCGTCGCATAGCCACGAGTCCCAGCCGCCGTCCTCCGCCTCCTTCGTCGTCGCAAACGCCATCGGCGATAACGCGAAGCCACATCGCGCGCTACGTGAACAAGAACGCGATAGTAGAGGTGAGGAACGCACAATAAATTTAGTATATATACATATATATACGCGTATTTATGTATATATATTAAGTCTGATTGGTTTTAAATTGATAATAAATTGTGTAGGCCTCAGAAAAATACAAGACAAAAGCCAGAAAATCCAGTTCGACGAAACGGACAGATTGGCGCTAGTTTCAACGCCAAAAGGCAAGTATATTTCTCACAGTAAATTTTTGAAGATAAAACCCAATTAAAGGATAATCACTTAAGATGTATATCGTAAAAGTTTTACGAGCACTTACGTACGAAAAATATATATATGATAGTACTAAATGAGACGGTCATTTTGATCCCTTATTGGAGGAATTCCGACATATAGTTTGCACTCAATAAATCTTTGATTATATATCATTAAAATCAAATCTTAGTTTAAAAATTAGTTTTTGGCCTTTTAAAATGCCTATTAATTATTTTAAATCCTTGAAAAATACCTACTAGCCTTAGAAAAATATTCTAAGCTTATTTATACTCATTTGCCAGTTTAAATCATTTATGTGCTCCTTTTCTTAATATAATTACACGTTTCAACGCTTTGTAAAATTGTTGAATCGTAAAATTGTGAAAGTTAGTGATATTATTGTATGGACCCTTGAGACTCCATAAGTATCAAATACGATGCAAATGGAACAGAATAGAATGAACGACCGCTTGAATTCATATGATTGAACATAGAATAGTTAGTACACGTACTTAGACCCAGCACTTGACTTGACCTATGGGATTGGGGGTAGTCTATAGTCGCAGAGGAAGCGGGATAGACCGGGTTGCTCGACAACTTTACCTCGCACATACACTAAGTGGAGCAAAGCACTTGACCGACACCTAAAAAGGGTCGATGAGTAGCACCGCAGGTAGCTCCCGATGGTGGAGCAAGTTTTAGTCACATATTGAATCTTCGGACTTGGACTTAGCACTAGAATAGTTGGCTACCAAATATTACTTAAAATATCTTCTAAAGTCTTCTTTTGCTACAGGTTGCAAATCACTATCAAATGATGAAACTGCTACGGGCTGCAAATTGCTATCAATCGTTTAACTGCTATCGATTGCAAATTACTCTTTTTATTTCTTATTGCTAATGCTATTAAAATTACTAGATAATATTGTTTCAGACCTTATATATCTCACCATGCTTTTCCTTGCGTCACTTTCACATATGGTGTAGTTCTTACAAATTAAACTCGTTAAATGTTCATACGAAACTTATACCATGCTTTTAATTACTATGCCATGTTAGTATAACATTTCCTACCACGTTTTAACATACCATGCTTTCATCATACCATAATCATACTCAAGATACACTTTACACCATGCCTCTCTTATACGTATGTTTTTACCTTTTTATTTACTATGAAAATATACTTCTTCATGCCTCTCTTTTACGTATGTTTTACCTTTTTATTTACTATGGAAATATAATTCCTCATGCCTTTCTTATACGTATGTTTTTACCTTTTTATTTACTATGGAAATATACTTGTCGAGTAACCCTCGCTGACGGGTATTTCATTTTGTTGTCTTATGAAATGTCTGTCAGGACTTGAGAGTGAGTTTACAGAGGCTCCTATTACAGAGGTCGAGCCTGCGCTCGAGGATTACGTGGAGTTCCAGCCCACTGAGGACTAGTGCGTTTTCATTTACCTTCGCTTCAGCACTTGTTAATTGAATAATGTAATTTGTTGTATTATGTTGTATTGGCCATGCTAGGCTCAAGATGTATCTTTTATTGCACGCTTGGTATGTAATAATGTCGCTTGAGCTGTTTCTTAAATCCGCATGCAAGAACCTGCAGTTTTTACACGGACGCTTAGTGTGTTTTAAACCAATGAGGAAGGAAGAAAAGAAGAAAAACGTACTACTCCTTGGTTTAAGCGCACCACGGACCCGCTCGCGTCCTCGCTTCCAAGTAAAATGGGAAGCTGGACGTGACAGTTTCGTAGTGGTGGTGTGGATAGGACATGTGGCATAAAGCAATGGTGTATGTTGGGGCTTGATTATGACTATTCAAGGGGTGCAGATCATCGCAGACTTCCTCTGGAGTTGGTGAGCACCGACATCATCTTAGGCATGAAGTGGTTGCAGACTCTAGGGGATACAAAGACGAATTGGAAGCTCTCAGGCTGGAGTATCAGGATGGATGGATGACATTAGTGTTACAAGGGACCCAGCTTATGTCGCTCTGTGGTGTCCTACAAACCCATGGTTATAGCTCTCCAGATGGTGAGAGGAGGGTTCTTGGTGGAGTTTCGGGTGGTTCACTTGGGGAGGCGGACGAGCGACAGGATCAGGAGATGGCACATAAGTTGGAGCAGCTGATGAGCTAGTATGAGGGTGTTTTCCAGAACCTGCATGGTCTCCCACCACCATAGAACCATGAGCACACGATCGTCTTACGGGAGGATGTGTCCCCTTGTCAGCATGAGCTGCTTGAGAAGCTACATGGGGCGGCGGTGTTCTCGAAGATAGACCTGAAGTCTAGGTACCACCAGATTCGGATGAGGATGGCAGATGTCCCGAAGACGGCGTTCAGGATACATGAGGGATACTATGAGTCCCTCGTCATGCCTTTTGGCTTGACAAATGCCCCGGTGATGTTCCAGGCCCTGATAAACAAGGTCTTCCGCCCATACTTGCGGAGGTTTGTGCTAGTTTTTTATGATATACTGATTTATAGTTACAACTTGGAGGAGCATGTAGAGCACTTGCAGGCGGTGTTGCAGGAGCATCAATTATTTGCCAACATGAAGAAGTGTCTCTTTCGACAATCTCAGGTGGAGTACTTGGCTATGTGGTGTCAGCAGAGGGGGTGGCAGCAGATATGATGAAGATTTCTGCTATGTTGGACTGGCCCCATCCTACGACATTGAGAGGCCTGCATTGATTCTTGGGCCTGACAGGGTATTATCAGAAGTTTATCCAGAGGTATAGCACGATAGCATGGCCTTTGACGGAGCAGCTGAAGCTGTAGCACAGCTTCCACTGGGGGAGGTGACCAGGGCAATTGAGGCCCTGAAGCAGGCGATCGGGGCATTTGAGGCCCTGAAGTAGGCGATGACGACGGGGCACGTGTTAGCATTGCCAGATTTCAGTAGACTGTTTGTGGTGGAGATGGACGCGTCAGGGTACAGTTTGGACGCCATGCTTATGTAAGATCAGCGCCCAGTAGCTTATTTTAGTCAGGTCCTGTCAGCACGAGCGTGGCTGAAGTCAGTTTATGAGATAGAGTTGATGACGATAATGCTCTCCATACAGAAGTGACGGCACTATTTACTTGGGATGATGTTTATAGTACGTACCGACCAAAGGAGCTTGAAGTATCTTTTAGAGCAACGCGGTCACTGAGGAACATCAGAAGTGGCTCTCCAAGCTGGTGCACTACACATTTGAGATCCAGTATATGCCAGGATTGGAGAACAAGGCAGCGAACGCCTTATCCTGCAGAGAGGTGGCAGATGTGGCAGCAATTTAATGCATGTCTTGTTGGACTGGGAGCTGCTAAGGAGAGAGATCGAGGCCGATGAGGGGCTTACACAGATACGGGAGGAGCTGCAGCAGGGGTCTACGGATCATCCTGGGTACACACTGAGTAGGCAAAGGTTGTTGTACCAGGGCGGTTGGTGATACCGCAGACTTCTTCCCATATACAGATGATTTTTCAGGAGTTCCACGACAGTTCGGTGAGGACATTCAGGAGCTCAGCAGACCTACAAGAGGATGGCTAGGGAGCTGGACTGGCCCGTGATGAAGAGGGACATCGCCAAAATCAATGGTAGCGGAGTGTGACGTCTACCAGCATCACAAATATTTAGCAATGGCTCCCGCATGACTACTTCAGCCACTAGCTCTGTCAGAGAGGGTCTGGGAGAATATCAGCATGGACTTCATCGAGTGGCTACCACGGTCTGAGGGCTTCACTGTCATTTTTGTTCTAGTGGACCATCTCAGTAAATATGCACATTTCATCCCCTTGCAGCATCCCTACATGGGGTGACAGTGGCCACAGCGTTTATGAAGGAGGTCGTCCGCCAACACGGTGTCCCTGTCTCCATTATTTCAGACCGTGACAACGTTTTCCTTAGTAGTTTATGGAAGGAGTTGTTCAAGGTGCAAGGGGGACCAAACTAAGGAGAAGCACGGTCTATCACCAGCAAACTGACGACCAGACGGTGGTGGTGAATAGGAGCGTGGAGACATATTTGCAATATTTTGCTTCAGAGTCATCGAAGTAGTGGGTTAAGTGGTTGGCATGGACAGAATAATGGTATAACACTTCTTACCACTCGGCAACGCCGTGTACACCCTTTCGCTTCCTCTAGAGCGGGATCCCCCATATTTGATTCATTACCGTTGCAGTTTGACCCCAGTGTCGCAGGTGGAAGAGTACTTGGAGGAGAGGGATAGAGTGCTAGAGAAGCTGAAGAAGCACTTGTTGAGAGCTCAACAAATAATGAAGGCTAAGGTAGATGAGCACATGAGAGATAGGCAGTATGAAGTGTGGGGACAAAGTTTATCTTAAACTGAGACCATATAGACAGAAGACTGTGGCTCAACGGAGCAATGAGAAACTGCCGGCCTATTATTATGGTCCATTTGAGGTTGTGACTAGGATTGGGAAGGTGGAGTACCGCCTGAATCTACCTACGACGTCCTCCATCCATCCAGTGTTTCATGTGTCACAATTACGGCACGCCATTGGAGACCACACTCTCTCTCCTACCCTCCCTCCCACTTTGACTGACAACATGGAGGTATTGCTACAGCCACATGAGGTTCAGGGGATTCGCCAGAGTGCAGCAAGGACTCAGGAGGTCCTCATCAGATGGCAAGGTCTACCAGATTACGACGCTACGTGGGAGTCTAGTGAGGTGATCGGGTGGCAATTTCCAAACTTCCACCTTGAGAACAAGGTGGCTCTTTTGGGGGAGTAATGATGCGATCATCACTTATAAAATGAGGAGGCTCGGTGCGACAACTTCGCGGGCAAATTTGTTTCTAAGTTTTGGAGTGCTTTTGTGTAAAAATACCAAAATCTGTAATTTGGTCTTTTAATAGGCTAGGACCGGCCTACAGGGGGTTATGCTTGATTTATTTTGTGAAATCCCTTGTCCAATGTGTCCACGGACATTATCCCATAGATCTTATTTTTTTTTCGAATTGAAAGCTAGGAGAGAGGCCGCCTCTGGAATCGTGACCATCTATCTTTTATTTTCAGATTCCCAAGTAATAAAAATCCTTTCTTTTCCCTTATTCCTCAATAAAAATTCCCATTTTATTCCAAAAAAGCCATAGTTCGTATCAGATGACCATGGATCTAATTGCCAAAAGAGTTTATTTATTATGTTCGTGGGTATGAAATAACACAAACTAAGTTCCCACAAGGAATGGAGCATATATAAATAGGGACAAAAGCAAGGCCTTAAAATGGCATAATTCAATAGAAGTCGAGTGCCAAAAGTTATATTCATTCACATAATATTTAGGAACAGAATGCTTCATCTAAATCAAACATTTTCCCCAAATATTCATAGACATGATAAACGAGGGAAGTGGTCAGAAAAATGTAACAAGTACCATCAGAGGATACGTTCATGGTTGACCCAATCATGTGCACACCGTTGGAAATTTTAGCATATGACATTAGAGAGACGGTAAATGCAGCCGTGAGATTTTCCCCACAATGCAGTAAATGAAATATGGTAAATTAGGGATTACGAACGTCACCCAATTGTATTACTTGAATTATTGCACCCATGAGCTAAAAATTTGACGAATGAAATGAAATATGCAGGGTTCTTCAAAAACATTTCCACGGATATGCACAACTGTAATCTAAAGACATGAACCCTAACATATAAATGTTAAAGAATAAAAGAGAAATGTGATGGCAGAAGAATAGATACTCATCCAATGGCATTAGCACTATGTGAAACATCTTACTGCACTTAATTGTCAACCCACTTACAGAACTAAGATGACCTATAAATAAACTATGTAAATATAATTTTCAATGACAAGTGACCTCTGTGCCATCTTTAGGAAACAGTTTTGGTATTATGTGGCCATTGCCATGTATATGCATGGTGGAACTTGATATGGTATGACATGATGGGGTTTGATATGACATATTTATATCAGTTAGTGGCATGCATCACAGAAGAAACATGTAAAACTTTTTTCAATGATATTTTTTAGCATAAAAGTCTTCGTGCTAATTGGATTATCACTGTGATAAAACTTCCATGTTATAAAATCGAAGGCAGGGGTTCTCATTGGTAGAAAATTTCAGCTCTAATTGCTACATCATTATTGTAAAATAAATTAAGATCATATTTCAGAGGGCTAAAAATAAGTGACACCGGATGGTGCAAAAGTATAGAATTACAACTCAGGTATGAAAACTCATAATCCCATACTAATACCAACAATGCTAAGTTCATGGGCATTAGAATGTCAAGAAAGATCAAGAGATAGAAGTGTAAAATTCATGAAAGTAAAAAATAAAAATTAAATAAAATAGTATGTTTAGAGAGGTTTGAAAATTCAAGGAACTAAATGCCATACCGTGGTAATCAATTTGATCTATTTTATAAGAGGAATTTAAGGAGTAAAATATACTAAAGGACACGAGCATTAAAATTTTAAAGCAAGTCGATGTGCATAGGCATTGCCATGACTCGTGGAGGCAATTGCATCTTTGGAATTGATTCCCAGTAAATTTCATTATTTTTGAAAGCATGTTTCCTCCAACAAATATGCTTATGAATAGAAAAAAGAATTTAAAAAATTATGGATATCAACCAAGTAACTGACATATGAAATTGAAAACCAAAAGAGTCTCAATTATACCAGTCACGGCATATAGAGCACATAAAGCATGGAAATCGAGGGAGCGATCCTGTAATAAGAAACCATAAATGTATAAGGATATATGCTTCGAAATAATACATACAATTTAAATTAATTACTAAGCCACAATGAGAAAAAGTAGAGTGTTTTAGCATATCAATTAGAGCGCACAAAAAAAGGGTAACATAGTTAGTGTTCCTTCAGCCGACATAATTAACATGTTAAAATGGTTGTATGTTTAGTTATAATTGGTAATTTTCGCACATAATGTGCCCTTATTTCTAAAGAACCTACTTGGAAAAGAAATTTGAAGCATATGACATATGGAAGCAAAATTATGAGCGAGTATGATTGGTAAAAATACAAATTGGCAAACAGGCAATGAAAAAGACCTCAGATATGTTTTCTTTTTTTTTCCTCTTCTTTTTTCCCCTTTTTTGTGCATGTGCACATCGTGGGTGGAGTAGGTGGGGACATGTGGGACCAAGGTGGGGACATGTGGGACCACAGACTCGGTTAAATACTACACTTGTACAAATGTTTTTTTAAGCAGCATTCTTCATCCAAAACCCGAACATGGATGGAGAGAAATACAAGTTTTAAGGAGATAAGCCTGAAGGGAATATGGGAGTAGTCAGTATACATAGAATTCCTGAAGATATACAGGATTATGCGACGGAACTGCCAAGAGTTAAGCATAACCTGAAGAAAAATCGGTTTTAAGTATGTCAATAAATCGGAGAGGATATAGGGAGCTAAAGGTGTATAAGACATATATACAGTACAGAGATAATTGAAAGCAAAAAATAGACAATCTGATAGAAAAATTCTAGAGTAAATTGGTGAATTTGAACAATCTAATGATAAATTAAGAAGAAAATGGAGAAATCATGACTTTCATTTTGGTAACATTATAGCAAATAACTGATAATATGCATTCTCTAAAAGTAATCATAAGTTTTCACATTGATAATTTAAATGATAAAAGGGCATGGTATTGGTGGGCTCCGTGTGTACTAGAGGAGGCGGACCCGTGAGCCACGTGCGCAAGGGAGGCCGGCCTCACCCTAGGGGCGTTTTCGACTCTCCCTAGTTTATTATATTTTAATGGCAAACTTGTAATTAGATTAGAGGGTGTTTTTATTCTTAAACTAGGGCTAGCCGTCATATTGCTTTATGCTTGATTATTGAATTGTGAGAGATATTTCATAGGAAGAGTGTGGACGTCCTCTCTTTTGGCGTCTTGGGAGAGTGGTTGCCCCTTTAATTGAAGCCAAGTTATCATTTTTATTCCTATTTTCCTCAATTTAATTTCAGATTTGCTTGACTTCTATCAATTTGGTATCAGAGCACGTAACGGTCCATGGCGGCGTCGACAAGATCACAAGACAAGTTCGAGACTTTGGAGGCAAAATTCACTAGCGAGATCGAAGGGGTAAAGAAATCCTTGGCGGGAAATGATGAGTCCATGGCAAGGTTGACGGCTTCCATAGAAAAATTTGGTGGATGAGGAGACTGAGGTGGAGGACGAGAACGCTGAGGTGGAGGAGACTGTGAGTCATCAACTAGACGTGGCGGAGATTTCCCTTAACTCCGTAGTAGGGTTCACACCGAACCATACCATGAAATTGAGGGTGCATATCGGCGACTAGGAGGTGACGGTACGCATCGACAATGAGGCGACTCACAATTTCATTTCTAGGAGAGTGGTGGCCTAGCAGGAGCTCCAGCAGACGGACTGTGGTAGCTTCAGTGTCGTGATGGGAACTGAGAAGGAGAGCAACCATGGGGTTTGTAGAGGTCTGGTGCTGACATTGCAGGGAGTGCAGGTGATAGCTGACTTCCTGCCTCTAGACTTGGGGAGCACCGATGTCATCCTAGGCATGACATGGCTACAGACACTGGAAGAGATGACAGTAAACTGGAAACTTCTCAGGATGGAGTTCCAGGAGGAGTGAAGAGCAGTAGTACTACAGGGAGACCCCAGCCTGTGCAGAGTTCTGGTCTCGCTGAAGACCATGGTGAGAACCATCCAGACGGAGGATGGGGGATACCTAGTAGAGCTATATTCGTTGACGAGATAAGGTGGCATTGAGGCCAATAGGAAGCAGCTCATTCCAGGAGAGGTGCAGCAGCTGCTGATGAAGCAGTTCGAGGAGGTCTTTCAGGAGCCACGGGGTCTTCCACCACCGCGGGATCGCGAGCACGCCATAGTTCTGCGAGAGGGTGTGTCCTCCATCAGTGTGAGGCCCTACCGTTACCCCAGGCACAGAAGGACTAGATCGAGAGGATGGTAGCGGATATGGTGCAAGCTGGAGTGATACAGCCCAGTGTGAGCCCCTTTTCCAGTCTGGTGCTGTTAGTGAAGAAGAAAGATGAGATCCGGTGCTTCTGCGTGGACTACAGGGCACTGAACAATGAGACAGTGCCAGATAAGTTCCACATACCAGTGATCGATGAGCTTCTGGATGAGTTGTACGAGGCAGCCACGTTCACAAAGATAGATCTCAAATCAGGCTACCACCAGATCAGGATGCGTGGGAGGATGTGCCCTAGACGACGTTCAGGACCCACGAGGGCCACTATGAGTTTCTAGTCATGCCCTTTGGCTTGACTAACGCACCAGCTACTTTTCAAGCACTCAAGAACAAGGTTTTCCATCCTTTCCTGTGACGATTTCTACTCGTATTTTTTGATGACATATTGGTGTACAGTCGTACCTTGGAGGAGCCTTGGACCACCTGCAGGTCGTTTTTCAGGAGTTGCAATATCACCAGCTATTTGCCAACAGAAAGACGTGCTTATTTGGACAGTCACAGGTGGAGTATCTGGGACATGTGATATCTGCGGATGGGGTGGCAGCTGACAGTGCAAAGATTACGACAATGCTGGATTGGCCACATCCCACCACTCTCAGGGGGACTGCGGGGATTTCTGGGCTTGACAGGATATTACCACAGGTTTGTGCAGGGGAATGGGATGATCGCCTGGCCGCTCACAGAGTTACTCAAGAAGGACCAGTTCATTTGGGGTTAGGAGGCGACGGCAGCTTTTAAGGCCTTGAAGAATGACATGACCATAGTACCAGTAATGGCGTTGCCAGATTTTTCCCGACCTTATGTGGTAGAGGCAGACGCTTCGGGGCATGGATTGGGAGCGGTGTTAATGCAGGATCAGCGGCCTATAACTTATTACAGTCAGGTGTTGACGGCTAGAGATAGACTGCGGTCGGTCTACGAAAGGAAGCCATTGTCCTATCCATTCAGAAGTGAAGACCGTATTTATTGGAACGCAGTTTCCTGGTGCGCACGGATCAGCGAAGTCTGAAATACTTACTAGAGCAGTGCATGGTAGCAGAGGAGCATCAAAAGTGTCTGCGTAAGCTGATGGGCTACAGGTTTGAGATTGAATATCGCCCCAGATTGGAGAACAAGGCAGCTGATGCGCTTTCACGACGAGAGGAGGATGTTCAGTTGGCCGCCTTGTCTGTTTCCGTGCTACAAGATTGGGAGTCGTTGCAGCAGGAGGTTGAGCAGGATCAGGAGTTGGCAGTCATACGAGCAGCACTGTTGCAGTGGTCTACAGAGCATCCAGGTTATGCTATTTAGGATGGTAGGCTATTGTACTGGGGGCGCTTGGCCCTACCGAGGACCTCGAGATACATCCCCGCTATATTACAGGAGTTTCATAGCAGTGCAGTGGAATGACATTCTGGGGTCCTCAAGACCTACCATTGACTGGTGAGAGAGATCTATTGGAAGGGAATGAAGAATGATGTCGCGAGAATGGTTGCAGAGCGTGACGTCTGACAGCGTCACTAGTATCAAGCGATGGCTCCACGATGGTTACTTCAACCCTTGTCCTTGCCAGATCGGGTTTGGGAGGATCTCTCCATGGATTTTATTAATGGTTTGCCAAAGTTAGGAGGGCACACGGTCATATTTGTTGTGGTAGACCGTCTCAGCAAGTATGCACACTTTATACCGCGTAGGCACCCCTACAACGCAGTGACGGTGGCGGAGACATGGCAGAGACATTTGTGAGGGAGATCATTCGTCTGCATGGACCCCCAAAGTCCATGTCTCAGATAGGAATAATGTGTTCTTGAGCAGATTTTGGCAGGAGCTGTTTAGGCTACAGAGGACAGTTTTGAAGCGGAGCACAGCCTACCATCCGCAGACAGATGGCCAGACTGAGGTCGTCAACAGGAACGTTGAGACATATCTGCGGTGCTTTATATCAGAGAATCCCAAAGAGTGGACACGTTGGCTGGCATAGGCAGAGCACTGGTACAATACCTCTTATCACACCGCAACTCAGACGACATCGTTCAGGATTTTGTATGGCCGAGATCCTCCACACTTATTACACTATGGGCAGGAGACGGCCCCGGTTTCAAGGGTGGAGCAGTATCTGGCTGAGAGAGACCGGATTTTGGAGGAGCTGAAGCTCCATTTGGCTAGAGCCCAACAGATTATGAAGACGAGTGCAGACCTTCACCGTAGGGATGTGCATTTCGCAGTCGGGGACATGGTGTACCTTAAGCTAAGACCTTACAGGCAAAGATTCGCGGCCCACAGGAGGAATGAGAAGTTGGCCCCGAGATATTTTGGATCATTCGAGGTCGAGGTGATGTGGGTCCAGTTGCTTACATGCTGAGGCTTCCCTCAGGATCGGTCATTCATCCAGTATTCCATGTATCTCAACGTCGCCATGCTATTGGGGACCACACTACGTCACCCACACTTCTGGAGACATTGACAGGTGATATAGAGGTGAAATTGGAACCTGAGGTGTTGAAGGGAGTTCGCAGAGGGAGTACTGGGGAGCAGGAGGTTTTACTGCAGTGAAAGGGCTTACCGGAGCACGAGAGCACGTGAGAGTCCATGAACATTATGGCACAACAATTTCCAGAATTCCACCTTGAGGACAAGGTGACTCTTTGGGGGAGTAGTGGTGGGCTCCGAGTGTACCAGAGGAGGCGGACATGCGAGCCACGTACGCAAGGGAGGCCGGCCTCACCCTAGAGGCGTTTTTGACTCTCTCTAATTTATTATATTTTAATGGCAAACTTATAATAGATTAGAGGGGTGTTTTATTCTTAAGCTAGAGCTAGCCGTCATATTGATTTATACTTAATTATTGAATTGTAAGAGATATTTCGGAGGAAGAGTGCGGCCATCCTCTCTTTTGGCATCTTGGGAGGATGGTTACCCCTTTAATTGTAGCCAAGTTATCATTTTTATTCCTATTTTCCTCAATTTAATTTAAGATTTGCTTGAGTTCTATCAGGTAACAATGAACAAAAACATTTGGTTTCCATCATTTCCTTTTAGTTTCGAAGAATGACGAGACGAATCTGCTATTGAAACTCGGTTTTGGCCAGTTTCGCTAAGTTTTGTCAGTTACGGAACAAACCAAGTCATTTCAGCCGCAACATCACTCCTTACAAAAAAATATGTGTTTAAGTTTAAATGTGTTTAAGTTTAAATACACAAACCTATTTAAAGCATATACATAAAAAATATTTATAAAAATTATAAAAACTCTAAAAACTCTAAAATTTTCGAAGGATGGATCTATGGGTATTACTGTTGGACCCTTATAAACCACTGAATATTCAAAGTTGAGCTTATACCATAATTTGCAGGGATATCTGCAACATAATATGCATTAGAACCAATTTTTCTTAAGATTTTGAAGGGCCTGCACTACGAGCTTGCAGCTTCTTCAAGGTTCCAGAAGGAAACCTCTCAGATATAAGTCGCATCATTAAATAATCACTTTCATTAAATTCTTTGAAGCATTTATGTGCATCTGCAATAGTTTTATACTTTTCATTACTAGAGTGAATTCGTCTGTTGATCTCTTTATGCAAATCATGAATGTGTTGTGCAAATGACTCAACTGACTTAGACTCTCTATGATGATGCGACATGTGAATGAGGTCTATTTACTTTCTAAGTTTGTAACCATGAACTACCTGAAATGGACTCATGTCAATGGACGTATTTACTGAACTATTATATGCAAACTTGACAGAAGATAATAACACATCCCAATTCCTAATTCCTAGGATTCTCACCCACCAGATATCTAAGAAAATTTCATAAACTTTGATTCATTATCTCAGTTTGGCCATCAGTCTAAGGATGGTAAGCAGTGGAGAACTTGAGCTTAGTACGCATTTTATGACAATGTTTTCCAAAAATAACTTATGAATTTCACTTTCCTATCTGAAACAATAGTTTTGGACAGACCATGTAAATAAACAACTCATCAAAATAAAGTTTAGCAATATGTGATGCATCAGATGTTGCATCGGAGGTTTTAGAACATTAGATAAAGTGTGTCGTCTTAGAAAATCGGTCAACAACAACAAAGACAGAATCATGTTTATGTGCGAAAGTCCTAACATGAAATCCATACTGACGTCTTGTTAGGGACTGTCTGATACCGGTAAAGGTGTATAGAGATCAGTATTCGACTTCCTATGATTGGCCATATGACAGATACGACATTGCCCAACAAGTCTAGCATCATCTCTATTAATGTTCGACCAATAAAACTGACTCTCTACAGCCTATATCGTCTTATCTCTCACAAAGTGTCCTGATAATCCCCTAGCATGTATCCCCCAAATAATAAAGTCTCTTGCAGACATACACAGAATACACAGCTGGGTGGCCCTAAAAGGTACTCATCTTGCAGAAAATAGTTATCACACTCACGTACCATCTCATCCTGAAGGGTATTAAAGATCTATCCGAAATCAGTGCACGACACATAATCTTCCTTAATCTTTTCGAATCTAATAACTGAACTCTCATAACAGATGGTAGAGCGACTCTGCGACTGAGTGCATCAACAACCTTATTCTCAACCCCCGCCTTATGACTGCCTTATGACTGAGGACAAATGTATACTCCTGAAGAAATGCAACCCAACGAGCATGTCTAGAGTTTAGTTTCTTATGTGAGTTGAGATATTTCAAGGCCTCATAATCCGAGTACAACACGAGTTCTTGCGGTGAAGATAATGTCTCCAATATTATAATGCATGCACTACCGCATAGAACTCCTTGTCGTAAGCGGAATATCTGAGTTTGGCATTGCTAAGTTTCTCACCAAAGTACACCGAAGTATGCAACGGGATGCCCTTCTTGGTTTAGTACCCAACATATTCATATGCATGAAGCATCGCATGCAACCTCAAATACTTTCATGAAATTTGGAAGGTGCATAATAGGTGCATCAGTCATACATATCTTAATATCCTAAAACACCTTTGTAGCAGATTTTGTCCACACACCTCTTCTTTATTTATGCAATCAATGATAGTGGACAATGTCACGCCCCGCTTTACATTATACTTGGGAGCGAGGACGCGAGCGGGTCCGTGGTGTGCTTAAAACAAGGAGTACTCTTTTTTTCTTCTTCTTTTTCTTCCTCATTGGTTTAAACACACTAAGCGTCTGTGTAAACTTGCACATGCGGATTTAAGAAACAGCTCAAACGACATTATTACATATCAAGCGTACAATAATTAAGATGCATCATGGGCCTAGCATGGCCAATACAACAAATTACAACAAATTACATTATAAAAAGTACTGATGCGAAGGTAAATAAAATGACATAGCCTTCTATGAGCTGGAACTCTACGTAATCATAAAGCGCTGGCTTGACCTCTGTAGTAAGATCCTCTGTAAACTCACTTTCAAGTCCTGACGGACATTTCATAAGACACAAAATGAAATGCTTGTCAGCGAGGGTTACTCAGAAAGTATATACCCATAGTAAATAAAGTTAAAAATATAAGTATAAGAGAGGCATGGGTTAAAACATATCTTGAGTATGAGCATGGTATGTTAAAACGTGGTACGAAATGTTTTACTAATATGGCATAGTAATTAAGAGCATGGTATAAGTATCGCATGAACATTTAACGAATTTAATTCGTAAAAACTACATCATATGAAAGTGACATAAGAACAAGCATGATGATATATATAAGGTCTGAAAAGATATTAGCTAGTAGCTAGAACATTAGATATTAATAGCAATAAGAACAAGCATGATGATACTCGTATACATGTAAATATGTATATATATACGCATTACACGTACAATCCCTACCTCTCTCCCGCGAGGACAGCAGCCCGAGCTGGGCTAAGCTATTGTTTGACGTGGGTGCTGTAGCGGCTGGCATCGACGATAGGAGGCGATGGACGGCACGCTGGGCGGCGGCGGTCTGGCGGGTTGAGGCGCCGACGTCGGTGCAGGTCTCTGGCAACTACGGGAAGGAAGAGAAACGCAGGGTGAATCTGCTAGGGGTGCTGTTGTCGGGTTCGTCGGGGGGCGGCGATGCTGGTGGTAGAGGGAGGTGAAGGAGGTAGAGGGTCGGCGGCTTCGCCACTGCAGCGGCAACGAGGGAGGTGGCTCCGGCGATGGCGGGAAATGCGACAACGTGGGTGGGGCTCCAGCTGTTCTTGGCGACTGCAGGGAAGGAGGCTCGGGGTTCGGGCCTTCTAATTTGAAAACTTCTAACTTGAAAACTTCATAATAGTGCTAAATCCCTTTATGAATCAACAGTAGAATGTGGCTAAACCATAAAAACTTCTAACTTCGTATATATTACGAGGTTCAGGTCATTCTATAATCGCTTGGACCTTCTGGGGATCCACACGCACTCCTTCTAATGAAACCACAAAACCTAAGAAGCTGAAGCGATCTGTCATGAAAGAACACTTTTTAAGGTTCGCATAAAGGGTCTCTTTTCTCAGGGTGATGCATACCTGTTGCAGGTGGTCTATATGCTGCTCTCTAGATTGACTATATATGACGATGTCATCAAACTACATGACTAAAAATTTTCCCATGAATGGACGCAGTACTTGAGTCATCACTCGCATGAATGTGCTAGGGGCATTGGATAGTCCAAAGGGCATGAACATCCACTCATATAAACCATCCTTTGTCTTAAAGGTCGTTTTCTATGCATCTCTTGAGCAGACTCAAATCTAATGGAAGCCACTCTTAAAATCATTTTTTGAAAATATAGTGGTGTCAGTCATCATGTCAAGCATATCATTTAACCTAGGGATGGGAAAACTGTACTTGATCGTGATCTTATTAATTGCACGAGTATCCATACACATTATTCATGAACCATCCTTCTTAGGTGTGAGGAGAGCCGACACGACACATGGGCTCAAACTTTCCCTGATAAAACCTTTTTGCTAACAGCTCATCAACTTGCATCTTCAACTCAGCATGATATAAACTTCGTTGGATAGTGATGTCGTCGACGACCACATCACCATTCAGCGCTGCCGCCTCTAGCGGCACCTTCACCCGTCACAGTCACCCTCCACCGACTCCCTCACCCTCAACGACCTCCCCCATAGTTGACGACACTCACGCAGTTGACAAAACAGCCCAGAACCGTCATCTTCCACGTCGTCGTCGATCGTCGACACCGGACAGAGCCACCAATGCCACCAGCAACTTTGCAATTATCAGACGAACTCACACCTGGAAATTTGATGGAAAACCTTTGTCGTTTCAGCCGAATATCGATGTCGACGAGATCAGTGCCGACATACTACATTGCCAACTTGATCGAGCTGACCCCAATCCCCAGTCAAGCCACTGAGCCAAGCCGATCCACTGAGCCATGCGGAGCCGAGCTGAGCCGATCTGTCAAAGTCAATCCGAGCCATGGACCGGTCAACGGCTGCACAAACACCGTCCAATTTTTCTGCGATTTTCTGGTTTATTTTCTGGAAATTTTCTACGCATCTTTACTATTTTGATGATTCGGGTTCCGTTTGAAGCCCAAATTCAGTGTTGTTGGTACCAGTGGATAGCTTACTCAGCCAACTACGCATCGATACCATCCGTGCAAAAAAGATCATATATAAATTATGTGATACCATACTGATTACTATAATGAAAAATTCAATGAAAATTAGTTTCTGATGTAAACTTAGTTTCTCTATGAATTAAAACTTCTGCATTGGTGTGCAAAAGTGTGTTGATTGCCTAGGTGAGAGGTCCGAAGAATCTCTACGTGCGAGGCGTGCATGTCGGTGACAAAAAATTTTCAAGGTGCGAGATCAAAAAAATTATCAAATCCCTATTTTACTTCTTCCCTAAGTAACCACCACATCCATTCTCGCTTCCATCTTGCGTTAGTCAAACCTTATCCTGTCAACGATGGATAGAGCATAGACGGCATGTGCATTCGTGTGAAGAATTTAAGGACTGTCTAAATTTCGCGACAGGGAGACCTTCATGAACAGCTATTTGCCTTAGAAAGGATGTGACATGAGGCCTGTTACTCCAAATGGAGTTGCTCGTCCCATCCTGGTTCCTCTTCTCACGCTGCTATGCATTCATCGTCTTTGACCATCAAAACATGGAGGGCGCGATCTCGTTAATGATGTTCAGTGTGAACTTCTTGTCGCATCAAAAATATATTTCATGTTTGCGTTTATTCTGGATATCGGCCTCAGTAAGATGCTTGAACATGTGTTCAGCTTGAGTCTCGTTGTTTCTCTCCTAGCTCTTCTGGACTCCTGTAATCTGGAATTTCTGTTTCTCTGCTGTAGCATTTGTGCAGAAAGGTACACGACGTATCACTTTCTTGGCCCGTCGCTCTTTTATGAGACGGTCATCTATCATCTGTGCCAACTCAATTGTGTCTAGCAGTCCTCTCAGTCTCTATATGCGAAGCTCGACATGAATGTGTGCTTTGGGACCTTTCATGTAACTCCCCTTCAAGGACACCTCAGACAATCCCCGCACACGACCTGAAAGCATCTCAAACTTCTTTAGACACTCTTTGACAGTCACATCCTGCCTAAGAGCAAATAGCTGCTCATGAAGGTCTCTTCCATTAGTGTCGCGAAATCTGTGAAGCAGATAGTCTTTAAATTCTTCACACGACCGCACAGGCCATTTCTGCTCTCTCCACCGATGTCAGGATAAAGCTTCAACCTCTAAACATACCCCAACCGGCCTCAGTTTCTTCTCTTCAGTAATGCGCGTCACCTCAAAGTACATCTCTGTAGATGCACTCATAAGTGTCTTCTCCTCCAAATATCGGCATCTTTAATTTTCTAACCATGTTTTCTATATTGAATTCCTTGTGATGCTCTCCCTCGGTATTGATTATAATAGTACTGTTGGTTTGGGCCTCGTGGTGCATCAGCATCCAAATCTACCTCTTTCATCTTCATTGTCGTTCTCCCAACCGCCATCATCCCAGTCAGATCCTCCAACTTTTGCATACTCCGGAACATCATCATAATATCTGGAAAACTCCTTGTAGTCTCGAACTGATCGTCGACATCTCTCTACAGCAATCCAGGGCCAGTGGGACCCCTCAAAGGCCTTCAGGTCAGCTCCGAACCCGAGGGGTCTCTCCATTGCTCGTCGGGTCCTCGAAGGACCGTCGGGGGTCGCGAAGCCCCTGGCGGCCCCACCCAGGGTCGGCAGGCCCCTTGCGACCAGGGGACCGTGATGCCCCAAGCAACCCTGGTGGGGATTGACAACCTTGGCAAGCTGCCAGGGCACCGTGAGGCCCCTAGCGGCCCTGGCGGGCCTCATCGGCCCTGGGCAGGGCTTCCCAAGGGCCGCAAGGCCCCTGGTGGTGTCGTGGGTGATCGCCGCCTCCTGTGTGTTCCTTCTCTCCATCTTCAGACACTTCGTCGGTATCAGATAGAAGTCCTTCAATAAATTCCGCGTCTTTCTCCTTCCAATTCGTCAAAGTTGGCGCATTTTAAGCCAGATCTAAGTTGATGCACTCGTCTCTACTCAGATCTGAATCCTTCTCCTTTGATAACGCACCGACTTGTTGCGCTCGTCTCCACTCAGATCTGAATCCTTTGCCTTTGATAACACGTCGACTTGTTGCAAGATCTGTTGGTTTAATTACATGATGACTTCCAATATCGCGGTCATCCTCACTTCCGACGCCTTCACTTCAGATCCAATTGCGGATCTCATCTCCTCTATTGATTTCTTCAATCCTTTAACTTCGGTGTCGAGTTTTTCCTCTAAAGCCTCAACCTTCCTTATCGCCGCCATTAGAATCTTGCTCTGATACCAAGTTGATGTGATCTGCAAGATAAATAAATGTAAAAATAGGGTTTTTTGAAAGAATTGAAAAAAGATGAGATTTTTATTAGATATGGAATATAGGTAACAAGATATTGGACCTCTTTCGAGAGGAGGCTGCTCTCCTGGTTTACATTCGGGATCAAAGTCTAAATTTCCAAGGACGATGTTGCTAATTAACTCCTAAAAAGTTTCTTTCACAATAATCAACATAGAGCCCTAACCTAGTCGTCATTACAAAAATTTCCAAACTACCCCTAAAGCCCAAAATTACTAAAACGTCCTTGGATCATCCCCGATCATCCCATTGCTTTGCTGCAACTCCCTCTAGCCTTCTCCATTGGTACGTCCGAATCGCATCACGTACTCTCAAACATGAGCTCATCGTTAGAATAAAGATATTGCATTGTTCATATTACCTGTACTGATTTACTTAGCTCAGTTGGTCACTATCCAACTGATGATTACCACTTATCGACGTTCATGTTTCACGTAGTTACTATCTTCACTAGTTTATACTACTATTCATGTTACCATGTTATATGCTTATCATATACATGCTATAAGTTTACCAAGCATTTTTATATTTTTGATCTTATTTGGAGAATCCTACACAAGCATGTCTTGTTGATGGATATTTTTGTAATTATTTTTTTAGGAACATCCATTAAGTTCGCAGATTCCTAAGATTTTTATCGTAGGTCAGGCCTTTGATTGGCTCATCACTTACTCTATCATTTTTATTCGAATATTCATCAATAAATTTCTGATTTGTTCCGGATCTATTAATTTGATATCAGAGCATCGATCCATGGCGGCGTCGCCGAGGGCCAAAGATCGAATTGATGCGATGAGGAGAAGCTAAATGCAGATATCGATGGAGGGAAGAAAACCCTAACGGAGAATGGAGAAGCAATTGCAAAGTTGACTGCTTCCGTTGATCGGATCGCGGCTTCCAACGAGAGGATGACGGCTTCCCACAAGAGAATGAACGCAAGGCAAGTAAAACAAGATGAGACCCTCGCGCAAATCATTTTTCAACTTTCGATCCACACCGAAAAGGGTGGAAATGACGGCGCAAACCATAATCCTTCGAAAAAGGTGCCACCTTTGGAGATGGGGAAGGAAAAGATGGAGAGTTTTGATAAAGGCTTGCTTTCCGATGCCAACGATTACTTCAAGGATGAAGAGGAGAAGCCATGGAAGAACGAGGAGATCGTCGGACATCACCGAGACGGCAAAGGAAGCCAGCCGAACCCCCATACTCATCATGAGGGGGCGGCCGGCCCGAACCAAGGGCAGGGGCAGCTGCCCCGCTCTTTCCAGCTCCTGGCAAGGTCGGCCGAGCCCTGTCGGCCACCAGTAGGGTCGGTCGAACCTGTCCCATCCTCCGGAGGGGCCTCCGGGCCTCCGGAGGGGCCTCCGGAGGGGCCGCAGGCCCCCCGGCAGCCACCAGGGGGTTTTCCGATCCCGCGACAACTTGTACAGCAGCCCAAACTCCTCTGCAGGCGTGTCAGGGCTACGATGATCATTTTCAGCCGCCCCACGACTATTCTAGACATGCACATGGTAATGGGTTCTTTTCTGGTGAAGGAGGAGGGGGCGGCAACTATGAAGATGAAGGTGGAGGGGCCTATGGAGGTGGTGATGATTGGGTAGATTATGGACACTTTGGTGTGGATGGCAGGGTACGGAAGCTGAAGATGCACATATTCGATGGGGAGGTTCCACATGCGTGGATTTACAGTGCGGAGAGGTTCTTTAATGTGTCCCGTATGTATGCACAAAAGTTGGAGGCGGCGGCAGTATGTATGGAGGGACGGTCTCTAGGGTGGTATCAATGGAGGGAGTAGCGGCACCCCTATGGAGGTGGTGATGATTGGGTAGACTACGGAGGACAATGAGGGGGTCCACGAAGGGGCTATGGAGATCGCGGGAGTGACACAGAGAGGACATAAGACACATCATGATAGGTGGCAGCATTATCATCAGCCCAGACACGTCGATGGCAGAGCAGAGTAGGGACACTTTGGTGTGGATGGAAGGGTACAGAAGCTGAAAATGCACATATTCGATGGGGAAGTTCCACATGCGTGGATTTACAGGACGGAGAGATTCTTTACTGTGTCTCGTATGTAGGCACAGAAGTTAGAGGCGGCGGCAGTATGTATGGAGGGGCGGTCTCTGGGGTGGTATCAATAGAGGGAGCTGCGGCACCCCTTTCGCAGTTGGGAGGGGATCAAGGATTGCATACTGGAGAGGTTTCGAGAGCCACACATGGGGAACCTCCATAAGCAGTTGTACGCGCTCAGGCAGGACGGGCCCGTCAGGGAGTATATAGAGAAATTTAAGGTTCTCTCAAGGCGATTGCGAGGGGTCTCTGATGAGTCACTGAAGGGTACATTCATGAAGGGCCTTAAGCCCGTGATTCACTCAGGTATTTGCCCATACAGATCTCAGGGGCTGGTGGAGGTCATGGAGATGTCACAGATGATAGAGGACCACCAGATGGAGGAGAGGAGTGCCATGAGCGGTTGGGATGGGTAGGTTCAGCGAGTAGCTATAGCAGTCGCAAGAGGGCCGAAGGTAATTGTAGGGACAGATCCGACGAATAAGGAGACGGCGGTGGAGGAGCAATGCACCACCAGTAAGGGCAATTCAAGAGGATGACAGACGCTGAGATGAGAGAGAAGCGTCAGAATGGGCTCTACTTCAGGTGCGATGAGAGGTTCACACCAGGCCACATGTGCATAGGGCGCAAGCTGCAGGTTTTGTTGCTAGAGGATGAGGATGAGGAGGCTGAGATTGAGGACGAGGCCACCGAGAAGGAGAATGCGTAGGACCATCAGTTGGATGTAGCAAAGGTCTCCATAAACTCAGCGGTAGGGTTCATCCGAAGCATACCATGAAGTTGAGGGTGCATATCGACGACCAGGAGGTGACGGTTCTTATTGACATTGGGCTACCTACAATTTCATCTCCAGGAGGGTGGTGGAGCAGCGGGGGCTGCAGCTGGTAGACAGTGGCAATTTTAGTGTGATAATGGGGACTGGCAAGAAGGAGAGCAGCAAAGGAGTGTACCGAGGACTGATTCTGACATTGCAAGAGATACAGGTGTTGGCAGATTTTTTGCCCCTAGACTTGTGGAATACAGATGTCATCTTGGGCATGACGTGGCTACAGACGTTGGAGGAGATGAAGGTGAACTGGAAGCTGCTCAGGATGTAGTTTTAGGAGAGGATGGAAGAGCAGTTGTGTTACAAGGGGATCCCAGTCTGTGCAGCGCCTTAGTCTCGCTGAAGACCATAGTGAGGGCCATCCAGGTAGAGGGTGGTGGTTTCCTAGTGGAGTTACATATGCTAGCAGGAGAGTGTGGCGATGAGGCCGGTTATGGGCAGCCGATCCCAGGGGAGGTGCAGACGTTGCTGGATCAGTTTGAAGAGGTCTTTCAGGAGCCTAGGGGACGTCTGCCACCTAAAGACCACGAGCACGCCATAGTTTTGCAGGAGGGCATGTATCCTCTCAGCATGAGGCCATATCACTATCCACAGACACAGAAGGATGAGATCGAGAGGATGGTAGCAGAGATGGTCCAGGCTGATATTATACAGCCCATTGTGTCTCTTTTCCAGTCATGTGCTGTTGGTGAAGAAGAAGGATGGTAGTTGACGCTTCTGTGTGGACTACAGAGCATTGAATAAGGAGACAATGCCAGACAAATTTCACATACCGGTGATTGACGAGCTCCTGAACGAGTTACAGGGTTCAGCCATTTTCACGAAGATCGATCTCAAATCAGGCTACCATCAGATCAGGATGCGCGCAGAAGATGTGCACAAGACCGCCTTCAAGACGCATGAGTGCCACTATGAGTTCTTAGTCATGCCTTTTGACTTCACTAATGCCCCTGCTACATTCCAGGCTCTGATGAACAAGGTATTTCGTCCCTACCTGAGGCAATTTGTAGTAGTATTTTTTGACGATATCCTGGTGTACAGTCGGAAGGAGCACTTGGATCATCTGCAGGTAGTGTGTCAGGAGTTGTAGTACCACCACATGTATGCGATCAGTAAGAAGTGTCTATTTGGACAGCCACAAGTGGTGTACTTAGGACATGTGGTGTCCTCAGATGGGGTAGCTGCAGATAGAACGAAGATAGCGGCAATGCTGGACTGGCCACATCACACCACTCTCAGGGGGCTAAGGGGGTTTCTTGGTCTCACAGGCTACTACAGGATGTTTGTAGAGAGATATGGTACGATCGCTTGTCCACTCAAAAAGCTATTGAAGAAGGATCAGTTTATTTGGAGTAACGAGGCGATGCTTGCTTTGGAGGCCTTGAAAAATGCCATGACAATAGTACCAGTCTTGGCGTTACCAGACTTTTACAGGACATTCATTGTGGAGGCAGATACATCGGGACATGGACTGAGAGTTGTGCTGATGCAGGATCAGCGGCCTATTGCATACTATAGCCAGGTGCTGACAGCGACATGGACTGTGAGCTGTGCTGATGCAGGATCAGCGGCCTATTGCATACTATAGCCAGATGCTGACAGCGAGAGCCAGATTGAAGTCTGTCTACGAAAGGGAGCCGATGGCCATAGTCCTATCCAGCCAGAAGTGGAGACCATATCTGTTATGGAGGAGCTTCCTGGTTCACACTGATCAGATGAGCCTCAAATACCTGTTGGAGCAGCACATGTTAGCAGAGGAGCATCAGAAATGGCTGCAGAAACTTATGTGATACAGGTTTGAGATAGAGTATCGGCTAGTGATAAAGAACAAGGCTGCAGACGCACTATCACAACGGGACGAGGAGATTCACTTGGCAGCCTTATCGGTTTTGGTGTTACAGGACGGGAAGCCACTACAGCAGGAGGTTGAGGAGGACCAGGAGTTGGCGGTTATCCGGGCAGCACTATTACAAGGGTCAGCAGATCACCCAAGCTACTCGTGTAGGACAGGAGATTATTATATTGGGGACGCCTGGTGCTATCACGGACATCTATACACAACCCAGCTATACTCCAGGAGTTTCACAGCAGTGCCATGGGCGAACATTCGGGGGGTCCTCAAAACCTATCAGAGACTAGCAAGGAAGGTATATTGGAAGGGTATGAAGAAGGATGTTTCGAGGATGGTGGCGGAGTGTGATGTTTGCCGGCGTCAGAAGTACCTGGCGATGGCCCCTGGTGGTTTGCTACAGCTGTTATCCTTGCCAGAGCGGGTCTGAAAGGATCTTTCCATGGACTTCATCAATGGATTGCCTAAGTCTGGAGGGTTCACAATCATATTTGTTGTGGTAGACCGTCTCAGCAAGTATGCTCACTTTATACCACTAAAGCATCCTTACAGCGAGTATAAGTGGCGGAGGTGTTTCTGATGAAGGGCATTCGCTTGCATGTGCTGCCAAAGTCCATTGTCCCTGATAGAGACAATGTATTCTTGAGCAGATTCTGACAAGAGCTTTTCAGGCTGTAGGACACAGTGTTGAGGCGGAGCACGACGTACCACTCTCAGACAGACGGCCAGACTGAGGTCGTCAATAGGAGTATTGAGACGTACTTACGGTGCTTTATTTCAAAGAGCCTGAAGGAGTGGTCCCGTTAGCTAGCATGGATGGAGTATTGGTACAATACTTCATATCACACAGCAGCCGAGATGACCCCTTTAAGGATATTATATGTTCGCGACCCTCCACATTTGTTGCATTATGGGCAGGATACGACTCCAGTTTCGGAGGTAGAGCAGTACTTGGCAGAGCGGGATCGGATTTTAGAGGAGCTAAAGCTCCACCAGGCTAGAGCTCAGCAGATCATGAAGGCGATGGCTGACTTACATCGCAGGGACGTGCAGTTCGACGTGGGAGACATGGTTTATTAAAAATTGTGTCCTTATACACAGAAGTCCCTCGCTCATAGAAGGAATAAGAAGCTCTGCCCTAGATATTTTGGTCATTATAAGATAGAGGCCAAGGTGGGATCAGTTGCTTACAGATTGAAGTTGCCCAGAAGATTGGTCATCCACCCTGTATTCTATGTGTCCCAGTTACACCAGGCGATTGGCGAACATACACCTTCACCTTTACTACCAGAGACACTGACGGAAGATATGAAGGTTATCTTGGAGCCTAAGGAGTTGAAGGGGGTGCATAGGATGAGCGCTGGGAGCCGAAAGTGTTGTTGAGGTGGAAGGGCTTGTTAGAGCACGAGAGCACCTGAGAGTTAGCGGGCATCATAGCACAACAGTTTCCTGACTTCCACCTTGAGAACAATGTGGTTCTTTTGGGGGAGTAGTGATGGGCTCATCACTTACTCTAGGCGGCACACTAGAGGAGGAGCCGGCTCAACCGCGAGATTCAGGGACATTTTCGCACCCTTTTGACTTATTTTCTGTTATTTTATTGACTAGAGGGGCAAACTTGTAATTTGATAATTAGTGAATGGGGAATACGAGGGGTTGCGACCAGCCGGCCGGCCCTAGCGGAGGTGATTTCTAATTATTTCGTGAGTGTCTTCCAAAGAGAGTGCGCACGTCCTCTTATCGACGTCTTGGGATGGTGGTTGACGCCTTGTGATGGTAGTTGCCCCTAATAATTATGGCCAAGTTATCATTTTCATTTGAATATTCATCAATAAATTTCAGATTTGTTCTCAAGACCATTTTCAATACGTGAGTTTCTCACACTAGCTCATTTTCATTCCTTTGCATCATTGTATATGATAGTCTTGCATGCTTATCATATTTGATATGATTCCACGTCTCTTTATTATTGTGCATGTTATTCTTAGGACTATATAGGTTTTTTTGTAGTTGCTCATTATTAATTAGAAACAAAAGAACATGCAGTTTATTTTATATGCCTTACGTATTTAGGTCGAAAGGGTGAATCCCAGTTAGGCTTAGAGACATGTGAGCTTATAACACTTCCATTCCCCTTAGCATACCGGAAAATGGAGGGTGACATCAATTCTTTCTAGAGCTTTCTACACTTCAACTCTGATTCACATCTAATCTAAATTGGACTAAAACATGTTTAGGTGGTACTGATGATAAAAATTAGTGGAAAGGCAAGTGATAAGTGATAGATACAAAGAACATGGTAGAATTACACGTAGACGGTTCTACTTTTCATGTTTCAGAAACTGTCAATATATCTTATATAAACTTACGAAATCATTTAGAGACCAATCGCAAACGACATATTACTCATGAGACGATTTTTATTAGAATTATACTGTACTTTTAATGAATCATTATATGAAGAAGTTCCATGCATCGGCATATATGGCTTTCAAGCAATCAAATTTTTACCTTCATTCTAGCATTATGCTTGAGCCAAGATCTAGATTTCCATAGGGTAGTTTCATTCCACACAAGTGAGTAATGTATGGCCATATGTATTTTATACCCTTTCAAAACGTTTCCTAAATCCTTCCATGTATCCTCATCTCTCCTATTGACAAGCCTTTCCTACATTGTCCCGTTCTTTCGTCATGTGATTTGCACCTGTCATATGAATGTCATGCCTGTTGTTGCATATCCAACTTTTCTCTGCATTCTTTGATAGCACTCACTAGACATAAAAGGGTAACAGGCTACAACTGTTAATATAGTTTAGCAGATAAAGATAAAAGTGCTTGTAGTACAATTACCAAAAACAAGAAAGCGGATTGTTGATAAATCCTGCATCATCATATGGTATTACAGAAAATAAAACCAGAAAATAAAACATGCATCAGTATTCAATTGTAGCAGTAACCAACCATTTCCAAAGTATGATCTAAATGAGAAGCATATGGTAAATATTGCATTAAGAGAAGGGAAGCAGAACTCGACTATTGATGGGACTGAATGGACAAAGAACCAGCTTCAAAATGTATAATCAGAAGGTGTAGATGAAGTAGCAACGCTATGTTGAAGACAAACCAGATGGTGTATAGGAACAGCAGTCAGTGTCCCAAACCGGCCATTTATACGTCCAACAATTTCATGAACTTGGCTAGTAAGTTTTTGATCTGATTGAAGAAGAAATAAAGAAAGTTTTATCAATTTAGAAAAAGAAAACTTCTACGAATTTAAAGATAAAGGTAATCTTTCTGATAGAAATGACTGCATAAAGAGCAATCAGAATGAAGAAATGAAAGTCAATTTCAGCACCTGAATTACTACATATTATTTCCAACAAATTCCTAAACAAATAATAAAATGAATAATAGTGTATACGGGTTCATCGACATAAATTCCATGAGAAAAAAATGAATTGTAATATTTTGCACCACAGTAAAGCTATCTATGACACATCAACATGCTAATTTGGAATTTCCTTTAAAAGTATATACAACTAGATTGTCTATATTCCCAAATGTTGAATATCCAGACCCAATGTTATCATAGAATCATGTCACTTTGCATACCGTATCTTTAATTTGCTCTCTTTACATAAATTAAACTACATGTTGTATATGTATCCGTTAAAAAGTTAAATCCTTCACAATTGATTGCTATCCATGTAGACTCAACCATTGCATCTGGATAAACTGGATAATATCACTAAACCTCATTAAAGAATGTTCATGCCACAAACGAATATAGAAATCAAATAATTTGGACGATTTTTTTTGTTGGGGGGAGGGGCAACTTAATAAAAGGAGATATGAGTTAATAATAAAGTAGTCCGCCTCATAGTGCTTCAGAGTGAAAAAAATACATGTTTAAAAATTTAAACAAAAATCAATTTACTCATTGCAACGGGAAGATGTCACAGCTCCAAATGCTAGAATAGTCACACATACTAGAAGGGAGCTGCTACGCGCACGTACCGAATTGCTCTGTGCATGACCGAGTTCGACATATTTACAAGTTTGCCGTTCAAAATTACTCAACCGCACACAACAAATATTAATCCCCAAATTATCCCCGTTATGCGCAATGAGTAAAAATACACGGCTACCACGTTTTTGCTCAACGCGCACAACCGTGTTCCTCCCATTTCAGCGCGCACAACCACAATTCATCGTCAACGGAGAGTTCGTCGGAGGGGAGTTCCTCTTCATCTCATCGTATTCTTCCGCTCAAATCTTCCACTCAAATCTTAATCGCATCTCATCGGAAATTTGAGGTGATCAAATCTTCATCTCATCGGAAAGGAAAAATGAGATGATTCTTACCAGCAATGGCTTTTCTCTTGAACATCGATTTCACATTGGGGCTCCTCTTGAGAATGGACTGCAGATTCTTCCATCGGAACGGGAAATTTTGTAAGAATCATCTTAAATCATCGGTAAATTTGAACTCTTCACAAAATTTGAGTCACCGACGACGACGATGAGTTCATCTCATCGGAAATTTGAGTCACCGCATAAATCTTGAACCGACGACGATGAAATTCCCAATCTTCCGCTCAAATCTCGCTTGGGAAGAACTCATCGTCGTCGGATGAGGTAATCAGGCTCAAATCGCATCACATCCTCCGATCATGTGTCCTAGTTCACCTCCTCCGATCGCCTCACCTCCTCTGCCCTGTATCTCGACGCTATACAAATCGAAAAGGTTCAGAGATTCTGACATTTGTGGTCGGAGGTATGAATTTTCCATCGAATCCCTTGATGATCTGAATACTTTCCATCGAAGTCGTTGCCCGATCCCGCCAGCGGCGCCTTCGTCTTCCGCGTTGTGCGGTTGTGCGCGTTGAGGAGGGGATAACGATTGTGCGCGCTAAGCAAAACCATGGTGGCGATGGGTTTTTACTCAGCGCGCACAACCACTATGTCGGATGGGGGCAAAAGCGGAGTAATTTTTTAATGACAAACTTGAGAATAAGTGGTTGTGTGAGCGAGCAATTCGGTACGTGCGCGTAGTAGCTCCCTTACTAGACAGCATAAACGGAGTGACTTGAAAGTCAAAAACTAAGAACTTATAATTTTAAGCCACATTTCAAATCATCACTCAACCACCAGCAAACCATGGTGATGACCAAAAGATAAACATGTGTGAAAATAGAAAAGAAAAAATGTAGTCTAATGTTTTCACAAAAGAGCCTAACAACAGTAAAGAAATGAACCATGATTGCAGTGCAAATTCACTAGTGATACTAAGTTTTTTAAGCATAACTTTAAAACATTTAGTACATTCCGAGATTCCCTGAAATATACAATACGCAACACGCAACGAATAGAAAGAGAATATATAATCCATTTAAGCAATAAGAAAATGTTATAAAAGAAATTGTTGTGAGCTAGAGAGCTAGAGGCACAATGAAAATGAAAGAACACTACATACATTCTGGCACATCGGTTCTGGTAGGAACAGCAATCTGCAGCAAGACTACTTTATCACGCCAAATTGGATTTTCCTCAAGGAACTTCTCAAAGGCCAAAATTTTTTGGGGAATCCCCTTTATCATGTCCAGCCGATCAACTCCCAACATGACCTAAGCATATATAAACCCATATGAGCAGATAAAGGAAGAGAGAATTTACCTTAAGCGGTATTAGGATTCAGAGCCAAACCCCATTCAAAACAAAAAATACATAGTTGACAATACAAACTAAACACACATCATTAACTATGATCTGAAAAATCCAAAAGCAACTAAAATCCAATAATCAAATCTTTGTTCACTTCTTTCCAACTGCTTGATTGATCACAAAATGGATGGTTTCTAATAACAAACTGAAAGTTACTGACGAGCTGCACCAAAACAACTATACTGGCATATAGACTTTAAATGTACACAGACTGAAGTTAGTGATTTGGTTTATTATATATCCAAATCAGCCAGTCATTTGAAGCTCCAATTTAACGTGCATTTATCCACAGACATGATCGTTATTTTGGTCTCACAGACAAACATTTCACCTTTCAGACGTCTAATTGCATTTGTAGACACGACTCTAAGAAACGAGTCATGCTTGCATAAAATTTCCGCATGATCTTTATTTCATTAAATATACTTTTCCTATGATACAAACTTAGAAATTTGCAATGTCTCTAGATTGAAAAAGGTATCCAAAAGAAACTCCAAAAAGATTGATGATGAAGTTAACATCAACAATGATGTTGCCATTAATGTAACATTTTAAGAATAAATGATATGATGATAATGATATATGAATTTTATCCTCCTAGGGATCATGGTCAATACCCAAAAGTGGTTGTAGAATGTACTGAATATGATTTACAATAGAATTTATACTTGAATTTTGCCCCAAAACAAGATATTAGTGTAAAAAGGTGGGTCATACCTTTCGACCAGCAAACCTCTGTTTTAACTCATTCATATGTTCTTTCACAGCTGGAAGCTCCAGAGCTCGTTTAAATCGTTCAGAATCTATTCCAATAGGAAACTGAAGTTTTCCAATTCGGAATACAGATGCATGCAAGAGATCAGAAGCATTTGTTAAAAGATACAGTTAACACTTTTATCCAATGAAGAAGAAGATGAAGAAGAAGAGGAGGAGGAAGAAGAAACAGTAAACACATCTATGTCCATAGTTTATCAATTAAACAGAAGGATTTCATGACATAAAAATAATTCATTGATAAAATCCTTGGTGCACTAATCATGAAATGATGAACAATAAGAGAGAGAAAATGGGGAAAAGCTCAAAACACACCGCAGCCACTCGAGTCAGCTTCCCCTGGTCTTCCACTCCTTCCGGTGTGCCCTCAAGTCCAAGAATACGGGTGCAAGCACTGACAAAATGCCTTGCGTAATCATATGTATGAAATCTGCATATATATATAAAAGAAAAGAAATTGTTTGAGCAATATCAGATAATCATAATCTTTTTGGTAAACAGGGTATGTTGGATCAGATAACATGATGCAACTAGAAGCAGCCCTCTGAATTAAGATAAGCGAGTCACTTCATAAACATAAAAGAAATTTATAGTAAAACCTCAAAAGGACAGCAGATATAACAGTGAAATGTTACTGTCCTAAAGATATAATATAAGGTTTGAAATGATCATGAAAGCAGAGAACAGTTATATTCAGAAAATAAAGTACGGCCGACAAAATGGCAAGCGGAAGTCATGTAAAGCATATCAAACTACAAACAAGATAGCATTCATATATAGAAATGCACCATAACTTAATCTATTCAATAGCAGCGGGTGGAAAGTTTGCTTGCTGGCAGAGTGTCACGCATCAATAAAGTGGGGATAAAAATATGTGCAGAGCTAAATTTCAAAAAAGCAGGCAGTATACATCCATGATTAGGTAAAAGTGTTTCCATCCTTGTCACTTTGTGTTCAAGTTTTCTACTCAGGAAAGACACAAATAATATGTTTCAACAATGCAGGAAGTATGTATCCATGGTTAAATTTGAAGTGTTTCCAACCGGGGCAATTTGTGTTCAAGTTCTCTACTCAGGAAAGACAAATATTATGCACATCCTATAGAAAACGTCACAAGATGCACTCTACAAATCAATGCAGCATAGTGGAATGAATCTCTCTACACAAGTCAGTGACTAATCAGTAACAACTGATGTTATTAATATCATAAAAACACAAAATTATGACATCAGACATTAAATACTGAACAAAAAGATGAATGATAGATGACCGCAGACAAATCGTGTCTCGTATTTTTCTTTTGAAGGAGAAATGTACATTGCCTTGGAAATGTGTTTTTGGTGACTAAGTGTGATGTATGATGCCTTCGAGATGTCTGTGATTTCCACAGCACAAGTACCATCTTATTAGGGGAATTTCAAGTCTTGTTCCTTGGATGAATGAACTTAAAAGTTAACTATCGCTGTTTAATTACTGCACTGTACAATGCTTATATCTGACATGGCTTGAAATTCAAGACCAATCCAAGACATGACATCTTATAACCGATTATAAAACATTCACGAGATGTTTCCAGATGTTTCTAAACATTAAGACTTACTCCTCCAACGGAAAAGGCATGGGTGATGACAATGAGATGGACCCTCTAAGTCCTTTGGATGATATTTGATTTTTAATGCCCTTGAACAGATAATAAATCTAAAAGTAAACCATTTTAGGTAAAATGTCACAGCTTAAGTGTCCTAAATTTCTGTCTAAACAGTTACAGTTGGTAGAGACTATATATGAAAAACCAAAAGCATCCATTTCTGTTTCAGAAAAGTTGTGTTCATTCAATTGTGACAAGCATACTATGAAACTGAATGCTTTTGAAGAGATTTGATACCAGAGACCACAAGGGGGTAATAATACAAGTTTTTTCCTCTCAAACACAAAAAGACGAGATGAAGTAGGTGTTGTTACATTTTTTGGCAATATTTTCCCTTTGAGATTCTTCTCATATGATTATTTTTAAAGTCCTGATATGGTATGCATTTTCTAAAATGTTGTATTGGAAACTACAACTTGAAAGAAGTTCCTCAAGCCTTTTTGTTAGCATACGTGGATGGACCTCCCACAACAAATGCAGGCACATGGCAACTCGGAACACTGAAGCAAGCTAGAACGTTTGTGTCAAAGTTTAGGACTTTCACTTGAATTTCTTTTGGAAAATTTAAAGCTAATCTGTATTACAGTTGTTCAGTCATCTTTAAGTTTTTAAGTTTTTGTTCATGACATTCATGACTTTATGAACTTCCCGCCAGTAATCACATATTGGACAAAATTCTCTCCAACTTCTTTCTCTAGAATATAATTCAAAATCAGTTTAGAAGTCAGATAAGCTCATGTGCCCTACTAAATAGATATTGATGTCTTATGCTGCAGCATCGCCAGCAGTTTCTAATAAGCAAATCTATTTTAGGCTCATTATAAGAACTCAAACCAAGAAATTGGTGAATACAAGCTTTTGTATTTATCCACTTTCTGATGACAGCATGTTGAAACTAAGTAACATGTAGTTCTGTGGATAAAAACATGTCACTACAAATATGGGGAAAAAATGTGTCGCCCGTATATATAGTGAATGTTGAAGCAATTTCTACTCCCACTGTTCACCTAAAACGATACCATCAAGATCTTGTCTAAACTCACAAAACAATAATACAAAATGAGTTCATTTATAAAAGTAGAAAGTCAAGCAAGCACAACTTCAACATATCCTTAATAGACACTACCCGGATCAGTCCTAATTACATTAACCATTTTAAATGGGCATTCTTTTTGTGACGAGAACCATGCACACAATATATCTACCTAGTAAAGCAGTGATCATTACAAGAACTTCTCTCATGCACTTATGAACCATTGGCACCTTCCTAAGACATGATAGCCAGTATTAAAACATCTAATGGATCAATGACAATGATACCATTTTCAAACATAAATCAGTTTTAAATTTCAGTTAGAAAATTTTCCGCAAAATTTATCACATGTTAAAGGACCTGTTCAAACATAGTGCTTTCTAGCTATTTTATCTGTTTTCCATTCATGTCATGCATGGATGAATAACCCATTTCCTTCCTTCCCAGGCTTTGACTACACGTTCATCCTCTACTCATCTCTAAAAGCATGTTTACATCTTGGTTCTTCAACTAAAAATTTAAACATAATCCTCAGCCAACGGAAGATAGGTATTACTCGTTAAGAAAACAGCAAAATCAGATGAGGAGATAGAGCATGTGAATCTTAGTGGGGATACCGATTAGGTGCAACTATGCATTGTGGGAAAACATAACCCTAAGTTCCCTTAATCATATTTGCAACAAGTCTAATCATATGGTGATTTACTTTTGCTGCTTTGCGTAAACTTTCTCATACTCTTTTTGTATAGAAAAATAAAAATGGAAGAACTACTTAACCTCGTTGTAGCCTTCTATTTTACATTTCTATTTGTAAATTGGTAGGAAAGTGAGGGGGGAAGGAGGAACGAAAAATTTAGTGCTTATCAAGTTCTCATTCGGTCATGTCCATCATGTGACTGAAAAGATGCCAGTAGTTAAAACTAGAGAGTCATGGAGAACCATGACAAGTGCTAACAGAACAAAACTCACAAGGAGGAGAAGAAATCCAAGCAAAAAGCTGCTCACCCAACTAAATCAGCTGCAAGAACAGATCTCAGTAACTCTGAGCGAGATGGGAGGGTCCTGTGAATCTCCGAAGATGGGAACGCCGTATGAAGAAACCAACCGACTTTCATCTTGCTGTTATACTCCTTTAGGCATTTCGGCAAAAACATTAGATGGTAGTCATGACACCAAACAACATCCCCATCTTCATAATGCGCATTGACGACATCGGCAAACATCTGGTTTGCCCTTTTGTAAGCATCAAATTGAGACTCGAAGCTGCGGGTCGTTGCCAGTCGGTCTTCTTGCGGAAGCCCAAGGTAATGGAAGAGTGGCCACAGTATATTGTTGCAATAACCATTGTAATATTGATGCACTATTTCTTCGTCAAGAAAAACAGGAATGCATCTCTGCTCACAAAGAAAACATCTTTTTCACATTCTAAAGGGTAAACATATATGTAAAGGAATAAAATTCGAAAAACTCAACAATTTCTTGTACCTTCTCGGCCAAAGACTTTGTAAGTGCCCTCTGGCCAATTTCGTCGGGCACATGTACACCAGCCCATCCAATCCATTGAGCATCAACCTCCTTTACTCCTACAATACAATTAAAATGATAACAAGCAACTCTTAAAGCTATCTCGTTTCAGCATTCTCTCACGCACTAGAAAGAAAGTATTGGAATTCTTCGATCAATGGGAAAAATGTCATGCAAGAACGGTAAAAAATGCTCACCAAGCAAAGCACTGACCAAGCCACCAGCACTGATATCCAACGACCAAGAATCCTCCCCTCGCCGCACGGCAGACACGGGCAGCCGGTTGGCCACCACCAGCAGCCTCTGCTTCAGCGGCCGTCCCTCTCCGGCCCCACAACCCTCCCCAGCCGCCACCGCAGCGGCCGGCGCGGGTCCCACCGCGGCCGCCACCTCGTCGCCCGGCGGGTCCCTCCCGAAATCCATCAGCCCCATCTCGTTCTCGAGGAGGAGCTCGGGCTCGAACCCGCCGTCCCCGTTGCTGTTGTTGCCGCTGGGCTCAGGCTCGACGATGCTGAAAGTCCTGTTGAACTTCCTGAGCTCCCTCTCTCTGAGCAATCTCTCAACCCTAGTTGGGTTTCTTGAATTGTACTTGGTCGGCGACAGCATTTGATCAGCCTGAACCGCTGCTGGCTTCATGATCGGCGCTTCCCCTGCATTAAAACAGGGGCCCGAGCTTCATAAAATTCATCAAGATATCGACAGAAAAATGTAAAAATCTAGCAGATTCGCGACAAGAAAACGAGAATGAGGAGGAGGGGCTCCTACTGTTCTGTTCGTTTAAACAAAATGGCAATCGGGTTCACCGACGAGCGGAGTTTAGAAAAAGAAAAGGAGCGAGCGAGCGCAATCGATATATATAGCCAGCGAGCGAGAGAGAACGAAGAACGAACATGATGGGGTCCTTCATTTGGGAGTGGTGGTCCCCAGCTCACTATTTCTCCTCGTTCTTTTTATTTTTTTATTTTTCCTGATTTTATTTTATTTTTACTTTATTTTCAAGATTCGGTGTCCCATTCGAGCCGTCGATGCCTCATCCGAGCAATGCACGCATTGAGATCACAAATCAAGGGCGATCTTGAACGGAAAAATTAAATAAAGTGAAAAAGGGAATTAAAGAACAAAAAATTAGATTTTTACCTTGAAACCGACATTGAAGAATCGCATCAAAAAAACTTTCATGAGGAGGAAGAAGGCGGAGAAGGAGAAAGAGATGTTATTTTTACTTTTAATTTGCGGGGGAGACGGCTGGCAACAGGTGCGCGTTTGGGTGTTTGATGCAAAGCCTGATATTTTCAGAGGTTTATCAGATGGGATATAACTGCGTATGTATCATTTGCCATATTAGAGATCTCCCATAAACATAGGGAGTTGCTACGCGCACGTGCCGTTTTGCTCTGCTCACGTCCGTGTTTTGAAGTTACTCTGCCTACGACGAATAAAATAATAATATTTACATTTTTGCTAAGCAGACGTACGGGACTATCGAAAATAACTATTAAGTCAGAACATCGTCCAACGATACGTTTTGCCGGTTGTGCGTGTAGAGCAATTTTGTTATTGGCTAACAAAATTGCTCAATGCGCACAACCAACGGTAAGTTTTGCCAGTTGTGCGCGTTGAGTAATTATAGTATATGCTAACGAAATTGCTCAACTCGCATAACAACGATAAGTTTTGCCGGTTGTGCGTGTTGAGTATCGTTGTTGTGCGCGTTGAGCAATTTTGTTAGCCAATAACAAAATTGCTCAACGCACACGCCCAGCGAAAAGTGTTATTCAACACGCACCACAACAGGCTACATGTATGTATCAGTTTGGACTTCTCTGAACTATCATTAAAACTTGCAATCTGAAGACCAAATAATCACATACTAAATATTTTGTGAACTGGTACAAACTGATGCATGTAACATAAAACTTTCAAATTATGGGCTTCACGGCTTGAAGTTAAACTTCATCATTTGATGACCTTAAATGCAAATTTCAGCATTACCCAACTTCTCAACGCTTTTGTACAAGCATTATGGCATTTCTGAGTAGCTTCATGAGGGAACCTAATGGATGTTCCCATGTAAACTGCAGTTGCCGGTCGTGTCTTCATTAGCATGGCCATCTGGAATGCAGACCTCGCTTTCAAACGATTTTTGCTGGTTTAATGCGAGATTTGCATCCCTAATGACCCTGATAATGAGACAAAGGATGTGAAATAAAAAGCGGCATAAAATGATGATTAATCTGAACGAGCTGTAAGCATATGATGGACATAAAATTGGTAAAATGGCATATATCCACAGTGCCATGCGGGCATATATTATCATGGACATCGGGAATGCACACCTCCCTTTTAATCTTTACAATCAAACTCCTACCATGTATCCACACAAGATAAACGATATTTGCTGACAAGAAGTGAGATGTGTATCCCGATGACCCTGATAATGAGCCAAAGAATTTAGCATAAATATTGTGCTAGTATTATAAGAAAAGTAGATTTAGTTGTGGGTTGAGGAAGGCTTGTTGTCAGCCATTTGTAGACGATTTGGCCATTGATGTTGGGGAATGTGCTTGTAAGTATACAGAAGAGTGCATGTGGGTCTGCAGTAGTGAGCCTGTGAGTGTATAGTAGAGTGCTCGTGATTCTACAAAAAAGAGCCACTATCGGAATTGCTTAAAGCGAACAACACGCATACATTTGGACCTTTGTGCGCATTGAGCAATATTTCTATTAGATAACAAAATTGCTCAACGCGCACAACGGGCATATATTTGGACCGTTGTGCAGGTGAGCAATTTTAGTTTCTCATACAAAAATTGCTCAACGTGCACAAGGGGCATAATTGTGGACAGTTGTGGGCGGTGAGCAATTTTGTTATCCGTAACAAAATTGCTCACCATGCACAATGGGCATATATTTGGTCCGTTGTGTGCATTGAACAATATTGCTATTGATAACAAAATTGCTCATGGCGCACAACGGTCCAAATATATGCCCGTTGTGCGCGTTGAGCAATTTTTTAATGGAAAAACAAAAGGGCTCACCTCGCACAACGGTCCAAATATATGCCTGTTGTGCGCGTTGAGCAATTTCTTTTATATTCTAGAAATACTGCTCAACGCGCACAACGGGCCAAAGAGATGCCCGTTGTGCGCGGTGAACAATTTTGTTATAGGATTACAAAATTGCTCACCGCCTGCAACGGGCATCTCTTTGGTCCGTTATGCGTGGTTAGCAAGTTTGTTATGGGAAAACAAATTGCTCACCGCGCACAGCGGTACAAATATATGCCTGTTATGCGCGTTGAGCAATTTCGTTCATTGTTAATATAATTGTTGAGTGATTACGTTGCGATCAGTGTCTAGTGATTAGTGAGTATATGTTAGTGAGCAATTTTTCATGTTTCATGGAATCAATGACATGGTATTATATGTAAATATGAATGTATTCCATTATACTACAACATAAAAGCATACAAAAGAAAAGTAAACAAAAAAGAAGAGATACAACCAAAACAAAACCACATCATTGGGGATATATCAAGCACTATCCTATGGTTTGACTGCCCAGATGTTGTTGATATATTGTTCATCGTATAATTGCTACTGAAAGCTTCTCTTCTGTTAATTTCATTAGCACTGTCAAAAAAGTAACTTGTATCCTCATGTATATTTCCGTAATTTTGTGCTTGTTCTCGCAGCCTTACATTAACTTTGTTATTTTCTGTAGCATATCTCTGGCATATTCTGGTCCACGAGGACACAGTTCACTGTGATCAACTCAAACAAAAAAATTACATCCGTTACTCTTGTAGTAATTGATACAACCATAATATCGTCTCCTAATATTTTTCATTGTCATTGCAGTCATAAGTGGAGCTGTCAGGCCACAAAAGTAAATGGGAACTAACCTCCACATTGGATTACTATTTTCATCTGCCATGATCTGCAAAAAATTGTCTTAGTAGAACCAAATTCAAGGATGAACTGAACAAAGAATGTGGTAGTGGGATTAGATAGATTTACTTGTGATCAGATGAGGGATCGTGGGCAAACATATATGGAAGAAGTTGACATCGATGGTTGAAAATGGAGGAGGTGCCCGTGAAAGTACATATGAGTGCTCCCCGTGAATGTACAGAAGAATTGGGTTAACAAAATATAGGATAAATAACTGCTCAAAGCGCACGACAGGTATAATTTTGCCTGTTGTGTGCGTTGAGCAATCTTCATATTGGCTACCAAATTTGCTCAACATGCACCACAATAACCAAAACTACCAAATTTAGCATGAATGCATCATAATATATCCAAAATTCATATTGGAAGTGCAAATAAAGAGACATAATGAAACATTTCCAATAAATTCTTGAGAATTCCATATAAGACATGGATGTTACAAAATGTGACACCATCATAACTAACAATGTGACACCTGAGTATCAGTCACATAAAGCACACTGAGACATACGTTTACCCTAACATAATGTGACACCCTAACATACACATACAAGACAACATATCCTGAATGCCATCACGGTGAAGGTGGTGGTGGTGGTGGTGGTGAATGAGATGCAATAGGATCTGGAGGGGCAAGAACAGTAGTATCTCTAGGATTGGTCATAAGTATGTCCAATTTCTCCTGGATAGCCTGAACCATGCCCTTCACAGCATTGAGCTCGTTACGCATCATAAGAACTGTACTCCATATCCCGGATAGACTGAACTCAAATTCCAACATATGTTGACTCAACTTCTGAGGACTAGGCTGTGAGGAGGATGACAGATGAGATGGAGGACGCAGGCTGTCTTGGATACGGTGGAGGAATCAAGTATATGACCATGATCCCGACCAAGTCCAAGGACAATATCCTTGACTCAATCAAGGTCGCCACCAAAGGAAAGCTGACGAAGTTCCAGACGCAAACTTATCTCGATCAGATATTCAACCCAAGTTTTGACTGCCTCAAATGGGTCTTCAGAAGTTGGAGAGACAGAATGAGCATAAGGATCATCGTTAGCATGAGGATCATCGTGAGATGGAGGTTGATCAGATGATGATTGGTCGACAGACCGTTGATGAGACGGAACATCAACATTTTGAGGCGATGATGGTGGACGAGTAGCATCAGAAACAAGTATCGTAGACTTTCTAGCTCGTTTGCGGGGAGACATGGTTAAACCCTAAAACAAGATCTGTGATGACCCGTATCCATCATTACCTATTTTGGTATAAATACTTTCAAACAGTTTCAAATAATAAGTTTATACGCTTATTAAACTATTATGTTTTACGATACTATTATTATTTACCTTTTTATTCACTAATTATTTTTGCTAATCAATGTTACTAATTACTAGTTACTTTTAGTAATTATCTTTCTACATTTTACTAATTACTTTCATCAATTACTAATGGCTTTTACAAATTACTTTTACCATTTACTATGTAACCTTTCCTAATTACTTTTTATACTTACTAATTACATTTAGCTAATTACTTTAACTAATTACAAATTACATTTACTAATTGCATTTACCCCTAATTAATTATAGGACCCCCATATTAATGTAGATCCCCATTTTGTGGGTCTACACCTAATTTTAGCCCACATTTACTATTCCAATTAAACTCTCCATTATTTTCATTAAATCCTCCTCATCTTTTCTCCAACACAAAACAAAGGAACCATCCCTCTTCAAAACCCTTAGCCGCCATCTCCCTCTCGTTAACCTCAAACTCACAGCAGATCCATATCTCCTTCTCATTCTTCTTCTTCCTTCATCCTCCCCACAAAGAATCTAGAGCTCAACTCATCCATCAAGTTCTTCTCCTTCCTCCTCTCACCCCCTCCCTCAGGCGCCACCAGATAGGGCCGAACCCTTACTCTAGCCAGTCAAGGGGAGGTTGCTCATCCCCCTTTTTTGGTCGACACAGGGGAGCCGAGCCCCTGTCCAGCCCCTGCCCTCTAGCCATCAGCTAGAAGGCCGACGGCAGCCTTCCTGCCACCTCATTCCGACCGGCAGCGGCCCAGCTCTGGCTGGTGGCAGCCCAGCAAGAGGACCGGCAGTCTCTCCCTCTCGACCGGCCTCCTTCTCCTTGTTCCCCTTTCCGATGAATACGAGCGCAAGTTCCGGCTCCCATCACCGAATGTCGCCTACCAAGTGTTCGACGTATTTCCCCATCGAGATCCCAATGACTTCACGAACTCCAGCGAGTTTCCGACGACACCGTTTCCATCGTCGATGAACCCAATGCTCGCCCTCCTCCTCGGATTCATGCAACATATAATAGGTTCCCTACATCCCCCCTAAAAATGTTAGTGTTGGCATGATAACATTAAATTAATATTTGTGTTATCTATGTGTGGCCCAATAAAATAGCTATAAGTAACACATGTAATACATAGTATGGTGTTATTCACTACAAATATCCCTACAGACCTAAGCTATTGTGTAACAATGTAGGCTATTATATTTACACGGTTCAATTGGGTCATCTAATGTAAAATGTAAAATACATTACATTACTTCTAATGTAGCATGCATAGTATTAATGTTAGCAATTGAATTTCCAGTATAGTAGCCTGCATTATATATATAACTCGTTAGTATGCATAACAGATTATAGCTTGATAACTCCTCTAAAAATAATGGCATGTTATTAATTATTCTAATGCTAGTTTAATACGGTTGTTGATGCTAGTTTAAGGATTAAATTATGTTGATCATCCATATGCTTCGAGAGTTAGTAGTAACAACGTAGTTAATGTTTATGTTTATAGTAAACATTATGTCATATTAATGTTATATTATCATAGCTAAATTAATATGATATCATGTTTAAGGTATATTAATAATTGCCTCTGTTACGAGGTGGAACTCGCGTACAATGAATTTGTATTATGGGGAACCAAGGGCACGATGGTTATATGGAAATGAGGGGTTAGGTAGGCTGTTTTACAAGCGATTAGTGGGATGAAGAGGTTGGATCCGTTGCCGGTGGAGCTCACGGGATCGTATCTCGTCGGACGCAGCTGAGGAAGGTTGGACGGCGGGAGGCTGACGCTGACTTTGGTCAAGGGGCGAGCTCTCCTGCAGCACGAACAACTCGTCAGAAGGGCGGGGTTGGGGTTCAACCCTTAGCCCCTCCGATGCCTAAGTCAGTAAAAGGGCTTAAATGGGGGGCTAGTCACGCCGGCCGGACTAACGGTGTGTCCGCCTCGCGTGACGAGCTATAGGTGGGAGAACAAAGATATGGAGGACCTTTGCTCTCGTGTGTGAATAATAGAATATGAGAGAGAATTTTCCAACCCCCCCACCGTAAGGGGAGAGGGGGTATTTATACCTGTCGGGTGATGACTAGGCGGGGCTGATCTGGCATGTTGACTAGACGTGCTGAGCTGGCCCTGCTGTCAGCGGAAGCCTCGGACGAGGACGTCAGGAACAGGAGCGTCAGCCACGCTTTTGTCAGACGGCGCAACGACCAGGGGTGCTTTTGTCAGGGTGTCAGGGCCGAAAGCATTAAGTGTCAGGAGGCGCAGCGGCCAGAGGTGCTTTGCCAGATGGTCGGGCGGCGTAAGTGTCAGTAGTGTCCTTGTACTAGGTTGTTTGTCATGTCCGATGTGCCAAGGATCCGTCGGAGCGCCTCCCAGGGGCAGGGCCCGAGACGGGTCGCCGGGCTGGCCCGGGCTGAGGCTGAGTGGTCCGGTTGCACACTTTGCGCGCTGACCCTGGCGGCCCGGGGGGGGACGGATGCGCATCCCGCTGGGGTCGTATCAGAGAGCGCCCCTATCCGCGGTCGGGGCGGGGTGCGCCCTTCTTCATACCGTGTCGGACTCTAGGATCGACAGGTGCCATGCGGGCCCCTGAAGTTCAGACGTGGAATGCCCTTTCGCTGGGGTAGCCAGCCGTTCAGGGGGGAGGGGTGAGCCAGCGTGGTATTTTGGCGGTCTAGGATGGAGGGTCGGACTATCACGATCTTCAGGTCGTAACAATTGCCCCCGTCATTCGAGCTTGAGACGGTAGCCCGGCCTAGCTCGGAAGACGTATCAATTCTTCGTACCTCATGGCTGGTAGTGAGCTCCATAAGCCCGGACGACCTATCGGGGGTCCAGCTTGTAGGCATGTCCCAAATTTTTGGGGTGGCGAGGTCGGCCCCCCCAGGCAATCCTGTCGATCTTGGACTAGGCCTCTCTTATCATAGAAACACAAAGTGCGTTAGCGGCTAGCCGAAACATAGATATGTATCAGAGGTGGAGTGGTGAACAGTTTGGGTGGCGAGCTGGCAGGCTGCCCCGGAGGTGTTCAAGATCGCGGGTACAGAGTGGCCGAAGCCGCCCCGCATTTTCTTCCCCGATTTGGGTGGCGAGACGACGGGCTGCCCCGGAGGTGTTCAAGATAGCGGGTACAGAGTGGTCGAAGCCTCCCCGCATTTTTCCTCTCCGGTTTGGGTGGCGAGCCGACGGGCTGCCCCGGAGGTGTTCAAGATCGCGGGTACAGAGTGGCCGAAGCCTCCCCCACATTTTTCCTCTCCGGTTTGGGTGGCGAGCCGACGGGCTGCCCCGGAGGTGTTCAAGATCGCGGGTACAGAGTGGCCGAAGCCTCCCCCGCATTTTTCCTCTCCGGTTTGGGTGGCGAGCCGACGGGCTGCCCCGGAGGTGTTCAAGATCGCGGGTACAGAGTGGCCGAAGACTCCCCCGCATTTTTCCTCTCCGGTTTGGGTGGCGACCCGACGGGCCGCCCCGGAGGTGTTCAAGATCGCGGGTACAGAGTGGCCGAAGCCTCCCCCGCATTTTTCCTCTCCGGTTTGGGTGGCGACCCGACGGGCTGCCCCGGAGGTGTTCAAGATCGCGGGTACAGAGTGGCCGAAGCCTCCCCCGCATTTTTCCTCTCCGGTTTGGGTGGCGAGCCGACGGGCCGCCCCGGAGGTGTTCAAGATCCCGGGTACAGAGTGGCCGAAGCCTCCCCCGCATTTTACCTCTCCGGTTTGGGTGGCGAGCCGACGGGCTGCCCCGGAGGTGTTCAAGATCGCGGGTACAGAGTGGCCGAAGCCTCCCCCGCATTTTTCCTCTCCGGTTTGGGTGGCGAGCCGACGGGCTGCCCCGGAGGTGTTCAAGATCGCGGGTACAGAGTGGCCGAAGCCTCCCCCACATTTTTCCTCTCCGGTTTGGGTGGCGAACCGACGGGCCGCCCCGGAGGTGTTCAAGATCGCGGGTACAGAGTGGCCGAAACCTCCCCCGCATTTTTCCTCTCCGGTTTGGGTGGCGAGCCGACGGGCTGCCCCGGAGGTGTTCAAGATCGCGGGTACAGAGTGGCCGAAGCCTCCCCCGCATTTTTCCTCTCCGGTTTGGGTGGCGAACCGACGGGCCGCCCCGGAGGTGTTCAAGATCGCGGGTACAGAGGAACATCATACTTTGACATAATCAAACGTTATCTTTAATCAGATAATCATAAAGGTTATGATCGAATATGATGTGAATTATGCAGAGGAAAGTGAATGAGCAAGATGGAATTTGTCCCTCCCCTATGAGGGATATCTAATGGGCCCCTCGATAAGTAGGACTGAGAAATGCATGGCCATGCTCAAATGAATGTCATTTGATTTTATCAGTCTACTTAGAAAGCGAGAAATTAAATGTTTGAACTATATAAGTATGACATTGCCCATGACTTATGTTCAAATAAGATATCGTGTGACAAAAGGATAATGACATGTTCTATTGGTTAGGTTAATATCGGACTAACGATATTCATATTAATTGGGTAGTCAAAATGTCTTGCTAGAGACCAATTATGACTTGTGGGCTTCTAATGAGATTAGGCCCACTGCCAATTTAATATGAGCCTATTGGGTCGCACACAAAGAACGAATTGGATAGGATAGGGTTTAAACATAATTTCGAATATGATTTGAAATTCGTAATAAGGTGAAATATCTTAACCGTCAGATATCGTATCTCGTTAAGATATTATCCCTAAGATATCGTCGCTTAACTGAAATACGTTAATGTGTTAACGTGGGATTCTTATCCCTAAGATAGCGTCGCGTAACTGAATATGGTTAAGGGGTTAACGTAGGATTCTATATAAGATATAGAATCACGATTTTCAGTTTTACGTTTTTTATCTCCTCCGTTTTTGAGAAAAACAAAGAGCGAGAGAAACCCTAGTTGCGGCAAAGTGGCCGAAGCCTCCCCCGCATTTTTCCTCTCCGGTTTGGGTGGCGAGCCGACGGGCTGCCCCGGAGGTGTTCAAGATCGCGGGTACAGAGTGGCCGAAGCCTCCCCCACATTTTTCCTCTCCGGTTTGGGTGGCGAACCGACGGGCCGCCCCGGAGGTGTTCAAGATCGCGGGTACAGAGTGGCCGAAGCCTCCCTCGCATTTTTCCTCTCCGGTTTGGGTGGCGAGCCGACGAGCTGTCCAGGAGGTGTTCAAGATCGCGGGTACAGAGTGGCCGAAGCCTCCCCCGCATTTTTCCTCTCCGGTTTGGGTGGCGAGCCGACGGGCTGCCCTGGAGGTGTTCAAGATCGCGGGTACAGAGTGGCCGAAGCCTCCCCCGCATTTTTCCTCTCCGGTTTGGGTGGCGAGCCGACGGGCCGCCTCGGAGGTGTTCAAGATCGCGGGTACAGAGTCACCGAAGCCTCCCCCGCATTTTTCCTCTCCGGTTTGGGTGGCGAGCCGACGGGCCGCCCCGGAGGTGTTCAAGATCATGGGTACAGAGTGGCCGAAGCCTCCCCCGCATTTTTCCTCTCCGGTTTGGGTGGCGAGCCGACGGGCCGCCCCGGAGGTGTTCAAGATCGCGGGTACAGAGTGGCCGAAGCCTCCCCCGCATTTTTCCTCTCCGGTTTGGGTGGCGAGCCGACGGGCCGCCCCGGAGGTGTTCAAGATCGCGGGTACAGAGTGGCCGAAGCCTCCCCCGCATTTTTCCTCTCCGGTTTGGGTGGCGAGCCGACGGGCCGCCCCGGAGGTGTTCAAGATCGCGGGTACAGAGTGGCCGAAGCCTCCCCCGCATTTTTCCTCTCCGGTTTGGGTGGCGAGCCGACGGGCCGCCCCGGAGGTGTTCAAGATCGCGGGTACAGAGTGGCCGAAGCCTCCCCCGCATTTTTCCTCTCCGGTTTGGGTGGCGAGCCGACGGGCCGCCCCGGAGGTGTTCAAGATCGCGGGTACAGAGTGGCCGAAGCCTCCCCCGCATTTTTCCTCTCCGGTTTGGGTGGCGAGCCGACGGGCCGCCCCGGAGGTGTTCAAGATCGCGGGTACAGAGTGGCCGAAGCCTCCCCCGCATTTTTCCTCTCCGGTTTGGGTGGCGAGCCGACGGGCTGCCCCGGAGGTGTTCAAGATCGCGGGTACAGAGTGGCCGAAGCCTCCCCCGCATTTTTCCTCTCCGGTTTGGGTGGCGAACCGACGGGCCACCCCGGAGGTGTTCAAGATCGCGGGTACAGAGTGGCCGAAGCCTCCCCCGCAATTTTCCTCTCCAGTTTGGGTGGCGAGCCGACGGGCCGCCCCGGAGGTGTTCAAGATCGCGGGTACAGAGTGGCCGAAGCCTCCCCCGCATTTTTCCTCTCCGGTTTGGGTGGCGAGCCGACAGGCCGCCCCGGAGGTGTTCAAGATCGCGGGTACAGAGTGGCCGAAGCCTCCCCCGCATTTTTCCTCTCCGGTTTGTGTGGCGAGCCGACGGGCCGCCCCGGAGGTGTTCAAGATCGCGGGTACAGAGTGGCCGAAGCCTCCCCCGCATTTTTCCTCTCCGGTTTGGGTGGCGAGCCGACGGGCCGCCCCGGAGGTGTTCAAGATCGCGGGTACAGAGTGGCCGAAGCCTCCCCCGCATTTTTCCTCTCCGGTTTGGGTGGCGAGCCGACGGGCCGCCCCGGAGGTGTTCAAGATCGCGGGTACAGAGTGGCCGAAGCCTCCCCCGCATTTTTCCTCTCCGGTTTGGGTGGCGAGCCGACGGGCCGCCCCGGAGGTGTTCAAGATCGCGGGTACAGAGTGGCCGAAGCCTCCCCCACATTTTTCCTCTCCAGTTTGGGTGGCGAGCCGACGGGCTGTCCAGGAGGTGTTCAAGATCGCGGGTACAGAGTGGCCGAAGCCTCCCCCACATTTTTCCTCTCCAGTTTGGGTGGCGAGCCGACGGGCTGCCCCGGAGGTGTTCAAGATCGCGGGTATAGAGTGGCCGAAGCCTCCCCCGCATTTTTCCTCTCCGGTTTGGGTGGCGAGCCGACGGGCCGCCCCGGAGGTGTTCAAGATCGCGGGTACAGAGTGGCCGAAGCCTCCCCCGCATTTTTCCTCTCCGGTTTGGGTGGCGAGCCGACGGGCCGCCCCGGAGGTGTTCAAGATCATGGGTACAGAGTGGCCGAAGCCTCCCCCGCATTTTTCCTCTCCGGTTTGGGTGGCGAGCCGACGGGCCGCCCCGGAGGTGTTCAAGATCGCGGGTACAGAGTGGCCGAAGCCTCCCCCGCATTTTTCCTCTCCGGTTTGGGTGGCGAGCCGACGGGCCGCCCCGGAGGTGTTCAAGATCGCGGGTACAGAGTGGCCGAAGCCTCCCCCGCATTTTTCCTCTCCGGTTTGGGTGGCGAGCCGACGGGCCGCCCCGGAGGTGTTCAAGATCGCGGGTACAGAGTGGCCGAAGCCTCCCTCGCATTTTTCCTCTCCGGTTTGGGTGGCGAGCCGACGGGCTGTCCAGGAGGTGTTCAAGATCGCGGGTACAGAGTGGCCGAAGCCTCCCCCGCATTTTTCCTCTCCGGTTTGGGTGGCGAGCCGACGGGCCGCCCCGGAGGTGTTCAAGATCGCGGGTACAGAGTGGCCGAAGCCTCCCTCGCATTTTTCCTCTCCGGTTTGGGTGGCGAGCCGACGGGCCGCCCCGGAGGTGTTCAAGATCGCGGGTACAGAGTGGCCGAAGCCTCCCCCGCATTTTTCCTCTCCGGTTTGGGTGGCGAGCCGACGGGCCGCCCCGGAGGTGTTCAAGATCGCGGGTACAGAGTGGCCGAAGCCTCCCCCGCATTTTTCCTCTCCGGTTTGGGTGGCGAGCCGACGGGCCGCCCCGGAGGTGTTCAAGATCGCGGGTACAGAGTGGCCGAAGCCTCCCCCGCATTTTTCCTCTCCGGTTTGGGTGGCGAGCCGACGGGCCGCCCCGGAGGTGTTCAAGATCGCGGGTACAGAGTGGCCGAAGCCACCCCCGCATTTTTCCTCTCCGGTTTGGGTGGCGAGCCGACGGGCCGCCCCGGAGGTGTTCAAGATCGCGGGTACAGAGTGGCCGAAGCCTCCCCCACATTTTTCCTCTCCGGTTTGGGTGGCGAGCCGACGGGCCGCCCCGGAGGTGTTCAAGATCGCGTGTACAGAGTGGCCGAAGCCTCCCCCGCATTTTTCCTCTCCGGTTTGGGTGGCGAGCCGACGGGCCGCCCCGGAGGTGTTCAAGATCGCGTGTACAGAGTGGCCGAAGCCTCCCCCGCATTTTTCCTCTCCGGTTTGGGTGGCGAGCCGACGGGCCGCCCCGGAGGTGTTCAAGATCGCGGGTACAGAGTGGCCGAAGCCTCCCCGCATTTTTCCTCTCCGGTTTGGGTGGCGAGCCGACGGGCCACCCCGGAGGTGTTCAAGATCGCGGGTACAGAGTGGCCGAAGCCTCCCCCGCATTTTTCCTCTCCGGTTTGGGTGGCGAGCCGACGGGCTGCCCCGGAGGTGTTCAAGATCGCGGGTACAGAGTGGCCGAAGCCTCCCCCACATTTTTCCTCTCCGGTTTGGGTGGCGAGCCGACGGGCTGCCCCGGAGGTGTTCAAGATCGCGTGTACAGAGTGGCCGAAGCCTCCCCCACATTTTTCCTATCCGGTTTGGGTGGCGAACCGACGGGCCGCCCCGGAGGTGTTCAAGATCGCGGGTACAGAGTGGCCGAAGCCTCCCCTGTTGTGATATGGTTCCCCGGATTTGGTTTTGGATGATGAGCAAACATAAATAATGGATACTAACTTATTTGTGAGCGCAGTTATGGAGATCGTCGCCAAAATACCACGTACAACAAAAGCGACGTCTCAAGACTTCTCAATACGCGTGATCGTGTGCCTGGAGCTTCGTTGAAGCTCAAGGAGCAATATTGAAGTTAAGAGGAATGAAGATTGAAGCTTTGAAGACGGCTTGTAAGGTTGATTTTTATAGTCTTCTAGCTTCATAGATTAGAATGTTAAGCCTTGAGTAGGACCTACTTTATAATCTTCATTTCGCTCATATCTTAGAGCTAGGATTATCATAGAAGCCATTAGAAACTTTCCCGAAGCCTATCGCTTCTTCCCTCGGCTTCTTGTGCATGTTAGTTGGTTCAAGAAGAGTCACCAACCGACTAGATGACGATCTAGTCGGTCGGCAACTCTACATGAACCGACTAGTTTGCCTTCTCTATATTCAGCTCTTTCTATATTTTGCATTTGATATTTTGCATTGGTGTTATTTTGGGCCTTGGTCGTATTCTTCGACTCCCATGCGTTATTTTTTAGCCATTGCTTTTGTCTCCTCCCGCTCTTTTTGCTAATGCCAAAGGGGGAGAGATATAATAATGACAATGTGCTAATTAATAATTCAAAGGAATTTACCATGAATCTAATTTGATGTGTTAGATTCAGGGGGAGTAAAGATATAAAATGGATTTAGATCCTATATGTCAATATGTGGTTCATATTTCATATCTTCCCTCGCTGCTTGATGCATATGAATATTATTGAATATGGAACTAACGTGTCATCAATGCAGGAGGAGTAAGTAAATTTCAATTGAATCATTATTATTGCTTATTATTTATGATTGGTTTGTCATCACCAAAAAGGGGGAGAATGTTGTGATATGGTTCCCCGGATTTGGTTTTGGATGATGAGCAAACATAAATAATGGATACTAACTTATTTGTGAGCGCAGTTATGGAGATCGTCGCCAAAATACCACGTACAACAAAAGCGACGTCTCAAGACTTCTCAATACGCGTGATCGTGTGCCTGGAGCTTCGTTGAAGCTCAAGGAGCAATATTGAAGTCAAGAGGAATGAAGATTGAAGCTTTGAAGACGGCTCGTAAGGTTGATTTTTATAGTCTTCTAGCTTCATAGATTAGAATGTTAAGCCTTGAGTAGGACCTACTTTATAATCTTCATTTCGCTCATATCTTAGAGCTAGGATTATCATAGAAGCCATTAGAAACTTTCCCGAAGCCTATCGCTTCTTCCCTCGGCTTCTTGTGCATGTTAGTTGGTTCAAGAAGAGTCACCAACCGACTAGATGACGATCTAGTCGGTCGGCAACTCTACATGAACCGACTAGTTTGCCTTCTCTATATTCAGCTCTTTCCATGACTACAGTTAGTCGGTCAAAGAAGAGTCACCGACCGACTAGATGACGATCTAGTCGGTCAGGAGTCCTTCTCAGACCGACTAGTTGTGTACAGTCATTTTCAGCCTGAGCTACTGTTTCGAGTTAGTCGGTCAAAGAACGTTTACCGACCGACTAGTTGAGAAACTAGTCGGTCAGCATTTGTTCTTAAACCGACTAAGTCAACTTGAAGTCTACCTATTCTATTTCAACGTTAGTCGGTCGGCAAGTCTTCTTAGACCGACTAGTTGTCTTTGCCTGTACTTCGACTTCTTGGCTGTTCTACCGTTAGTCGGTCTACGTTGTATCACCGACCGACTAGTTGATGAACTAGTCGGTCAGTGATCCTTCTTTGACCGACTAGTCTGCTTCAGAATAGAGCCGTTGGGATTCTTTCAAACTCGATTTCTCTTGCCCCTTTAAATAGAATCCTGATTCGTTTGAAGAGGGGTTAGAGGTCCTATTTCCAAGCAATTTCAGACCTAAGAGAAGAGCTCTCCCAAGCTAATTCAAAGCTCTCTCTCCCTCACAAGAATCTCTCCTTTCACTCTTTGAGCCATCTTCCTCAAGAGAGATTCTCTCCATTGTGAGCTTCTCAAGCCAAGAGCTTGATTCTAGTCACCATACTCCACCCTAGGCTTCCATTGCTGGTCATCTTCTTGAAGCTAGGGTTTGGTGACATCCTCTTCCTCAAAATCCATCATTGCCCTAATTTGGTAAGTATACTCAAGGCATAGGATTTTGTAAGGTAAGAGTTTATTTCATTTCAATCGTATTTGAATTGTGTCTCTCGGTTGTGAGAGAGGTTGTGATCCCGGTTTGTGGGAGTCACATGTCTTTTGTATGATTTGACTTGTGAAGGTTTTTCACAAGTACATCATAGTGGAAATCTTGAGTTAGGGTTGCTAACTCAAGTATCCGGAGGGGATCCGGGTGGTTGGGACGTAGGATCACCGGGAACAAGTCGGGGAGACTTGGGTGGATCCGAACCCAGTAATATTGTTTGTTTGCGTATGTTTTAATTCTTGTTGATAGTTGTTTAATTCCGCATTGTCGTTTGTTTCTTGCACAATAATTAGGAATAACTATCTTGATTATTTTAAGTACTATTCACCCCCCCTCTAGTACGTGTGCAGTAGCTACCACAGGGCACTACAATTGGTATCAGAGCCAAGGTTAAAGCTACATGTTCAAAGCTATGACGAACAACGACTACAACGTCTTCAAGAACCGCGATGGAGCTTCTTCAGTTATGGAAGGACTATCCTCCGTCAGGCCTCCACACTTCAACGGTACCAACTACGGGTACTGGAAATGCCGGATGCAAATTTTCCTCCGGAGCGCTTCACTATGGAGAGCCACCATGACAGAGTATGTCGAGCCTTCCGAAGAAGATTTCGCGAAGTGGACACCCGCGGAGGTCGCCGCGGAAGTTGCCAATGCCAAGGCAATGAATGCCTTAAATTGTGCGTTGGAGCCCGAGGACTTCAACAAGATATGCACATGTAAGAGTGCATATCAAATATGGAACCAACTCCTCATATTGCACGAAGGATCGAGTACGGTAAAAGATTCTAAACTCGTCGTTGCTAATAAAGAATTTGAGTTGTTTCATATGGAGCAGGGCGAAACCATGAATGATTATTACGCTCGCTTCGTGGATATATCAAATGACTTGGAAGCTCTTGGGAAGACCTACACCCAAATGGAGAAAGTCTCGAAGATAATCGATGGACTTCCTTCGTGTTGGGAGAAGCGTACCTTCGCCATCGAGGAAGGTAATGACATGAATAAATATACTGTCGTACAACCAATGGGTACCTTGTTGTCTTATGAGGTACGCAAGGAGAGTAAGATCCGGATGAAGGAAAAGATGAAGGCGTACTTGAAGCAAGACGAGCCAAAGAAAAAGGCAATTGCATTCAAGGCCGCTCCATCTACCGATGATGAAGATTCGGAAGAAGAAGAGGACGAAGAATTGGACATGGAAACATTGGCCAATATGGCAAAGAAATTCATCCGATTCTTCCGACAAGGTAAGTTGAATCCTAAATCTAAATTTATTTCGACTAATGTTTCTACTCCCGTGTGTTACAAATGCAACAAGCCAGGACATATCAAGTCGGATTGTCCTCTCTACAAACATAAGGGAAAATGGAAGGGATCCAAGCACGACAAGTCAAGAAAGCACAAGAAAGGACTTGTCGGCACTTTCACCGACTCCGACTCCTCAAGTGGAGAATCAGACGATGAAGGAGTGGAGATTGCACACACGTGCTTTATGGGAAAAGAGGATTGTGATGAAGAGACTTCCTCCGATGAAAGCGAGGATGGAAGCGAAGATGGAAGCGAGGATGAAGGCGAAGAGGTAACCAATGATGAACTTAGAATAGCCAATGAACAACTATGGAATAAGTTTTCTAATATGGCTACTAAGTTTATGAAGACTAAAAATGAATTAGATAGTCTTAAAAACTCGCCTAAGCCTTTCATCGTCAACAACGACACCGTTGTTGATGGGTTGAGAAATGAGATTGAAAATCTCAAGTCTCAACTTGAGTATGTTCATATCGAAGATTCGGATGAACATGTGATAGCGGATTTGACGTCTCAAATCTCAACTTTGAGTATTGAGAATAAAAATCTCAAGTCACGTGTTTGTGCACTCGCATCGCAAGTGTCCACTTTGGATGCTTCTTTGCATTCTCTCACCGAGAAGCATGAGAGCACATTAGGACGAATTCATGAATTCAAAAAAGGTAAGGGCAAGTTGGATGATATCCTAAATGACTTACCTCCGGCCAATCATCACATTGGTTTGGGGTATAAGATGGGAGAGTCATCCAAATCGTCCGCCACCTTTGTTAGGCCATCTTCCGATGCTTCTACTAGTGGAAGTAAACACGTCATGGGTAGATCTTCTACCAATGGTGCTTCCGCTAGGAACACGCCCCCTTTTGGAAAGAAACCCACTTTGGGTGGACCTCCAAAGAAGGGTCATGCTTACTTGTATACCATGCCACGTAGGAACACATAACCTACCCCACATGTTAGCACAAATGATGATTTTTATGCTCCGCACCCACGAGCACGTGCACACCATGTGAGACACACTCATGCACGTGTTCCTCCACATTCATATGTTCATCCTCATTCTCATATGAATAATTATCATCATGCACCATTGCATCGAATTCCATATGCTTACCCACGACATGCATCACATAGAAACCAACAACATATGCATGTTCCCAATAGGATTAGGACTCCCAAGACATACACCATTTGGGGTCCGAAGAACACAAGCATGCATAATAAGAATTCGTATGTGAAATCGTTTATTAATGATGTTATCTTGAATGATGATTATGTTGGGAAATCAAGTTCCTCTTGGACTTGGTTTCCGAAGGGTTAGTTTCCTTTGACCCTTCATTGCTTGGTACCATAAGTTTAATTTCATTTTATGGGTACCAAAGCAATTGTGGTATGTATGGGTTACATTTAATTTGAATTTAGTTAGCTAAATTTATTGCCTAACCCATAGGATCCAAAAAGATTTTTGGATACCAAAATGATATTTACTATGTTAAATCCACCAAGAGATACCCATCCTACCAACTCCTTGATTTGCAAGGATTTTCATTCAAATGGAGTTGATGGTGCTTAAGTGATGCACCAAAGTAGGGGGAGCTTAATTTTGTAAGTATATTCATACTTTTGATTAACATTGGTATCCATTGGTAGAATATATTACGATTGGTATCATTTTGCTTCATTTGGTATGCTAGATTAGTGTATGCCATTGGTATATGATGTTCTATCTATTTTTGGCATAACATTCTTGCATGCTACATTTGGTATGCACATCGGATTATTTTTTGTCTCTGATGTTGATTTCGTCGTTCGACGATTTTATGGATTTAATAGAATTCTTTCTATGGAAACATAGAATTGTTTTCCATGCATTCTATTGATTTTGGAGAGTATGTTCCAAAACTCAATAAGTGAAATTGATTTGAGGTTTGATGATTTCGGATTTCGTTTTTCGCCTATGGCTTGATGATTTCGTATTTCGATTTTCGCCTATGGCTTGGTGATTTCGTTTTCCGATTTTCGTCGATGATTTTATGATTTCGGTTGTCGAGTTTCGCCTATGGCTAGATGATTTCGTATTTCGTATTTCATCTATGGTTTGATGATTTCGGTTTCCGATTTTCGACTTTGGTATTTTGCATTTGATATTTTGCATTGGTGTTATTTTGGGCCTTGGTCGTATTCTTCGACTCCCATGCGTTATTTTTTAGCCATTGCTTTTGTCTCCTCCCGCTCTTTTTGCTAATGCCAAAGGGGGAGAGATATAATAATGACAATGTGCTAATTAATAATTCAAAGGAATTTACCATGAATCTAATTTGATGTGTTAGATTCAGGGGGAGTAAAGATATAAAATGGATTTAGATCCTATATGTCAATATGTGGTTCATATTTCATATCTTCCCTCGCTGCTTGATGCATATGAATATTATTGAATATGGAACTAACGTGTCATCAATGCAGGAGGAGTAAGTAAATTTCAATTGAATCATTATTATTGCTTATTATTTATGATTGGTTTGTCATCACCAAAAAGGGGGAGAATGTTGTGATATGGTTCCCCGGATTTGGTTTTGGATGATGAGCAAACATAAATAATGGATACTAACTTATTTGTGAGCGCAGTTATGGAGATCGTCGCCAAAATACCACGTACAACAAAAGCGACGTCTCAAGACTTCTCAATACGCGTGATCGTGTGCCTGGAGCTTCGTTGAAGCTCAAGGAGCAATATTGAAGTCAAGAGGAATGAAGATTGAAGCTTTGAAGACGGCTCGTAAGGTTGATTTTTATAGTCTTCTAGCTTCATAGATTAGAATGTTAAGCCTTGAGTAGGACCTACTTTATAATCTTCATTTCGCTCATATCTTAGAGCTAGGATTATCATAGAAGCCATTAGAAACTTTCCCGAAGCCTATCGCTTCTTCCCTCGGCTTCTTGTGCATGTTAGTTGGTTCAAGAAGAGTCACCAACCGACTAGATGACGATCTAGTCGGTCGGCAACTCTACATGAACCGACTAGTTTGCCTTCTCTATATTCAGCTCTTTCCATGACTACAGTTAGTCGGTCAAAGAAGAGTCACCGACCGACTAGATGACGATCTAGTCGGTCAGGAGTCCTTCTCAGACCGACTAGTTGTGTACAGTCATTTTCAGCCTGAGCTACTGTTTCGAGTTAGTCGGTCAAAGAACGTTTACCGACCGACTAGTTGAGAAACTAGTCGGTCAGCATTTGTTCTTAAACCGACTAAGTCAACTTGAAGTCTACCTATTCTATTTCAACGTTAGTCGGTCGGCAAGTCTTCTTAGACCGACTAGTTGTCTTTGCCTGTACTTCGACTTCTTGGCTGTTCTACCGTTAGTCGGTCTACGTTGTATCACCGACCGACTAGTTGATGAACTAGTCGGTCAGTGATCCTTCTTTGACCGACTAGTCTGCTTCAGAATAGAGCCGTTGGGATTCTTTCAAACTCGATTTCTCTTGCCCCTTTAAATAGAATCCTGATTCGTTTGAAGAGGGGTTAGAGGTCCTATTTCCAAGCAATTTCAGACCTAAGAGAAGAGCTCTCCCAAGCTAATTCAAAGCTCTCTCTCCCTCACAAGAATCTCTCCTTTCACTCTTTGAGCCATCTTCCTCAAGAGAGATTCTCTCCATTGTGAGCTTCTCAAGCCAAGAGCTTGATTCTAGTCACCATACTCCACCCTAGGCTTCCATTGCTGGTCATCTTCTTGAAGCTAGGGTTTGGTGATATCCTCTTCCTCAAAATCCATCATTGCCCTAATTTGGTAAGTATACTCAAGGCATAGGATTTTGTAAGGTAAGAGTTTATTTCATTTCAATCGTATTTGAATTGTGTCTCTCGGTTGTGAGAGAGGTTGTGATCCCGGTTTGTGGGAGTCACATGTCTTTTGTATGATTTGACTTGTGAAGGTTTTTCACAAATACTTCATAGTGGAAATCTTGAGTTAGGGTTGCTAACTCAAGTATCCGGAGGGGATCCGGGTGGTTGGGACGTAGGATCACCGGGAACAAGTCGGGGAGACTTGGGTGGATCCGAACCCAGTAATATTGTTTGTTTGCGTATGTTTTAATTCTTGTTGATAGTTGTTTAATTCCGCATTGTCGTTTGTTTCTTGCACAATAATTAGGAATAACTATCTTGATTATTTTAAGTACTATTCACCCCCCCTCTAGTACGTGTGCAGTAGCTACCACAGGGCACTACATCCCCCGCATTTTTCCTCTCCGGTTTGGGTGGCGAGCCGACGGGCTGCCCCGGAGGTGTTCAAGATCACGGGTACAGAGTGGCCGAAGCCTCCCCCGCATTTTTCCTCTCCGGTTTGGGTGGCGAACCGACGGGCCGCCCCGGAGGTGTTCAAGATCGCGGGTACAGAGTGGCCGAAGCCTCCCCCGCATTTTTCCTCTCCGGTTTGGGTGGCGAACCGACGGGCTGTCCAGGAGGTGTTCAAGATCGCGGGTACAGAGTGGCCGAAGCCCCCCCCACATTTTTCCTCTCCGGTTTGGGTGGCGAGCCGACGGGCCGCCCCGGAGGTGTTCAAGATCGCAGGTACAGAGTGGCCGAAGCCTCCCCCGCGAGCCCCCTGTTTTATTCCTCCTCCTTGAACTGAAGGCGGAGGTTCCGCCTCAAGTTCTGGGGCTCCGAGGGGCCGGGCGGCGGCCCCGTTCTGGTTGTCTGAAGGCCTCCTTCGGCCTGAGTGACGGCCTCGAAGCTTTTCAAGACGACGTAGGATGAAGTAGGTTCAGTTTCGGTGCCCACGCCCGGGAGGTCGTCTGACGCCGGAGTGATTTGCAGAGAGAGCGGTTCCTGTCCCCCGGGATCTTTGCCGTGGTCAGGGTTCCGCGAAATTGGCATGGAGTCTAACATGGGTGTGACCCTTCGTTCCCACAGACGGCGCCAATTGTTATGAGGTGGAACTCGCGTACAATGAATTTGTATTATGGGGAACCAAGGGCACGGTGGTTATATGGAAATGTGGGGTTAGGTAGGCTGTTTTACAAGCGATTAGTGGGATGAAGAGGTTGGATCCGTTGCCGGTGGAGCTCACGGGATCGTATCTCGTCGGACGCAGCTGAGGAAGGTTGGACGGCGGGAGGCTGACGCTGACTTTGGTCAAGGGGCGAGCTCTCCTGCAACACGAACAACTCGTCAGAAGGGCGGGGTTGGGGTTCAACCCTTAGCCCCTCCGATGCCTAAGTCAGTAAAAGGGCTTAAATGGGGGGCTAGTCACGCCGGCCGGACTAACGGTGTGTCCGCCTCGCGTGACGAGCTATAGGTGGGAGAACAAAGATATGGAGGACCTTTGCTCTCGTGTGTGAATAATAGAAGATGAGAGAGAATTTTCCAACCCCCCCCCACCGTAAGGGGAGAGGGGGTATTTATACCTGTCGGGTGATGACTAGGCGGGGCTGATCTGGCATGTTGACTAGACATGCTGAGCTGGCCCTGCTGTCAGCGGAAGCCTCGGACGAGGACGTCAGGAACAGGAGCGTCAGCCACGCTTTTGTCAGACGGCGCAACGACCAGGGGTGCTTTTGTCAGGGTGTCAGGGCCGAAAGCATTAAGTGTCAGGAGGCGCAGCGGCCAGAGGTGCTTTGTCAGATGGTCGGGCGGCGTAAGTGTCAGTAGTGTCCTTGTACTAGGTTGTTTGTCATGTCCGATGTGCCAAGGATCCGTCGGAGCGCCTCCCAGGGGCAGGGCCCGAGACGGGTCGCCGGGCCGGCCTGGGCTGAGGATGAGTGGTCCGGTTGCACACTTTGCGCGCTGACCCTGGCGGGCCGGGGGGGGGGGGGGGGACGGATGCGCATCCCGCTGGGGTCGTATCAGAGAGCGCCCCTATCCGCGGTCGGGGCGGGGTGCGCCCTTCTTCATACCGTGTCGGACTCTAGGATCGACAGGCGCCATGCGGGCCCCTGAAGTTCGGACGTGGAATGCCCTTTCGCTGGGGTAGCCAGCCGTTCAGGGGGGAGGGGTGAGCCAGCGTGGTATTTTGGCGGTCTAGGATGGAGGGTCGGACTATCACGATCTTAAGGTCGTAACAGCCTCTAATACACTGTTACTAGTAAACATCTAATGCACAGTGTATTAACATGTATTTTTAATTCACAGTTTATTAACATGCAAGCTAATATCGTGTCACTTAATATAATTATATGCAAAATATATAATTTACTCCCATGAGGACTGTTTTAGTTAACATGATGATTGGTTTAATATTCATGAGCTTAATGATGTTGTTAACTTGTTACCCAAATTGTTGTTAATAATGAAATTAGCGTGTTAATGGTGATGGTTTGTTTAATGCTAATGATAATTGGGCTACATATTAGTAATAGCTTGTTGTTAATGATAGTAGCTTAATGTTTTAATGAAGTGAGCTTAATGTTATAAAATGTTAGCTCAATATTAGTAGTAATTGACATGAACGGTTAGCTTATTGTTAATAGTTAAACTCATGAAATGATAACCCCAACTTGGCAGTTAATGATAGCTTAATCTTAATGACAAATGACATGAAATTATAGTTTGCAAGTGGGTTTATAATGATATTTTCTTGTATTAGCTTAACGATGGGTTGAAAGTTGATTTCTTGTACATTTGACGTTCCCAATGAAATAGCTTAATGTTCATGTTAACCTTGCCTAAATGTTCATAAAATGTTATTTTTGTATATGGTACCATTATTTGTGCCAACCCATCTTTAGATGGTCCATTCATACAAATACGTGATATTGGGCCCTCAGGGCATTTACGGAATATTGGGCCCTCGGTGCATTTACGTAATATTGGGCTATGTGGCATACATTAAACTGTATAGATACACAATGACACTTTTGGGTGGGGTGGTCCACTGTAGTAGAGGTCGGGAATACTGGATTTCACCCCACTGGTAAATTTGACCGTCGCCCTGATGGGGTCGGTGAGTATAGAACCATGGGTAGCTCCCGATGGTTTGAGTGCAATTGTAGTTTCTTTCCGCCCTCGGACATGGACTTGTCACTAGAATAGGTGGCTGCCAAATAATGCTTTACTGATGATTATCAAATAATTCTTCAACATCTTATACAGTCTTTTCATTACATGCTATTAAATATTCTAACTGCTAGCTCATATCGTTTTCTGCACTTACATATCAGAATTACAATTGTCTTTCCTATCATTCTTAATCTGCCTCCATGTTAGTATTAATAATTTCCATTTCTAACATGCTTTTATCTTGTTAGTAGATAATGTTATTACACTACTAAATTTCTTTTAATTATTTAAATGTGATTGATGTTTGGGAACCTACATGAGTAACCCTCACTGATGGGCATTGCATTTGTGTTTTAATGCAATGTCCGTCAGGTTCGAAGGGCATTTTTGCATATCCTATTTACAACGTAGCGTGATCCACTAGAGGCATGACTCTTCCAGGAGGATACTCTTAGGTTGCATCCCCATGTACTTCAATTGTATTATATTTATGTATTCTGTGTTGAAAGGACCATAAGGCCTCTCTTCCTTTTCTTTATTGTTGTAATCCATTTTTGAGACGATTGGGATTGTAATAACAATAAACAATTATCTGTGTTGTTTTGAGTATGCATGCAAGAACCTATGAGATTTCACACAGACGCTTATTGTGTTTAAATCAAGGAGGAAAGAAAAACAAAAGTACCACCTCTTTGCTTGCACATGCGGACCCGTTCGCATCTTCGCTCCCAAGTATAATGGGAAGCGGGGCGTGATATCATTAAAGAATCTTTGATAAACCCTGGGTTGTTAGCGTTTCACACCTTTGGTAGGAGACTATTCGCATTCGGGAATGGTCGAGATAGCATGGTTTGGTTGATGGTGTTGTGCACTCTGAGAAAAAATGGCGACTGTTAGAAAAATTACTCACCGCACATAATTGGTTATAATGTTGCCAGTTGTGCACGCTGAGTAATTTATGGTAAATGTAGACAGTTTTGCTCAGAGCACACAATGGTCACAACTTTTTCCCATTGTGCGCTCTGAGTAATTTATGGTAAATATAGACAGTTTTGCTCAGAGCGCACAATGGTCACAACTTTTTCCCGTTGTGCGCTCTGAGTAATTTATGGTAAATGTAGACAGTTTTACTCAGTGCACACAATGGTCATAACTTGTGCCAGTTGTGCGTGATGAGTAATGTTTATTACAGTCGACATTTTTTACTCAGAAATTTCAATGTTGGCCTTTGATTCAAGGTAGCATCAATGTGTATCAGCTATCTCAATTTTGGAATGTGATTCAATTGTATCAAATTTAATGACAATGTATTACAATCTGTCTGCCATCATACTACAACATAAATGCATTCAAATTTACATAACACAATAAAGTAGATAATACAACTTAACATTTTGCAACTTCACATTTTGGAACTTGTATCAAATTCAATCGCGGGACTATCCTATGGATTCATGGATTTACAACATGAAACTTCACATTTTGGAATTCACATCTCGTTGGCCCATTGGCACACTGAACAATTCTGTTTTCAGTCGAGTGAAGCACATCACCATATCATACGAAGGCAATGGAGATATTCTACACTCCATCCAGACTTCCTATAAGAAAGGGGGATGCAGTTATGTCACACATACATGGTGGAATGGAAGTAAATGGCAAGTTTGTTGAGTATTGATTCCCCGGATTTGGTTTTGGCTGATGAGCAAACATAAATATCGTGAACTAACTCTTTGTGAGCGCAGTTATTGAGATCGTCGCCAAAAGAATACGTACATCAAAAGCGACGTCTCAAGACTTCTCAATACGCGTGATCGTGTGCCTGAAGCTTCGTTGATGCTCAAGGAGTTTTGTTGAAGAAGACGGTTCGTCATGTTTAATTTAATGTCTTCTAGCTTCATAGAATAGAATATTAAGCCTTGAGTAGGACTTACATTATAATCTTCATTTCGCTCATATCTTAGAGCTAGGATTATCTTAGAAGCCATTAGAAACTTTCCCGAAGCCTATCGCTTCTTCCCTCGGCTTCTAGTGCATCTTAGTTGGTTCAAGTAGAAGAACCAACCGACTAGATGACGATCTAGTCGGTCGACAATTCCTCTTGAAGCGACTAGATGTCCTTGCTCAATTCAGCCTGGCACTGTTGATCAATTAGTCGGTCAAAGAAGAGTCACCGACCGACTAGATGACGATCTAGTCGGTTAGGAATCCTTCTCAGACCGACTAGTTATCATTGCCTATGTACAGCCTATCTTACTGTTTACAGTTAGTTGGTCAAAGCACAACGACCGACCGACTAGTTGTGAAACTAGTCGGTTGAAAGTTGTTCTTAAACCGACTAGCTGTATTTGAATTCAGCCTCTTAGATTTCATCTGTTAGTCGGTCAAAGAACACTCACCGACCAACTAGTTGTGAAACTAGTCGGTTGGCAAGTTTTCTTGGACCGACTAGTTCTTTACTCCTGAACTTCTTCTTTTGGCTGTTCATCTGTTAGTCGGTGCATGTTGTTTCACCGACCGACTAGTTGATGAACTAGTCGGTCAGTGGTCCTTCTTTGACCGACTAGTCTACTTCAGAATAGAGCCGTTGGAGCATTAAATGCCACGAATTTTGCTTTCTCTTTCCTCTATCCTATATATACTTGGAGGGGTTCTTTCATAGGATCCAAGGCTGCATATTTTGGGTTTTAGAGAAATCAAAGAGGAGCCATTCAACTCTATTTCAAAGCTCTCTCTCTTCTCACAAGAATCTCTCCCTCACTTCTTGAGCCCTATTTCCTCAAGAGATATTCTCTCCATTGTGAGTCTTCCAAGCCAAGAGCTTGATTCTAGTCAACATCCTCCATCCTAGCCTTCGATCGCTGATCATATTGGTGGAGCTTCGGTTTGGTGACATCTTCTTCCTCAAAATCCATCTTTGCCCTAATTTGGTAAGTATACTCAAGGCATAGGATTTTGTGGTAAGTGTTTCATTATTTCATCGCATTTGATATTTGAATTGTTCTCTCGGTTGTGAGAGAAGTGTGTGATCCCGGGTTGTGGGAGTCACATTTTCATTTTGTATGATTTGGTCTTGTCGAGGTTTTCTACAAGAATTTCATAGTGCTAAATCTTAGGTTAGTGGTTTCTAACTCAAGTATCCGGAGGGGATCCGGGTGGTTGGGACGTAGGATCACCGGTAACAAGTCGGGGAGACTTGGGTGGATCCGAACCCGTTATATCATTTGTTTACGTTTGTCAATTCTTGTCGATTGTTGTCTATTCCGCATTGTTGTTTGTATGTTTGCACAATAATTAGGAATAACACTCTTGATTATTTTAAAGTACTATTCACCCCCCCTCTAGTACATGTGCAGTAGCTACGTAGGGCATTACATTTGGTATCAGAGCCAGAGTTCAAAGCTATGACAAACAACGACTACAACGTCTTCAAAGATCGTCAAGGATCTTCTTCAGTTATGAAAGGACAATCCTCTGTCAGGCCTCCTCACTTCAACGGTACCAACTATGGGTACTGGAAATGCCGGATGGAAACATTCCTCCGGAGCGCTTCACTTTGGAGAGCCACATTGACGGAGTATGTCGAGCCCGCCGAACAAGACTTCACAAAGTGGACTACCGCGGAGGTTGCCGCAGAGCTAAACAATGCAAAGCAATGAATGCCTTGCAATGTGCGTTGGAGCCCGAAGACTTCAACAAGATATGCACATGTAAGAGTGAATATATAGTATGGAACCAACTCCTCATCTTGCACGAATGAACGAGTACGGTAAAAGATTCTAAACTCGTTGTCGCTAACAAAGAATTCGAGTTGTTTCACATGGAACATGGTGAAACTATGAAGGACTACTATGCTCGCTTCGTGGACATATCCAACGAATTGGAAGCTCTTGGGAAGATCTACACCCAAAAGGAGAAAGTCGCGAAGATTATTGACGGACTTCCTTCTTGTTGGGAAAAGCGTACCTTCGCCAACGAGGAAGGTAACGATATGAATAAGTACATTGTTGTACAACTAATGGGTACCTTGTTGTCTTACAAGGTACGCAAGGAAAGTAAGATCAAGATGAAGGAGAAGATGAAGGCGTACTTGAAGCAAGACGAGCCAAAGAAAAAGGCGATTGCGTACAAGGCTGCTCCATCTACCGACGATGAAGAATCGGAAGAAGAGATAGACATAGAAGCCATTGCCCGTATGGTAAAGGAGTTCGACCGATTCTTCCGAAAAGGTAACTTTAGAAATAAATATAAAGTTAGTTCGACTAATGCTTCTACTCCCGTGTGTTATAAATGCAACAAGCCAGGACACATCAAGCCGGATTGTCCTTTCAACAAACACAAGGAGAAGTGGAAGGCATCCAAATATGACAAGTCGAGAAAGTACAAGAAAGGACTTATCGGCACATTCACCGACTCCGACGAGGACTCCTCAAGTGGAGAGTCGGATGATGAAAAGGCGGAGAAAGCACACACGTGCTTCATGGGAAAAGAGGAACGTGATCAAGAGACCTCCTCCGATGAAAGCGAGGATGAAGGCGAAGAGGTAACTATGGATGAACTTAGATTAGCCAACGAACAACTTTGGAATAAGTTTTCTAATTTGGCCACTAGATTTATTAAGACTAAAACTGAGTTAACTAGTCTTCAAACCTCGCCTAAGCATATCATCGTCAACAACGACACCGTTATTGAAGGATTGAGAAATGAGATTGTAAATCTCAAATCTCAACTTGAGCATGTTCATATCGAGGATTTGGATAAACATGTGATAGCGGATTTGACGTCTCAAAACTCAACTTTGAGTATTGAGAATAAGAATCTCAAGTCACGTGTTTGTGCACTCACATCGCAAGTGTCCACATTAGATGCTTCGATGCATTCTCTCACCGAAAAGTATGAGTGCACATTAGGCCGAATCAATGAATTCAATAAAGGTAAGGGCCATTTGGATAATATCCTAAATGACTTACTTCCGGCCAATCATCACATTGGCTTGGGGTATACGATGGGAGATTCATCCAAATCGTCCGCCACCTTTGTTAGGCCATCTTCCGATGCTTCTACTAGTGGGAGTAAACACTTCATGGGTAGTTCTTCTACCAATGGTGCTTCCGCTAGGTACACACCCCCATTTGGAAAGAAACCCACTTTGGGTGGACCTCCAAAGAGGGGTCATGCTTTCATGTATACCATGTCACGTAGGAACACACATCCTACTACACATGTTAGCACGTATGATGATTTTTATGCTCCGCATCCACGAGCACGTGCACACCATGTGAGACACACTCATGCACGTGTTCCACCGCATGCATATGTTCATCCACATTCTCATATGAACAATTATCATCATGCACAATTTCATCATATGTCATATGCTTATCCACGACATGCATCACATAGACATCAACAACGTATGCATGCTCCCAATAGGATTAGGACTCCCAAGACATACACTATTTGGGGTCCGAAGAACACAAGCATGCATAATAAGAATTCGTATGTGAAATCGTTTATTAATGATGTTATCTTGAATGATGATTATGTTGGGAAATCAAGTTCCTCTTGGACTTGGTTTCCGAAGGGTTAGTTTCCTTTGACCCTTCATTGCTTGGTACCACAAGTTTAATTTCATTTTATGGGTACCAAAGCAATTGTGGTAAGAATTGGTTTATTCTTTTTATTTGCATATTGGTCTTGGATGTGCATGTTTGTTTGAAACTTAAATTCATATTGAATTTGAATTTAATTGGGCTATGTGTTACGTTAATTTGAATTTAGTTTGTTAAAATTGTTGCCTAACCCATAGGATCCAAAAGGGTTTTTGGATACCAAGAATTGTGTTTTCTAGGTTCAATCCATCATGGGATACCAACCCTACCAACTCTTTGATTTGCAAAGGATTTTCATTCAAATGGAGTTGATGGTGCTTAAGAATTGCACCAAAGTAGGGGGAGCTTAATGCTGTAAGTATATTCTTATATTTGATATACATTTGGTATCCATGTGTGTTGAATACATCTATTGGTAGACTATATTACAATTGATGTCATTTTGTACTAGAATTGTGTATGCCATAAGTTTTTATGAAGTTACTATCTATTCTTGGCATAACACTTTTGCATGCTTCATTTGGTTTTCTCATTGGATTTATTTGTCTCTGATGTTGATTTCGTCGCTCGACGATTAACTTGGTTAAATTGAATTGATTTTATGAAAAACATAGATTGTTTTCCATGCACTTAATTAACCAAGATTGTTGATATTGGAGAGTATGTTCCAAAACTCAATACGTGAAATTGATTTGAGTTTTGATGATTTCGCTTTTCGATTTTCGCCTATGGTTGGTGATTTGGGTTTTCGATTTTTGCCTATGGTTTGATGATTTCGTTTTTCGATTTTCGGCTATGGTTTGATGATTTCATTTTTCGATTTTCGACTATGGTCACGTTGGCACGCTTTGATTTTCTTCGGTATTTTACATTCGGTATTTTACATTGGTGTCATTTGGACCGTGGTCGTAGTCTTAAACTCTCATGCTATTATTTTTTAGCCATTGTAATCTTGTCGTTGATCTCCTCCCGCTCTTTTTGCTAAGGCCAAAGGGGGAGAGAATTAATAATGACGATGTGCTAAATAATATTTCAAAGCAATTTACCATGAATTTAATTTGATATGTTAGATTCAGGGGGAGTTAAGATATAAAATGGATTTAGATCCTAAATTGCAATAATAGGATTCATATTTTATATTTCCCTCGCCTGCTTGATGCGTATGATTATTATTTAATACGGAACTAACGTGTCATCAATGCAGGGGGAGTAAGTAAATTTCATTTGAATCATTATTATTGATTATTATTTATGTTGGTTTGTCATCACCAAAAAGGGGGAGAATGTTGAGTATTGATTCCCTGGATTTGGTTTTGGATGATGAGCAAACATAAATATCGTGAACTAACTCTTTGTGAGCGCAGTTATGGAGATCGTCGCCAAAAGAATACGTATATCAAAAGCGACGTCTCAAGACTTCTCAATACGCGTGATCGTATGCCTGAAGCTTCGTTGAAGCTCAAGGAGTTTTATTGAAGTGAAGAATGAAGATTAAAGCTTTGAAGACGGGTCGTCATGTTTAATTTAATGTCTTCTAGCTTCATAGAATAGAATGTTAAGCCTTGAGTATGACTTACATTATAATCTTCATTTCGCTCATATCTTAGAGCTAGGATTATCTTAGAAGCCATTAGAAACTTTCCTGAAGCCTATCGCTTCTTCCCTCGGCTTCTAGTGCATCTTAGTTGGTTCAAGTAGAAGAACCAACCGACTAGATGACGATCTAGTCGGTCGGCAATTCCTCTTGAACCGACTAGATGTCCTTGCTCAATTCAGCCTGGCACTGTTGATCAATTAGTCGGTCAAAGAAGAGTCACCGACCGACTAGATGACGATCTAGTCGGTTAGGAATCCTTCTCAGACCGACTAGTTATCATTGCCTCTGTATAGCCTATCTTACTGTTTACAGTTAGTCGGTCAAAGCACAACGACCGATCGACTAGTTGTGAAACTAGTCGGTTGAAAGTTGTTCTTAAACCGACTAGCTGTATTTGAATTCAGCCTCTTAGATTTCATCTGTTAGTCGGTCAAAGAACACTCACCGACCGACTAGTTGTGAAACTAGTCGGTTGGCAAGTCTTCTTGGACCGACTAGTTCTTTACTCCTGAAATTCTTCTTTTGGCTGTTCATCTGTTAGTCGGTGCATGTTGTTTCACCGACCGACTAGTTGATGAACTAGTCGGTCAGTGGTCCTTCTTTGACCGACTAGTCTGCTTCAGAATAGAGCCGTTGGAGCATTAAATGCCACGAATTTCTCTCTCTCTTTCCTCTATCCTATATATACTTGGAGGGATTCTTTCATAGGATCCAAGGCTGCATATTTTGGGTTTTAGAGAAATCAAAGAGGAGCCATTCAACTCTATTTCAAAGCTCTCTCTCTCTTCTCACAAGAATCTCTTCCTCGCTTCTTGAGCCCTATTTCCTCAAGAGAGATTCTCTCCATTGTGATTCTTCCAAGCCAAGAGCTTGATTCTAGTCACCATCCTCCATCCTAGCCTTCGATCGCTGATCATATTGGTGGAGCTTCGGTTTGGTGACATCTTCTTCCTCAAAATCCATCTTTGCCCTAATTTGGTAAGTATACTCAAGGCATAGGATTTTGTGGTAAGTGTTTCATTATTTCATCGCATTTGATATTTGAATTGTTCTCTCGGTTGTGAGAGAAGTGTGTGATCCCGGGTTGTGGGAGTCACATTTTCATTGTGTATGATTTGGTCTTGTAGAGGTTTTCTACAAGAATTTCATAGTGCTAAATCTTGGGTTAGTGGTTTCTAACTCAAGTATCCAGAGGGGATCTGGGTGGTTGGGGCGTAGGATCACCGGTAACAAGTCGGGGAGACTTGGGTGGATCCGAACCCGTTATATCATTTGTTTGCGTTTGTCAATTCTTGTCGATTGTTGTCTATTCCGCATTGTTGTTTGTATGTTTGCACAATAATTAGGAATAACACTCTTGATTATTTTAAAGTACTATTCACCCCCCTCTAGTACATGTGCAGTAGCTACGTAGGGCATTACAAAGTTTGCATACTATGGATTCATGGATTCACAATATGAAACTTCACATTTTAGAATTTACATCTTCTGAACAATAACCATCTTCTGAACAACGCAAGCAAGAAGCCATTTATCAGAAGCTCCATGAGGGTACTTGAACCTGTTGAGGGATGTATGCCATCAGCTCATTTGTATTTGATGCAAATGGATTTTAATATTAGATGTGAGAATTTTACATATGATGCAAAGGGATTAAATATGTCGTAAAATATTTACGTGCATGTTTAATATTATAAACATGTGGAAAGGATTACCTGGATGACGGGATCGTCCTGGTCTAAACACAGGTTCAAACCGTGTCAAAACAGACTCCAAACGCGCAAAATAGAGCCAAAACAGTGAAAAAAAAGCCTAATAAGGGCATTGCGGGTCGGGCCCGCACCTGCATGCCCCCGACCCGTGCGTTCCTGCGCCCGTAAGGCAGGAGGGGCCCTGCTTGCATGCACGCGCCAGCGGAGGCTCCGTTTTTTTCGAACCCTTATGGTTTTGTGGCGGCTCAGGTTTTTAGGAAATCAAAGTTTTGGGCTATGTTTGGACACTCGTTTGAGGGGTTAAACGAACTCGGAATGAGTCCCCGTTTTTCCCTCTTCGCAACAATGTGTGACATCGTTCTTGTAGCTTAAAGTCAGGGAGAAAAAATTCACAAAAGATTGGCCTTTGTGAAAGGCCAACTTTAATTGATTTTTTCACTCCAATTTTTTAGTCCCACATCGGATATGAAGAAAGGGGAGGGGTCAGCCACCTATATAAATATGGGCCAAACCCCTTTCTTGAAACTTGTCCCAAGCTCTAGATCTGAGTAGCTCTATTAAACATTAGCAAGCCCAAATCTGAGCTTAAAGAAAATACTCCCTCTTTCTCCCTAAATTCTTCATTGCTCCTGATCGGGTTCTAACAAAGCTACGAAGGAGTTTGGATCAGATCCAAAGTCTTGACGAAGGATCCACTCAAGGTGAAACTTTCTTCGGCGCATGGTTGGCTCGGCGACAGGGGTGTTGCTCGCCTCGGGACATGGTGCGGTTCGGGAAGCGGTTCGGCTCTGGACGAGGTGCAGCTTGGGATGTCGTACGGCTTGGGAGAAGCGGCGCGGGGCCAAAGAACTGTTACTAAAAACGACGCTTCGTATTCTGCGGAAATGAAGTGAAAGGTATGTAGTTTAAATATTCATGCATTTATAATTACAAATGTTAGATAGATCTATCCTTAGGGGTTGGTCGGATCCAATCACGGGATAGTAGAGATCTTGGTTAGAGTTGTTTCTTTAGGGCTTAAACTTAAAACTGTTTTAAGTACTATTTTTCTGCTGCTTGTTTGATCTCGTCGTCCTTCCGAAGGCCGACGTCGACTTTATTTCCCTGAGGACCTAGAAAACCATATAGTGGTATCAGAACCAGGCTACATGATCTATGTTTTGCAATTATAAAATGTATATGATACAACATATTTTCTCCATGAGATGGAGGTTGGATTTCAACTATTAAAATAGTCGTTCCCAAGTAATGTTTTTATTTTCGAAAATTGCTTTTGAAAATTAGATTTAATTTTAAAATTAGATCTTAATTATTATTTGATGATAATTAATTTTGTGTAACTTAAAATTATGAGATAATATTTAAGTTGCATGTTCAGCAAAAAAAATTTATGAGATAATTTTTAATTGCTTTGTTATCATGCTAAATTGTTTAGTTGATATTTTGAATGGTTATATTAGTTATTATTGATTATGTGATAATACAAGAAAAACTTTTCGGATAGCCACTAGAAGCTTTCAGAAAATTATGATAATTTTTGATGGACATGCTATGATTTAAATGCCTAATACAAGGTTAGGATAGCACCCTAAAACCCATTCCATATAGTTGATAAGGAAAATAATAAAGTTATTAACCAATCCTAATAATTTCGAAATTTAGGATTCAACTAGTTGACAGGCTTAACTAGTTTTAATGAAGGCATTTCTAGTCGATGGCACACATATGAATAATTAGTTTCCTTCAATGGACCATGATCCGGTCTAATGTTTTTAACTAGTGTTGTGGATCACCCTAGCTCGACTGGGGATAGTGATCTTGGCCTAGCCAAATCCCTGGCCATGTTCCGCTGGACCGCAAGGATGCGAATTATGATTATATGAAACCGTCAATTACATCTAGTCAATTACGTTTAAAATCTTCTTCAAGATTAGCCGTAACCCTTGTTGTTTTAGAGGTTGGCAACTATAGGTTCTATGTTATAGTTGTTGAGCACACTCAAGCTATGTCATAACTATTTTATGGAAACCAACTTCTTATTACATGAGATGTAGTCTAGATTTAACCCAAACCATCACGTCGTACCCATACACCGAGCGTCGGCGTAAGTTAGGCAAGACACGAAAACAAGGGTTCGACTAGACTAGTCATTGTGATTTGGATGAGCACACTCATGATCATAAGTGGCTAGGGGTAAAAACAAATAAGGGAATCATATATGATATGATTGATGAAGAGTCATCTACCAATCACAAAGTCAAGCAATTTGTTGAGCACACCCAAGGTTGTGAAGCTCAAGGTGGTTAGATCTCTTTCCCATTAAATTTAATTTATTTAAATCGTTCATTATTATGGCTAAAAATGATCGCAAAAATAGTGGGAGGATATAGTTAGATAAAAACCTTTCTATCTATATTTAAAAATGAACATATGCTAAATTATGGTAGTTCTATGTTTATTTATAGAATCCAAAACACAATATCCTAAGCGAATAAATTAACTGGTTAAAATGGTTGGTTAATGGAATATCAACTCAAATTCTAATTGAAAGACTAAATTATGTTCTCACTGACATTAAAAATTTCCTTCTTAGCACATGCTTAAGGACAAAGATTTCCTTGAGCTCTGTGTCCAACAAAATAAATGCATGCTATCTGTCATTCGCCTCTATGAGGGGCAGCTTGAACATACTTATGTTCAAAGCATGTTTCTTCATACAATTTGTTGAGTCAACTCAAGGTTGTATGGAAAACGGTTTCGATCCGTGAAGTTCAAAACTTCGATCAAATTGTTTGAAACGAAGATGAGTGCATGATCGGTACAAAACTATGTATCCCAACTGGATCTTGAGACGAGCAACTTATTGAGCACACTCAAGGTTGCAAAGCTCAAGCGTTTCGATACATGAGATGTTGGCACGGCTATTATTTGTGTTGAGACGTGTAATATCTAAATGAGATTTAGAAAGGAAGAAGGCATTAAGGAAAGTCAATTGAGAAAGAAAGATTTTTCTATCATTAGTAAAGGCAAAAGTAGGAGGACTAAGCGGTTTCGAGTTAATCGTTATCAAAAGGAATAGATTGTCCTACATATTGGAAATGGAGTAATTTTTATTTCTTGAACCATAGAGGACGTCTAACACACATTGGCGAATGTCGTCACTTTGCTTCTGAAGCAATAAGTAATTTGTATAACGAGACTATATTAGGTGGTAATACATGAATGCACAAGTTATGGAAAATTTATCTATGGCAAAATAGACTAGGATGTACCAAAGAGAATAGACTTGACAATTCACATAAAGAGAGGGCTTTTGACCTCTCGTAATATAAGTCGAAAGACACTTGTAAGTCTTGTCTCAAAGGTATGATGGCCAAACTCCTTCTGTAAGATAGTGTGAGAATGAGTTGGAGAACTCACGGTCTTATACATACAGATGTATCCAGACCCAACTGTAAATTAGCCTAGATATGTTATAATTATTTTATTACAACTCGTGTTCATGATGAAACACAACTCTGATAAAATAGAGTACACAGTAACAGAAGTATTTAAACTGCTTCGATCAGATCGAAGAGTCGAATACTTAGCTATATAATTCTTGCGTAATTAAAAGAAAACATGATTTTCTCTCAAGTCAAGTTTTTCAACACATTGGTGTGTTGGAAAATATGAATCACACTCTGTTAGACATGATGTGATACATGACAAGTGACATTGAGTTACAATCCTCCATCTGAGTTAAGTCTCAAATAGTAATGCCTTGTTTTTTTGATAAGGTTCTGTGAGGACCTTAACAATATGATATTCCTCAAATTAATCGTTAGGAAGTTAAAAGATTACTCGAGTCTCGTGAGACAAAAAGTCGAGTAAGACATCATAGTTGATGATGAACTAGACAACTTTCAAGATGACATTCGGAGTAGTGACTCTGAGAAATGGCTTGATGCAATCTGAAAAGGGTCCTTGCACGTAAATAAGGTATGGACATTACAAGACGTGCCCAAGAGTTCCTTTGGCTGCAAGTGAATCTTCAAGACAAAAGATTAGTGTAGATGGAAAATAGTGAAGTAAAGTTATGCTGGTTGAGAATAGTTATCATCAGAACTCCTATAAATGGATTGTGATGAAATTTTCTCTCTAACAGATGTGTACATGTCTATTTGGATCAGACTCGATATAAATGCTCATAATGACCATGAAAATTGATGTATTCATTTATAGTAGGTTTTCTAAATATGATTTAGAAGAACGAACTTATATGAATCAACCAGAGAGTTTTCAAGGTCAGTGGGAGCGAATAAAAAGCATGCGAGGCATCAAGGAGCCGGAACATATGCTTTGACAAAGTGGTCAAATAGTTTGACACTTTATCAGAAATGATTATGAACCGTCTAAATGACCAGTAACTAATTTGGATTAACGATGAGCTAGATGAGATCCATGCAAGACATATATTATGGATTTCAACGGACCAAGGGAATTATTTGGATGAGATTCAAATGTGTGGTCTAAAATAAACATATAAACCCATTAAGTCTATACAGTAGACGGTTTAATAGATCCACTCACGAAGGCTCTACCACATGAAGTCTAGAAGACTTATGTGTAAATGCGGTATGAGATACTGGGATAAATGGGCATGAGTGCAAGTGGGAGATGTAGCGAGATGGGTTTACACTCGAGTCAATTTATCTCTATGTATGTGTACAAACGTCTTGTTCAAAATAACAATAAGTTGTTTGGCAAGAATTTACCTAAGTTAATAATAATGTAGTCTTCATTAGAACCTAGGTATAATCCTGAGACTTAATGCGAGGTCAAACATGTATCAAGATGGAGATCTCGATCATGGAGAAGTGTTTGACTGATTGTAGCATAGGTCTAAATACGTTCGTGGTCATAGATGTTTCGAGAAAAGGATATCAACACATCGGATAGACCATTGTGTCTTAGTTTTCACCATGTAATGATGATGATGATCTCATGGTCATTTGACTTGGCGAAGTTGAAGACGAGACACAGGTACTCATTAGAGAATGAGTTCACTGAATGACCCAACGAGAGTTATCATACGGTTAATATTGACCAATCTGTCAATGCTAACTCTTAGTGATGATAGGCAAGTTGGTATTTTGATTTGAGGTCATTGTACGAACCTGTGTGTGAACAATGTCACTTAGATCACTGATCTAGCCTCGGAAAAGTTCCGTTGAAAGGCCTTTTGGTTGCATGACACTTGAAACGTGTGAGAAGAGTAATGACCAAGAGAGGATTTGTCTCTCTCGTCAATGGGGAGTTAGTGTCGCGGTGTTAATTCGATCTTTAGTGAAAACTCTAGCTAGAGTATGTTGGAAGAAGTCCAATATAATTTGACTAAAGATCGATGGAGACTAACCAAGTTCAAGCTAGTAGGGTTGACAGTTGACCATACCCTAGGCTTGACTAAGTGGCATAGTTTTGACGAAGAGACTAAAACTGCGGTATTCATCACGGACACAATCAGGGTGGTCCCGACAATACTCATATCAATGAGTTAACCACATAAGTATGATACCGAAACATGGACGGCATATGCTACTCGTTGTCACTGCAGTCTGGGGTTTCGAGCCCCACTTGTAGTAGGGTCACGCTGCAGGGTCTCACATAGATTAAGACCTTCGTCAAGTAACATGTAGAAATTAGGGAGAAAATGCATTTGATGCAAGAGACAGAAAACTACAAATAGTTTGCAGTTAGCTTCTAAACTTGGGATAAATGATCCTGAGTGCAAATGGGAGATGTTGAGGGATGTATGCCCTTAGTTCATTTGTATTTGATGCAAATAGATTTTAATATTAGATGTGGGAATTTTGCATATGATGCAAAGGAAATTAAATGTGTCGTAAAATGTTTACGCGTATATTTAATATTATAAATACATGGAAAGGGTTACCTGGTTGACGGGATCGTCCCGATCTAAATGCAAGTTCAAACCACGTCAAAAATAGACTCCAAACGCACAAAATAGAGCCAAAACAGTGAAAAACCTCCTAAGGGCATTATGGGTCGGGCCCACACACGCAGGCACCCAACCCGCATGCTACCGTGCACAGGCGGGGCTTCCCTGCTTCATGTGGGTGGGGCCCCGCCCGCGTGCACACAGGAACTATGTATGGGGCCCACCCGGTGGGCCCCACATAGGGTTTCGAACCCTTATGGTTTTGTGGCTGCTCAGTTTTTGCAAAAATCAAAGTTTTGGGCTATGTTTGGACACTCATTTGAGGGGTCAAATGAACTTGAAATGAGTCCCCATTTTTTCCTACGCATTCACCGTTTAATCCTCTTTGCAAAGATGCGTGACATTGTTCTTGGAGCTTATGGTGAGGGAGGAAAAATTCACAAAAGATTGCCCTTTGTGAAAGGCCAACTTTAACTGGTTTTTTCACTCCAATTTTTTAGTCCCACATCGGATATGAAGAAAGGGGAGGGGTTAGCCGCCTATATAAATAATGGCCAACCCCCTTCCTTGAAAATTGACCACAAGCTCTAGATCTGAGTAGCTCCATTAAACGTGAGCAAGCCCGGATCTGAGCTTAAAGAAAATATTCCCTCTTTCTCCCTAAATTCTTCCTTACTCCTGATCGGGCTCTAGCAAAGCTACGAAGGAGTTCGGATCGGATCCAAAGTCTTGACAAATGATCCACTCAAGGTGAAACTTTCTTCGGTTAATGGTTGGCTCGGCGACAGGGGTGTTGCTCGCCTCGGGACGCGGTGTGGTTCGGGACACGGTTCGGCTTGGGGCGAGGTGTGGATCGGGACGAGGTGCGGCTCGGGGGAAGCGACGTGGGACCAAAGAAATGTTGCTGAAAACGACGCTTTGTATTCTACAAAAACGAAGTGCAAGGTATGTAGTTTAAATATTCATGCGTTTATAATTGTAAATGTTAGATAGATCTATCCGTAGGGGTTGGTCGGACACAATCCCGTGATAATAGAGATCTTGACTAGGTTGTTTCTTTAGGGCTTAAACTTAAAACTATTTTAAGTGCTATTTTTCTGCTGCTTGTTTGATCTCGTCGTCCGTCCGACTTAGGCCGGATGTCGATTTTATTGCCCTAAGGACCTAGAAAACCATACAGAACCTACTAGCAAGATAAAGAAGCGGATCAGAACATCATCAAGAGCTCTAAATTCTTAGAGTCTAGAAATTCAATTTCTGCATCACGTCACTTGCCGCTATTCTATTTCTGCATCACGTCACTTGCCGCTAGTATCTTTGCCATCTTTTTGTGTCGAAGAAGAATCAATGATGAACACAAAAAACAATGTTGAAGGAAAAATAATGTATAATTAGACTCAGTTTGAATCAGATAGAACACTTAGTATCATAAAGAAATGTAGAAGCTATTGTGAATTGATGAGGGCTCGTTGGTAGGGAAGTAATTTATAGACGAATTGGACTGTAAATGGAAGAGAATGAGTCTACTGAGATGTAGGCATCAAATTAGATAGATGCCAATTAAGTTAGATAATTTAGATATATGCATCAAGTGATCAATTAAAGCAAAAGTATGATATACATAAATGGAATGAATTCAAGAATTTGAATCTAGTATTTTTTAAATCCAAATTCACTATATCTTACTCCCCTTGAATCTAAGGCTATATCTATATCAAATTCATGTTTAGCTTCTAATTATCACAAAATTATGATTTGCTTATTTCTCTCCCTCATGGCATTATCCAAAAAGTGGGGAGTAAAGAAACAACAACAACTAGTGCTAAACAAAAGTAAAACATTCATGGTAGTATATATATTTAAGTTGATCAGGATTTGTGGGTTCTCCTTGGGCTTCAACATGGGGTTCATCCTGAACATGAGGTGTTTCAGTAAGAGCTAGGGGTTGAGAAACATGAGCAGTATGAGTATGGGCTACATCCTTGCGCCTAAGCTTTAGAGGAGAAATCTCCGCACTAGCCTAAGATGCATCAGAATCAGACAAAGATAGAGAAGGATAGGGATACTTTGCCTTCTTGGTACAGGCTTTGGTGCGAGCAAGCTTTGGGACATGAACCCTCTTCTCTCTTGGTTTCTTAAGAGACAAAGGCTTGGATGAACTAGATTTGGGTGCCATCGAAAGAAATTGAAGGAAACTAACACCTAGTGCATGAAATTGATGAGAAATGAGTGAAAAATGTATAGCTAGATGGAGGAGGAGATGGACCCAAGTCTCGAGGAGGCCGACGAGAAGGAAGACGGCCGAAAATGGTCGATTGTCGACGATGAACGATCGGAAGGGGCTCTTGAAATCTCTCAACTGATGCCGGATTTGAATCGGAGGAGAGAGAGAGGAGCCCACGAGTCGACGGTTATAGGTGAAGTGAGATTATATCACAGTCGTCGGATCAGAAAGAATGGCTGAGATTAAGCAGTCGAACCACTAAACAGCTCGAACAGGCGACTGATGCACAAGCACATGCGCATGTAGAAGAAACACAACAGCATGTCAATGGACATGCGCATGTGAAATGACCTACAGGGGCTTGTGACAAATTAAATAGAGTGAAGTTTTGAAGGGTCATTTCTCAAGAGATATAGTAGGCGCCTGATGAAAAAATTTCAGTCGCCTGGATGACAACCAGGCGCCTGAAAAATGTACATCAGTCGCCTAGTTGAGAGATGCAAAAAATAGAGAAATAATTTAGGGTTGGATAGGCGCCTGATGAAGTGTTGACAGGCGCCTATCCTGGTCTTAGAGACAAAGTGATATACACAGAGAGGCATGCGCCTGTTGAAGGGGAGACAGGCGCCTGTCCTGGTTCTAAAATCCAAGAATGAGGCAAAAATGTGAAATTAAGTTCTCTCATCCTTAGACCTATACTCTAAACACTCTAAACACATCAAATAACATTCATAATCATATAAACTAATACTCATATGAAGGTCATCAACATAATCATAAATTCACAAAATTCTCCAAGAAATCTCATATAAAACATATGGAGAAAATAGACACATTTGATATATAATATGAAAATGATCATATGAACTCAAAACATGATATAACATACGAAAATAAAGTCCTAGATTTCAGATTCACCCACAATCCCTAATTCCCCACGCAACCTCACAAATGAATCTTTTTAAAGAGGTTTTGTGAAGATATCGGCAATTTGTTTTTGGGTTTCAATGTACTCTAGAATGATGTCCTTAGCTACATGATCATTAATAAAATGGTGTCGCACATCTATGTGTTTGGTACGGGAGTGATGTACCAGATTTTTGGAGAGAAAACATAACACTTTGGTTATCAACCATGATAGTGCAAGTATCAAAATTAATACCACAGTCTTTAAGTGTGAGTCTCCTCTGCAAGACTCGCATCAATATATTCCTCTTCTGTCATGGACAATGATACAAAATTTTGCTTCTTGGAAAACAAAGATATAAGAGAATTTTTCAGAAAATGGCAAATGCCACTAGTACTCTTCCTATCGGATTTGCATCCAGCAAAATCAGCATCATTATATGAGATTAACTCATATGAGTTATATTTAGGATAAAGTAATCCATAATTTAGTGTTTGATTGAGATAACGAAATATTCGTTTAATTGTAATCAAATGTGATTCCTTAGGTTGTGATTGATATCTAGCACATAAACAAACAGAAAACATGATATCAGGCATATTAGTTGTTAAATAAAGTAAGCTATCAATCATACCTCGATATAAACGAATGTCTACATCTTTCCCATTTTCATCCTTGCGTAGATGTGTAGTTGTACTCATGGGAGTTCTTTGTTAGAAGACGATTCCGTTCCGAATCGCTTGATTAATTCCCTGGTGTACTTGGTTTGATGTATGAAAATGCAATCCTTCAATTGCCGAATTTAAAGTCCTAGAAAATAATTGAGCTCACCCATGTGGCTCATCTCAAATTCATCCTTCATAAACTTAGAACATTCTTGGCAAAGATCATATTTAATAGATCCAAAAATAATATCATCTACATAAACTTGAATGAGAAGAATGTCATTTTCATAATATTTAGTGAAAAGTGTAGAATCAACTTCACCCATTTTAAATCCCAAATCCAAAAGAAAGTTCTTAAGGCGACCATACCAAGCTCTATTAGTTTGTCTCAACCCATACAAAGCTTTCTTAAGTTTAAAAACATGATTTGGAAATTTTTCATGTATAAATCCAGGAGGTTGAAAAACATAAACTTCTTCATTAACAATACAATTTAAAAGGCAATTTTAACATCCATTTGATGTAATTTGAAATTCTTATAAGATGCAAAATATAATAACAATCTAATATTTTCTAATCTAGCTACCGGAGCGAAAGATTCTTCGAAATCAATACATTCTTCTTGTCGGTAGCCTTGAGCTACTAACCTTGCTTTGTTCATTGTGACGACTTCGTTCTCGTCCGTCTTGTTCTTGAAAATCCATTTAGTCTCAATGACTTGATTGGTAGATGGACTAGCTCCCAAACTTCATTCCTTTTGAATTGAATGAGTTCCTCTTCCATTGCCACGATCCAAGAGCTATCTTCACATGCTTCTTGAACGTTCTTTGGCTCAATAGCGGAGACAACTGTGCAATGAGAGAATTCATCAATCATTAACCTTGTCTGGATACCCACTCCAATATCTCCAATAATTAGCTTTTGTGGGTGGTCACGAACGGTTGGATAAGCTTTGGGAACACCTGGATCACTAGAAACAGTCTCAACATCTTCATTAGTATTGTTAGTCTCAATAACATCGTCAATTTTAACATTATTAATAGAATCACTTAAAACATCTAAATTATCATCATCAACCTGAGGCAAATCAAAATCTTCATTAAAAGAAACGTGAAGTGATTCCTCAACCGTTGAAGTGTTCTTGTTGTTAATCCGGTAGGCTTTTCTAGGTATGGAAAATCCAACAAAGATCCCTTCATCGAATCTTGGATCAAATTTATCAAGATTACAATACGTGTTCTTAATAAAACATTTTGAACCGAAAACTCGAAAATATTTTACTTAAGGCTTTTTATCATAAAATAGTTCAAAACAAGTTTTGTTCATACGGTGCCTCACTAAGATCCTATTGAGAACATAACATACCATGTGCACCGCCTCCAACCAAAATTGAAGTCCAAGATGACTATCATGGAGCATTGTGCGTGCACACTCAATAAGAGTCATATTCTTTCTGTTAATAACACCATTTTGTGGTGGTGCGCGAGGGAATGAAAAATTGTGAGTTATTACATGTTCATCACAAAACTTAGAGAAAAGCTCATTTTCAAATTCCCCTCCATGTTCACTACGAATAATGATATTGGTGGTTCCTAAGAGATTTTGAGTTTTCTTCGCAAATTTGGTAAATTCCTCAAACGCTTCATTTTTAGAAGATAAGAAATATACCCAAGTAAATCTAGAAAAGTCATCAACAATGACTAATCCATAATGTGTATTTCTTAAAGATGCAACTCGAGTAGGCCCAAATAAATCTAAATGAAGAAGTTCCAGGGGCATCTTAGAAGTAATGCCATCTTTAAGTTTAAATGACGATTTACAGAGTTTGCCACGTTGACAAGAATCAAAAAAACTTTTCTTATTAAAAGAGATTTTTAGAAAACCTTTAGCTAAATCATGCTTAAACAATTTATAAAGATGTTTAAAATGAACATGTCAAAAAACGACGATGCCATAAAAGTTGTTCATTTGTGTATACTACTAAGCAATAATCTATAGATTGTGGCATGCTTAAACTATAAATATCTTTATGGCATGTGCCGGAAAATAACAAAGTAAATTTATCATCAATAATACTACACATACCCGCTCTAAAGTTAACATTGTAACCTTTGTCACAAAGTTGACTTCTGGAAATGAGGTTATGATTTAATCCATCTACAAGATATACACTTTATATTAAAGGTTTAGATGGATTACTGACTTTATCTCATTTTATCACCTCCAAAGGTCACCATTGCACCGTTCTTGATGCGGATCACTTCAGAAAGCAATGAGGGATCTCCCGTCATATGCTTGGAGCAACCATTATCGAGTATCCATCCTTTCTTCTTAGAGCAAATTTTGCTTTTGTTGCTCTTTTTCCTTTTCTTGGGTACCTACATAGTTCACCATAAGCTTATGGTACCTAATCTTATTGGGTCCAAGGGAATTAGCCCTTTGGAAACCAAGTCCAAGTGGACTTTGGCTTCCCAACATAATCATCACAATTAACCACATTTTTAAAATAGGATTTTACTTATGAATTCCTATCATGCATGCTACTGTCCTTAGGACCCAAAATAGTGTATGTTTTGAGATTCCTTTTCCTAGTTGCATGCACATGAGTTGGTTCTCTATGTGGTGCATGATACTTATGAGCATGTGGTCTAGCATATGAAAATGGTGGATGATATGCATGAGACATATAATAGTCATGAGAAACATAAGGAGCATGTGTATGCTGTGATGCATATGGATGAGCATACATATGTGGATGAGGTGTATGAGTATATGTATGTGGAGGAGCACGTGCATGAGTATATCACATGTGTTGGTTTGCACGTATCCGTGGGTGTGGTGCATAAAAATCATCATACGTGTTCACATGTGAAGTAAGAGTGTTCCTACGTGGGTGTGTGTTGGTGTACATGAAAGCATGTCCCTTCTTTTGATTTCCACCCTTGGTGGGTTTCTTTGCAAAAGAGGGAGTGTGAGAAGTGGTGACATTCTTGGTAGTTTTGCTACCCAATGTGTTATGATCACCACTTGTAGATGCACCGGAGGTTGGCCTCACAAAATCTATAGTGATACCACTATAGGTGATACGTGCATTGGATGCACTTGCATTTGAATAACCAAGTCCAACACAATGGTTGGCCGGTAGTTGATTCGAGAGCAAATCATCCAATTTTCCTTTCCCTTTGTTGAATATTTCAACATTGAAGGAAATGAGCTCATATTTCTTCTCAAGAGAAGAAATGGTAGTGTCCAAGGTGAACACAAGTGTGGTGAGCTTGTGCACTTGGGTTTTGAGAGAATCAGTCTTAAAACCCAAACTAGTGTTTTGAGATTGAAGATTTTTCAATCTCACGCTCATTGCAATCCACAATGGATACATGACCCAATTGAGATTTGAGGGATTCAAACTCATTTCTCAATGACCCATTTTGAGTAAGCAAAGTAGCTTTCTCAAGGGTGAGTGATTCGGGTCACCGCACTGCGGCTGCGTACGAATAATGCGTGTAATGTTCCCGTAGGGGGTAGTCGAGTCTTAAGGTGGGTTGGTGCCTAGGACCTGGTAGCCATAGTGTCACCTCTAAGTGTGAGGTACTAGGATATGTGGGTATATCATCTTCTAGATCAGAGTTTCTCTTTGGTTTATTTGGTGTCTCTAAGTTTGTTTAGTGTTTTCTCTGGTTATCTGTGTGCTTTTGTGTTGTGTTTGTTGGGTTGTTCTCAGGAACATTACAGGTACTATCCCAATGGTTCGTAGTAGACCTGATGACTCCTTCGTATATTCTATTTCGCTCCTTGTAACACTCGCTGCTCTAGGAGAACCTGGGACGGATTCGTACTTCCTGGGATCCTGTGGAGCGGGGCGTTACAGTAATGATGTCATTGTTGGTGATGGGAGTTATGGATGACTTACTAGCATTCATCTCCTTAGACTTAATATTTTTAAGCATGATATTTTGGTACTTAGAAAATAATTCTTCATTTGCAATACGAAGTTCATCCATAGTTACCTCGGGTTCTTCACTCTCACTAGAGCTCCCATCGAAGGGTGTATCTTCGCGTGCCATGAAACATATAAGTGCACTCTCACCCTTCTCATCCTCGGATTCACTCGAATAATCTTCGCTCGAGTCATCGAAGGTGCATACAAGTCTTTTCTTCTTGTTCTTCTTGTACTTGTCGGACTTGTTGTATAAGCTAAAGGGTAGACGCTAATGAATTGAATGGTAGAGATTAGTTAGGTAACTGCATTTATACATCTTCGTTAAGCTTCTTTTTTTGAAAAATATTTGTATTGCTTCAAGAAGAGAATGGAGATTATTAAGCTTTTTGGTATTCGAATCAAATGATTTTCTTGCTTTATGTGCTAAAGATTTAACATAGTTTTGAAATCATCTACTTAACAAAAACTTAGTTTCCAGCGGGGGAAAAACAAAAAAATTTGCATTAATTAAGTCCTCATTTTTTAAAAGAAAAGTTGTTTTGGACTCTTCAAAGGTATCATTGTCTCAAAACTGAGGGCTCACAAAGATGTGGATGTCATAAATCAATTTGATCAACGAACATAATTGGTAATATCGAAGTAATTGAGAATGGGAATGTATGCAGTCGGAATTTCACGAAGTAATTCAAATCAAATATTGGAGAAATAAAATCAACAGGATGCATCGAAAGAAAAGGAAAACGAAAAAAACTACCGTATAAAGTGCTCTTGACGTTATATGATGTCGAGCTGGGTGCTGCTCCAGCTCAATCTGCTCCATATTTTCTCAAACAAAACTTAAAAAATTGCCCTTAAAATGTATTAAAAAGAAAGTATAAAGAGCAGTCGCATGGAAGAAATGACCACAGTGTTAACCTCTAATTTCTTTTTCCCCCCAAAAAGAAAGAGTGAAACCCTAGAGAGAGGGCACGAAGGGCAGAGGGAGAGGGGATCGCGAGAGGGCACGAGAGAGAAAAAGAAAGAGGGCACGAAGGGCAGAGGCAGAGGAGGCAGCGGCGGCTTGAAAAAACCCTCGACGAAACCCTAGAGAGAGCCGACACGAGAGAGTGAAAGAATCAAGGCTCGAAGGGTAGATGGAAATGAGGCAACAAGTAAAACCCAACTTAGTCAGCACATGGCGTTTGAGCCCACAGGTTAAATTAACTAGATCCTCTAGAAAATAATATTCAGTCAGGGGAATTGCAGAAGTGGCGTTTTAGAAAGAAGTTGTAAATATTCCGTCAAAATTAATATTTACAACTATTCACGAAAAAAGCTGTAATTGTTGAGAGTGATTGGAAGAAGAGACAAATAATCTCACATTAGGAGTAGCCATGGCACAAGCCATGGCTCTCAATATATTCATTGGAATATGTTTTAAGGAGTCCAAGGGACTCCCTACTAAGTTAGTGGTGAGTAATGGTGAGATGATGAGGGGAGGGAAGGCCTCCCTCAACTCACAACACTCCCCCTCATCTCTCAATTACCTTGGGTTAAGCATATGAATACTTCAGGATTCAGTATGCTAATGGGGTGGATACTTCTGGATCCAGAGCCACTGTGGTTGCCTCGTTAAAACCGTAGCCGTGGAAAACCCAGTGGGAAAACCAGCAGCTTAAGGGAAAAGAGTACAATTATCGAGCGACTCCCCCTGATCTACAAGCTTCAGGCTTGCAGATTTCCTATGTATCTATACAATCATCTCTTATTCGTCTATACATCCATCATTTTCTGAAAGCAAATACAATCATCATTCATTTATACAAGTTTCACTCATCTAGGCGGTTATTGAAACGCAGTGGCGCTCTGGAGTGGAATGCTCTTCGAAGTTGGTAGATGACTCCACTAAAGTATTCTTCGAATCAGTCTTCAATGTGTCTATAAGGTACTGCTGGACCTGGCTGAGCGTTTTCAATACTTGTTTCTTGGATGATGAGCTTCTCAGAAGATGTAGACTTTGGAGGATGATGTGTAGATATTAAGGAGGTGGCCCGCCTTTTGTGTTTTAGTCATCGCGATGATCTTTAAACCTGCATATGCGATATATATTCCTTGACCTTTGGAAGTTGCGCAGAAGCAGCTTATCCTTGGTCTAGTGGTGCTCTCCAGGACAACACTGTATCTGGTTAACAACTTTACTGCGGACGTTTTATCAAAGACACGTGCAGTTGACCAGATAAAGAAGTGTAACAAGTACACTAGAGATAGGCTCTTCGGGACCTAAGATGTCCTCCCCCTCTTCCAGCGACTGGAAGGTGTCATAAATAAGCATCTATTTTTAATAGGTTGCAAATGGACATCATTCTTCATAAACTCCAGGTGTATGAAGGATATTAAAGGGTTCCACAACGAAAGTGTTAAATATATAAGCCGAGACAATACCTTGTTATACCTAGGTTTTTCATTTCCAAGGTATGCTTAAAGCTATTTAATATCTCAATGGTCTATGCAGGAGATCCTATTAGCTTTAAGTCGACCACATGTACGGCGAATATCACAAATCATGTCAACGATCTTTCGAAAAAGATACACGGGCAGAATATTGCTTAAGATCAACTAATGATCTTTGTAGCCTTTATGGAGAAGACGTTTCTACGTCTCTCTTTCATTTCTGGGGGTAGAGTATACCCTTCTGGTGTTGGATATGGAAGACGTTTGTACACCCTTGTGGGGGATGTACGAGGGAATACGGACCTCGAACGTCGCGCACACGAAGTCGTGTGCAAAGGGAATCTGTTCCCTTGCGGAGAGGATCTCTGTATGAGTGGGAAAGTCGCATTATATATGCATAAATGCATGCGACATATGGCTAATAAAGGGGGAATATCTTAAGCTTATGTTGTACCATGCATATGGTACAACTTAAGCTTATAATGTGCCATGCATCATGGTACACCTTAATTAAGTTGTTCCAAAGGAACAACTTACCCTAAAATAACTACCTTGGGGGCTATAAATAAGACCCAAGGGTAGCCATTTTCCTTACACCATTTGCATGAAATTCATGCATGCATCTTCTTCATAGCGAAGCTCTGCAGAAATATTTCCTCTCCCTCCATCCAAGTTCTTAATCTAAAATAGAGATTTAGATTGTGGATTAGTAGCCTTACTCCGTTCGTGAGAAGACTCGATCCGTCGTGGCGAATCCGAAGGCAAAGTTCCGAGACTACCGCTCCGCATACGCTAGCGTAAGTCTCCACTTTAATTATCGATCCTAACTCTGTTTTGGCAGGATCCTACATTGGTATCAGAGCCATATGGGTTCGCCCCGGTCGAACCGCCACCCCGTCGAAACTACGAACGAGTCGTTGTCTTCTTCACGAATGGGTCTCCTACTATTACGGATATAGTAGGAACGCTTCGTGACGGAGAGAACGCAGCGGTTGTTCTTTTCACGTTAGGGTCTCCTATCATTACAGATATGGTAGGAACTCTCCGTGACGGGAAGAACCGACCGTTCACGTAGTATGTTATTTTTCATTTTTGGCACACGGCCATTAGGAAATAACTAATTTCTCGACGAACGGGTGCTTCATCGACGAACGGGTGCTTCATCGAGGAGGATGATGGTAGTTATTTCCATCGGGTAAGAGGAAAATTTGGTGCATGTGCACCATGGCCAAATGGGCTATGAAGGCCATGCACCCCCTCTCCCCATGCGGAGGGGGTTGGCTACGGCCAATAACCACCGGCGACCACCCCATCAAGGGGGAGAAATGAGTGCGGCAACCCCATTTAAAGGGGGTGGCCAGCCATGGCCAAAGGGGCCATGGCCGGCCAACACCGAATGGCCTTGGCCATGACCGGCCATGGCCAAGCCATGGCCGGCCAAGGCCAGGCCGGCAGTGGCCGGCCTTGGCCAAGCCCTGCCGGCCTGCCAGCCCTGGCAGAGGCCAGGGCCGGCGCCCTGGCCACTGCCAGGGCCAGGCCGGCCCTGGCAGAGGCCAGGGCCGGCGCCCTGGCCTCAGGCCAGGGCCTGGCCGAGGCCAGGGCAGGAGCCCTGGCCCCGGCCAGCGGCCTGCCGGCCCTGGCAGAGGCCAGGGCCGGTGCCCTGGCCTCAGGCCAGGGCCTGGCCGAGGCCAGGGCAGGAGCCCTGGCCCCGGCCAGTGGCCTGGCCGGCCGGCCCTGGCAGAGGCCAGGGCCTGGCCGGCCCTGGCCGAGGGGGCCAGGGCCCCTGGCCGGCCAGGGCAGAGGCCCTGGCCGGCCCTTGGCCAAGCCCCGGCCAGGGCAGAGGCCCTGGCCGGGAAGAAGTTGCTTTCGAAAATTGGTCGACCAATTTTGTGTTTTTGGTCGACCAATCTGGCAGAAGGTCTGAGTCGACTGCAAACTTACCAACTGACCCATACGGGGTGACAAAAGGCATTGATCAAACTCGAATGTGTCAATTAGCCCATACGGGGCTAACCACAGTGCCGTCTAGTTCATACGGGACTAACGTTTTAATGAAGTTTTTTTGGGCTCTACTCCTTGAAGATTATCCATAGTGCTCTACTTCATGCGAGATTAGCCATGTCATTGTGCTCTACTCTACGGAGATTAGCCAATGTACTTGTGACGTTGTGTTCTACTCTACGGAGATTAGCCAACGTGCTTTCAAATTTTTGGAAAAAGATGTTTTTCAAATAGGTTATGTCCCGTCCTTAAATCGGGACAGCGCAATTTAGAATTCCAAGTCCTACCACGATCCGGCCATGGTTATCTAACCCATGGGTGTGTAGAACAGGTCTCGTGGCTTGGCAATTGTTGCGTTAAAATTCTTTGCGCTAATTCCCACCTATTCTATTTTGAAAGATATGTTTTTCAAAGTAATTTTCCGATGCTAATACCATACGTGTATTATTTCTGATTTCTTTTTACTTAAGATAAGTAAGAGGGATACTTTGAAAGTTACTTCTAGATGGTAGTTGGGAACGTAGTGAACTTCTCGATTCTAAAGTAACATTTCAACGCATCCAAGGAACTTATCAAGTGTTTAAAGAATCGAAACTTTATGCATTGAATTTTGATCGTGTTTTTCCATTTTATTTGCAGTTTTTTGAATCGAATATGTCTACCGCTTCTAAGAATATTGTCGCAGAGCTTAACAAAGGTGAAAAGCTCAACGGCGACAATTATAAACTTTGGTCAATTAAAATCCAATATGTTTTGGAGGAGCAAGATGTGCTCGAAACACTCCAAAACATAATGGTAGAACCTGAGTTGGGCAATACGGCCCAACACAAGAGGGACCGGGAAGCTTATGACACTTGGACTCGAAAGAACAAAATAGCACGTATTACGTTACTGTCCGCAATGGACAATGACATAATGCGTCTATTTCGGGAATTCGACCTAGCCAAAGACATATGGTCTGAGCTAGAGATAAAGTTTGGTGGAACTTCGGTTACCAAACTCCGCTCCTTGAATGTTCAATTTGATTCGTACAAGATGCGGCGAGATCATTCTATGAAAAAGCATCTCCGCCACATGGCGAATCTTGTATCTGAATTAAAGGATGCGGGAGTCACGCTGTCTGACGAACAGCAGATCCAAGCAGTCATTCGTTCACTCCCAGATAGCTGGGATAACATGAAAATGCATCTCACTCATAATGAGTGCATTAAAACTTTAAGCGATGTATCGAAACACCTCGAACTCGAGGAAGAGCGGATTCAAGCCGCAAAACCAAGTGCAGAAGTGCATGTGGCCGCTAGTTCCTCACATGGAGGAAATAAGCGGAAGAATAAACGCTTAAGGTTTGTGAACGAACGTAAGCAAGAACCGGAGACCTCAAAGAAGACAAAGAACAAAAAGTGGCAAAAGAATGTGCACTCAAAGAAGAAAAACTTGAAGAAGATCAAGTGCTTTAAGTGCAACAAGTACGGTCACTTCGCCCGTACATGTACGGATGGAAGTGATAAGGTAACTTGTAGGGCTAGTTACATATGTGTTTCTAGTTCCATGTTTCTTGCTGAATCTAACTATTTTTGGTTGATTGATTCAGGGGCCACAGACCACGTAGCGAAGGACAGAAGGTTCTTCGTAGAGTATCGAAAGATAACTCAAGGAACAAGGTGGATATACGTCGGCAACAACACACGTGTTGAAGTCAAAGGCGTCGGAACATGCAAGCTAGTTCTCGACAACGGCCGGACTTTATTATTGCACGACGTCCTCTTTGCTCCAGATATTAGAAGGAATATCGTTTCCATGGTCATGTTAATGTCTTTAGATTATGAGTGGAGGTTCTATAAACAATATGTTGACCTTGTTTGTAATAATTCTTTGATTGGTGCTGGTAATGTTTGTAATGGATTAATTGTTTTAAATACAATGTATGATGATTCTTCTTCCATTAATGAAAGTTTCCATTTGACAAATGCTTCTAACTCTGAATCTGAGATCATTTGTTGGCATGCAAGACTTGGTCATATTGGACCAACTAGAATGGATAGACTTGCCAAAAGTGGCTTGCTATCTAATGTTTCAAAAGTTGAAATGTCAACTTGCGAACATTGTCTTGTAGGGAAAACTTGTCGCAAGCCATTTGGAACTGGCACAAAGGCCGAAGTTCCATTACAGCTTATCCATTCGGACATTTGCGGTCCAATGAATGTTAAGACAAGACGCGGGAAGTCCTATTTCATCACATTCATTGATGACTTCACCCGTTTCGGACATATCTATTTGATATCCCACAAAAGTGAAGCTTTGGCTTGCTTTAAAAACTATATGAGTTTAGTGGAGAATCAATTAGATCGCAAGATTAAGGTTTTGCGAACCGATAGGGGTGGTGAATATCAATCAATAAGTTTTAAGGAACTTTGTGATGAAAAAGGCATAGTACATCAGGTAACTATGCCTTACACTCCACAACAAAACGGTGTTGCGGAAAGAAGAAATAGGACATTGATGGAAATGGTCCGATCAATGATGTCTCAGGCAAATTTGCCTATCACCTTTTGGGGTGACGCATTATTGACGGCAGCATTCATCTTAAACCGTGTACCCTCGAAGTCGGTAAGTTCTACTCCTTATGAGTTGTGGAACAATAGAACTCCAGACTTAAACATTCTAAAACCTTGGGGTTGTGCCTCTTACGCACATTTATCCTCTCACAAATATGGCAAACTTGGGCCACGTGGGAGGAAGTGTATCTTCATCCGATACGCTGAAAACTCCAAAGGATATGTTTTCGTCGGTCAAGAGGACAATGGGGGTCTAATAGAATTCGAATCGAGGGATGTTGTCTTCTTGGAAAAAGAGTTTCCAAGACAGGGTGAGATAAGTCAAGACTTATCCTTGTTTGAGACTTGGGATCAAAAAGGATCGGAACGTTCGAGTGGGAGAATTCTTGGTGAAGAAGAAAATACGTTTCAAACTTCACCAATGGATGATACGAACGATACCAATCCTATTCCGAGTGGGAGTGATGTTATTCCAAGTGGGAGTGATGTCATTCCAAGTGGGAGTGATCAAACTCAAACAAGACGTAGTAATCGAACGAGGCTAACACCTCTGAGATTTGAGGATGAATTTCCTCAAACATTCATGACATTACTACAAGATGATGACGAACCTGCAAATTTCAAACAGGCCGTCACATGCCCTGCTAAAGATAAATGGATAGCGGCAATGGAAGAAGAACTTCAATCCATGAAAACAAACCAAGTCTGGGACTTGGTTAATTTACCTAAGGGACGTAGAGCCATTGGGAACAAGTGGGTTCTCAAAATCAAGCATAAGGCTGATGGCTCCATCGAGAAATATAAAGCTCGCCTTGTTGCGAAAGGTTTCACGCAACATGAAGGAATAGACTACGAAGAGACTTTCTCTCCTGTCGTGCGTTTTACCTCCATTCGCTTAATTCTGGCAATGGTGGCTTGTTTGGACCTCGAGTTACATCAGATGGATGTAAAGACTGCTTTTCTTAACGGAGAACTAGATGAGGAGATCTACATGGAACAACCAAACGGGTTTGTACAAGAAGAAAACAAACATAAGGTTTGTAAACTTCGTAAATCCATATATGGTCTTAAACAATCCTCAAGGCAGTGGTATATGCGCTTTCAAGAAGTCGTCTTGTCGTATGGTTTCTCCATGCTCGACGAAGACAACTGCGTGTATATTAAGAGGATTAAAAACAAGTATGTAATTATGTCTCTTTATGTAGATGACATACTTATAGCCGGAAATGATAAGCGTCTTATCTTGGATATCAAAACTTGGCTTTCATCCGTCTTTGAGATGAAAGACATGGGTGAAGCTGCATATATCCTTGGGGTTAAGATCTCAAGGAATCGTTCCAAGAAACTTCTTTCTCTCTCTCAAGAGACATATATAAAGAAAGTTTTAGAACGGTTTAATATGCAGGATTGCAAGCCAATTGATACTCCAATAAGCAAAGGCGAGGGTCTATGTTTGGAGATGTGTCCCAAAGATCCAAAAGAAAAGAAAGCTATGGAAAAAGTTCCATACTCCAGTGCTGTCGGGAGTCTGATGTACGCCATGATGTGTACCAGACCGGACATTTGCTATGCTGTTGGTATGGTAAGCCGTTACCAATCCAACCCAGGACAAGCACACTGGAAAGCGGTGAAGAGGATATTAAGATACCTCAAAGGGACTGCGGACTATGCGTTATGCTATCAAGGCAATACCTTGAGACTCGAAGGCTATACCGATGCTGATTGGGCGGGTGATCTCGACGAGCGAAGATCTACCTCAGGCTTTGTTTACTTGCTCGGGAATGGTGCAATATCCTGGAGCAGCAAGAAGCAAACCTGCATCGCCTTATCAACCATGGAAGCCGAATTCGTAGCATTCAGCATGGCGGTCCAAGAAGCTGTTTGGCTTAGGAAATTCTTAGACAGGCTGACGAATGCCTCTGACTCGAGCACTGTTCCTATATACAGTGATAGTCAAGCTTCGATTGCCTATGTCAAAGATCCTAAATTTCATTGTAAGACCAAACACATTGACATTCGATTCAAGTTTGCAAAGGATTATGACAAACGGAAGGAAGTAGACATAGGATACATATCCACGCATGAGATGATAGCGGATCCCCTTACTAAGGCGATCCCCAGAGATGTGTTTTTCAAACACTTATCATCTATGGGAATGCGTAGGTGCTGAGCTGTATCATGTAATATTTCCCATGTCTATAGAAGATCAAAGTTTAATAAAAGAAAGAAGTTCTTTTATATATTGCATACAAGTTTCTTACAAATGATTTTAAACATTTGTGTTTAAGTCTCAGCTATTTTATTGTGTGTATGTCGGACAGATTAAGGTTGGCTCTCTCACATGAGCAACCGCCTTATCTTATCAGATGGATAAGATAGAGATGAGACTAGTTTACAGTCAAAATCATTAGATAAATGATTTAGAGTCATGACTTAAACAAGATAGTCGAATAAAAGATCTGCATCATACGTATGCTTACAAAAGATCTGAGATCTGTATCACAAGGATATAAAGATCTCATTGGATTTTTTAAATCCTATCTGTCTTATGCAGGATGAGAGTCCGTGAATATTTCACGAGTAGTAAGGGGACTCAAAAAAGATAGGCACTGTGGTGTCCGATCTTTCATCCGTACAACATCATTAAGACATACTCTCCCTGGGAAATGAGTGATGTTGTAATACGTGTTCATACCACGTATGCATTTCGACCACTGAGTTAGTAGCAATAATGTTTGCTATTATGTGAGACTCAAAGGCCATACGGGTCTTAACTCTTACCCTCAAAGACTCCAATTGGTTCCTTTAGATTTGACGAGATGATCGCTATCTTAGCGTGTTACTAATGGGCTATGGTAATTCGGCTCGGCGGGGCACGTTAGAAAAGCGAATCAAGTCAAGATCAGAAGGTTCGCAAGAAGAGGAAGATTGATTTCATATTCGCATTTGGACTTTAGTGATTCAAAGCTGGCCAGCCAATTGTAATCCAGATGGGATTCAATTGTTGAATATAAAGTACAAGAAAATGTGAAGAAATAATCTAGGGTAAAGCATGCGTTGAACTACTCAACTTTGCACCTTCGAGGTCGTTGTGTATCTCTAACAAGTGCACAACAACAGACTCTACGCGCATGACGGTCGCACGGTCTATTTCTCGGTATGATAGATGAAAGAACTAAGGGAAAGACGTTCTCTTACAATCCCCTCAAGTGTGAGTGGGAGATGTTGGATATGGAAGACGTTTGTACACCCTTGTGGGGGATGTACGAGGGAATACGGACCTCGAACGTCGCGCACACGAAGTCGTGTGCAAAGGGAATCTGTTCCCTTGCGGAGAGGATCTCTGTATGAGTGGGAAAGTCGCATTATATATGCATAAATGCATGCGACATATGGCTAATAAAGGGGGAATATCTTAAGCTTATGTTGTACCATGCATATGGTACAACTTAAGCTTATAATGTGCCATGCATCATGGTACACCTTAATTAAGTTGTTCCAAAGGAACAACTTACCCTAAAATAACTACCTTGGGGGCTATAAATAAGACCCAAGGGTAGCCATTTTCCTTACACCATTTGCATGAAATTCATGCATGCATCTTCTTCATAGCGAAGCTCTGCAGAAATATTTCCTCTCCCTCCATCCAAGTTCTTAATCTAAAATAGAGATTTAGATTGTGGATTAGTAGCCTTACTCCGTTCGTGAGAAGACTCGATCCGTCGTGGCGAATCCGAAGGCAAAGTTCCGAGACTACCGCTCCGCATACGCTAGCGTAAGTCTCCACTTTAATTATCGATCCTAACTCTGTTTTGGCAGGATCCTACATCTGGGAGTTTGATATAGATCTCTATATCTATATTTCCATATAAGTATGCAGTCACAACGTCCATGAGCTGCATCTATTGGCTTTTTCAGAGAAGTTTAGGCTAAGTAGAAAAATGATCACATTTCCTTCATTTAAATTTCTTATGAAATCCAACTTATATTCCACTGGTTTTACACATTCAGGTGTATGGACTACTGGTCCAAAGATTTTGCTTTTCAAGAGTGAGTCCAGCTCTGCTCTTATTGCCTCGTCCCACTTTAGCCAATCTATGCGTTTACGCTATAGAAAAGTGGGTTGACGTCATCGTCGTATTCAGCAACGTGAACGTCAATAGGGAAAGCAAAACCGTCGACGACGACTGTGCTATATCTATCCAGTACCTCTCCAGTACATACATAATATAATGATTTTTCTCCTGTTGTTTCCTCTGCAGGGGAAATTAGGAGGGGAGAGGTTGCTGGTCTGAGCTCAGCATCCTGTGGGTGGATCATTTTATATTTTGGAATTTTCCTCTTTTGAGGAACTTTATATTTTGAACTTGGCAGACGTCCTCTTTTCAATTGAGGTACAACCAATTCTGCTGCTGGTGGATTACATCCATCTTTGGGAATGTCAATCCTAGCTGGCGTGTTGGCAACAGGGACGTGTGAACAAATAATCTTCTGGTTGTTCTCAAATTTATCCGTCAATTGATGTACTTTAGTCTGAATGTGAAGGATCTTCTGGATCTCAACTTCACACAGAAAAAGTATGCGGATCATAACGAGATGATGACTTTTGTGTCCCATGATATGGTCTCAGAAGCTTCAGGCTTCTTTAGACTGCGTGCCTATTTCAATTAGATTTTGCTCATCAAATTCACATTTATCAAGACTTGGTGGTAAACCATAAGCAAGCAGCATCAGTAATAAGATATGGCAACAAGCGGGCCGTATCGTGATAAGCGATGCGGAATGCAGTGTGATAGTCCCAAAACACCAACAAGCAACTGCGATTTTATAATGGACGTGAAATCCATTGGAGTCTCTTTACCAGAGACTCTGCTAACCTGTTATGAGTTTGAACATGCTACAAGATGTTCAATTTTAATGCTAGTTGCTTGGCAGAAGTCTTGAATGATATGTGTAGTAAATTCACCCACATTATAAGCTTTTGAGAAAGCTAGGTTACGAGTGAATATAAAGGCACACATAAGACCATCTAGTAGATGCATATATCAGTACAATAATGAAGTACCAAAATGGGCCATTTGCGGGGTGAATAGGCCCGCAAAAGGTCACCATGTATTCTCTCAATGAAGCCATGAGACTCTAAACCCACTTTCAGGAGGGAAGGTCTCTCTATTAGTTTTCCCTTATGACAAAGGGGGACTAGGAAAATCAACCTTTTGAAGAATCTTCAGGTTCTCCAATGGATTCATTTGATGATGCGTCCATCATCTCTGATCCAGGATGACCAAGTCCATTTTGCCAGAGTTAAAAACCATGGCAAAGAAAGGCACTTCTGGTGCTCAGTCGAGTTGGCTTTCTATAGGATGAATATCTGTAATTATAGGGGCCCGACTTGGGTCCAATGAAATCGTAAGTAGATGCTCTTCTGGCCATTCTCTTGACGAGTTACATATTGATATTCAATATATATTATCCACAATTTTCAAGTTATTTTATTTAAAAGAAATATCCTTGAAAATTAGAGATTTCCTATATGTTTAAGAGGAGAATTTGCATCTTATAATCTCGTTGTATGTGGGAGCAATATCAATGCTACACCAGTGCAACGAGGCACTGTCCACAATATTCCATACTTCATCTATAAGTAAAACGAAATTTTATTTAAGTCAATGAAAAAGACATTCAAAATAAAAGTTCGTACTTAAGCAAATTAAAGATGAAGCAACATTGAATTTTAAATGCATAGATAAAAGATGAAGCTTAATCGAGCAGGTCGTCATTCTCGAAGTCTTTTGCAGTGAACATCATTGGTGGCTGAACAGCCGCCAAGTTTATTTCAGGCAGAGACTTCTGGCTCGCCTGATATAGTTCCTGGAGGTGGTGAGAAGTGCGGTAGATTCTGGACCAATGGCCAGTCATACCGCATCTATGGCATTTATCCTCCCAATTCTTCCTAGGAATTGACACTTGACCAGTGTCTTTACGCTTCCATGAGAAGTTTCTGTTTCCTTTATTGTTGTTGTTGGACGGGGGTGCTACTCCTCGTCCACTCTTCATCACAGCTTTCCCTTTGTTATTTTTAGCCTTCTTCTTGTTTTTCCACTTCTGGGGAGAAACGTGGTGGGCTTCAGGGATAGGTGCAGTGCCAGCTGGACGTAAATTATGAGTGGCGAGCAGTAAATCTCGATTTTGCTCTGTCCTAAGCATGCAAGAGATCAAATCAGAGAATTTCATGAAGTTGCGTTCACGATACTGCTGCATGAGGATTGCATCTTTCTCGTGAAACGAGGTAAATGTCTTTTCCAACACGCGTTGTTCTGTCACTTCTTCACCGCACAACTTCAGGCATGAGGTGATATTATGAAGTGCAGCGTTATACTCAGCGACGGACATATAGTCCTGAAGTCTGAGGTTTTCCCACTCATAATTGGCATGCGGTAATATTACATCAATTTGATGTTTATACCGTGCCTCCAGCGCTGTCCACAGCTCCATTGGGTCCTCTACCGTTAGGTATTCGGCCTTTAAGGTCCGATCTATATATCTCTTAATATAGATAATGGCTTTCGCCTTATCCACATCAGAGACAGTGGTAGGAGTTCTGCTAGATGATTGTGCCGATTCTGGGGCCTTACTAGCAGAAGCATCGGCCGCTGCTGGGACCGATGAAGGAGCCAAAAGTGAGCCAAGGAGGGCCATCGAATGCAAGTGGAACTTTAGGTCCACTCACCAACTCAGGTAATTATTTCCTGCGGTATCAAGAACTTCGAAATCGACGCTTGCCAATTTTGCCATTTATCTATGCAATTTAAAAAAGCATGAATTAATTAAAGTGTAAATTCATGCATAAACAATAAAATAAGTAAAATGTGGGGATCGGCCAGATACCCAAAAACGTATAAAGTCCAAAGTCCGATTTACAGTTCATAAAGAAAAGAAAAATACAAGTTGGAAACCCACAATGGGTCCCTATATTTTGCAAATTTCACCTCCGTCTTCATTTGTTGGTACACCGGTCTTTGGCATTAATACATTTAATCCTCACTTACAAAATTCTCTCAAAAAAGAAAATAAAATTGCAAGGCATATAGAGGGTATCAAATTGGCCGATTCCAAAAATCACATTTTAGCTTATATAAACAACCACGCAGTTTATAATATGCTACAGGCACAAAAGAAACAACCACGCAGTTTATATAACACATGCATACATAATATGGAAAAAGAGGCTATAAAATATAATAATCTCTCGGACCACGGGGAGACGTCATACACCGTTAGGTTAGTTTACTAACGGCAGAGCGGTCGCAGGATCTTTAAGATAATTATATTTTGAAAAAAATCCTAATATTCCATAAATTAATAATAATGCAAGAGTGTTATAATTTTAGTAATATGACGCGACAGGCTCATAACAAAGAATTAAAATAAATTAATATTTTGAATGGGGCTGCAGGCCCATAAATATTAATCATTTTAATATATTATTTATATTTGGGCTACAGGCCCATTTGCCAAAAATTAACAAATTAATTATAGCAATTGAATTAACTCGGCTTCAGACCCAATAAGTCAATATTAAAATGTTATTAGTATCTGGGCTTCAGGCCCAGTTTCAAAAATCTAACTGACACATTAAAAATTGCAATTGGATTTACTGGGCTGCAGGCCCAATTTTGGTAGGCAAAGATAATGATTAAGTTAAATGGGGCTGCAGGCCCATAGAATCTATTATCATTGTTGCAAATGGGTTGCAGGCCCAACAAATAGGCTATCTGATTTATTGAAACTAAACAGAATATAGCCCTTAAGCCCATTTTTGGGCTGTGAAATTCCAAAGACCCCCCAAGAGGAGTTAATAAAAATAAATAGCCTCACCCCGATTTTCCCCGATATTTCTGGATTTTTCAAGAATATTTTTGGAATGTCAGAGTTTAAAATGGGTATTAACAAAATTATATATGCTAATATCTTAATAAAATTAATTTGGTCTATAGGCCAGTGGCCCGCGGGCTGGCTGCGGGCTGCAGGCTGCAGGCCCGTTAGCAAAATAATACAAATTTTATTTTTCAATTTAATTTACCGGGCTTTTGGCCCATAAGAGAAAGCCCAAGCCTCTTCTCCCCATTGCCCTAATTAGGGTTTAAGGGGAGGGGGGTTTGCAGCCGCCTAAATGAAAAGACACCCTCTACCTCAATGGGAGGGGCGGGCGGTCAGACACAGCCCCCTTTTTGTTTTTTGTTTTACACCCACTTAGCTCTAATAAAATCAGGGCCCACATCAAAATAGAGATTTACAATGAATCACTGAATAATAAATTCACCCATTACCGGACAACTCACAGCAAAAATAATAATCATATCGCAAAATAGAGAATAATATGAAATAATATTATAGTAGAGATTTATTATTTTGCGATATGAAATATGCTTAAGTTTATAAGTAATAATAATCAGGTTTCCATGTGAATCACTGAATCCCGTGAACGGCAAAGACAGGGCGTGCGGCACAGATTGGGGTTTTTTTAATTTAGATGTTTAGCAAAATGTTGCAGATTTATACAAGCCGATAGAAAAGCATTGTAAAATCATAGCAAACTCTATTTTGTAATTATCTACGAGATCGAAAAAATTACCTCTAGATCAAAGATCTAGGGACGATCGTAATAAGAAAAATCCGTAGATAGAAATCCCGCTCCCGATACGCGTAAAAAATCGCCGCAACGGTTCGCCGCAACGGATCGTCGCAAGCCGGATCGCCGCAACAATAGATTCCTTCGCGCGTAGGAGGTTAAGTTTGAGGGGATACGGGAGAAAAAGCTCAAAAAATTTAGAGCAAAGGTGCTGATAACGTGTTGAGAGTGATTGGAAGAAGAGACAAATAATCTCACATTAGGAGTAGCCATGGCACAAGCCATGGCTCTCAATATATTCATTGGAATATGTTTTTAGGAGTCCAAGGGACTCCCTACTAAGTTAGTGGGGAGTAATGGTGAGATGATTAGGGGAGGGAGGCCAAAGGCCTCCCTCAACTCACAACAGTAATAACCATTTTTTACTACTATCCATGACAAGAAGTTGTAATAAACATTTTTTACAACTTTCAGAGAAAAAAGTTGTTGTGTCAAAATTAATATTTACAACTATTCACGAAAAAAAGTTGTTATAACCATTTTTTACAATTATCCACGAAAAAGTTGTAATAAACATTTTTTACAATTTTAAGAGAAAAAAGTTGTGGTATCAAAATTAACATTTACAACTATTCACGAAAAAAGTTGTAATGACCATTTTTTACAACTATCCACGAAAAAAAATTGTAATAAACATTTTTACAACTTTCAGAGAAGAAAAGTTGTGGTAAACATTTATTACAACTACCAAAATAGAAACGTTGTCCCATAAAAGTTGTAAATGACTAGTTTTTTGTAGTGAAAGTAACTAAAAATTGCAATAAGAGTGTAGAAGTAAATAACACAATCCAAAGAATAGCAAACACAAACACAGAGATTTATCCTGGTTCGGATCCTCTTGATCCTACGTCTAGTCCTCTACTCCGTAGAGATTTCAATCCGCTATAACACTTGCTCCCCGCAAGCAATCAATATATAAAGATGCCAACACTTCACATGTTGCAAACTTTTACAATCTCTTCAACAAGAGATTCACCAAATAAAGTAAAGAAAGAGTATGAAATAATATCACCTATAGCCTTGATACTGTAGGAATTATAGTGCAAGGTTGGTGATGGAATCTCCAAGGTTCTTGATATGAATTGTGGTAGAACACTCTTGGAAATTGGACTTCCTAAAGGGGCAAAATTACTGCAGAGGTTCCCCTTTGAAAATTTGAAAATCACTTACTTTCTAGATAGAGAAAGTATAAGAAAAGAGAGTGTGTGTGAATTTTCATAAATTTTAGACAGAGGTCTGAGGGTCTATTTATAGGCCAAAGAGTTAGTTTTTGAACGCCGGGAAATTGTCTAAATTTTCAAAAAAATCTGCACCGTTTTGTCCAAATTAGTCGAATAATGGTATGGACAAGTCGATTAATTGGGCTGCTGACTAGGATTTGACTGTTGAAATGTCTATTTAGAAAATAACTTTTAAAAACAGAAAATAACTGATATAAACAGCTATAAACTATCAGGAACTAGCCGTTTGTGGTAGTTCTAACTTACATTAATAAAATATAATATTTAAATGATAAATCATTTAAAATAACTGATTTAAAAATGTCTGATAGACTAACAGAATCTATTAGTCGACTAGAAACTCTGAAACATAGGAATTTGTAGGAAAACGATCCTAGAGACTACAAAATAGATCTGACAAAGTTTCAGAATTTTTTGAATTTTTTAATATTTAAACTATTCGACTAGAAGGAGCGACTGGTCGACTAATTTGGTCTATGACTTGATTTTTTACAGACGAACCCTAAACGACTAAGAAAGATTATCAACAAAGAATTTATATTCTAAGTATATGCAAGAGAAAAAAATAAAGATTACATCTCCTTTTACAAGATACAAAATATCATCGATATGCTTTGTCTTGTAGTAGATGCTTCTTGCAACTTATATATTTGATGATTGTCTTAGTTGTTTGTGCTATAATATCTGCATAGATAAAGTTAGTATATATAAAATAATATGTTTGTATCATTAAAAGCATATGAGGAGTTGTGAGTTTCCAACACCAAGAAGAGGAGATTCCAGGAGAAAATGAAATATCTTTAAATGTTGTACGTACTGGGGAGGTGTTGGACAGAAAGAACACACATTGTTGACAATATATTCATGTTTCATATTGCCACTTACATCGCAAAAGAGATCCACACCCTGTTGATAAAATACAAACGTAAAGATTGGCCAATATGGAATGAATCAATAAAAGCAGAGCTAGACTCGTTTATGAAACGTGAAGTGTTCAGACCTGAAGTACAGACACTAAAAAGGTGTCAAACCTGTGGACATAAATGAGCATTGTATAAATATAAATAAGTATAAAATCATATGCAATAAGGTACACCATATAGCTCATGGATTTTTTGCTAAAACTGAGGAATAAACAATTAAGATGAACTTGACTCGCTTATATAAATGATGCATCAGACTCCCTAATTATAAATTACGAATACCTTATGATTGGAAAATGAAATTTTGGATATACTGCTATTGGATGTTGTGACAACATACATCTATGTATATCTTGATAAATGTACTTTCTTCGTTTCCTTAAATGCCTGAATATACTTCGAGACGTCTACTCTATTGAAGAGAAAATAAATATTGTACAACCGAATGAATCCCTTAACAAAGTAAGGATTCCTACTAAAGGTTGTCTTTGCATCTTTATAAAGAGCAAAGAATATGATTTGGGATCATAGTTGTAAACAACTTAAATCTCATCGGATCTCCTGAAGAGAAAACCGAAATATCTATTCTAGCTTAATTATCAAATATGATTGAAAGAACTAGGCAAAACAAAAATATGTCATGGCTCACAGATTATTATCTAAAAGATAAAATCATAGTACATTAAACTTCATACACTCAGAGTGTGTCGAAGAATTTACACAAGGACCATTGTCATCTACTAAGTACACCGATGGTAGTACATTCACTGGATGAACATAAAGACCCATTCCGTCATCTGGAAAAGTTGGATGATATTCCCTCATCTAAGTGCAACTAGAGCACGTCTATATCTGGTTAACTACACATGTTCCAATATAACATTTGCAGTAAATTCATTAGCCAGATAAAGTGTTGTGCCTACAAAGTGCCACTGGACTGGAGTTAAGCATCTTCTGCACTACCTCCAAGCGTCGATAAATTTGGGCTTATATTATAAAGAATTATTCTTCATGCTTCTGCAGATGCAAGTCATATATTCGATCTCCATAATGAGAAGTCACAAACTGGATACCTACAATGGGACGACCATCTACTGTAGATCTACAAAGAAAACCATGAACACATCATCATCATATCATTCCGAGACCCTCACCATCTAAAAAGCAAGCCGAGAGTGTGTGTGGTTGCACCCAGTGGTATATTACATCCCAGTGACGACTGGGAAAAAGACCGGTAATTTGGAGCTGACCACATATTATAAAGACCATGCCACATGCTTGCTCCAATTTGAGGAGACCACATTAGAGGCGACAAGACAAAGGACACCTCTTCAAAGCTCTATTGGTCCAGTAGCTACTTAACGAATGCGATATATGTAATTTGTGCATATTTTTCGGAATGGTATAAATAGGTTTGATGTAAAACTTCCTAAGAGATCTGAAAGCCTAACAGTATGTACAGATCATAAGAGTTAAAGGAGAAGTGTATTCTTTTTCCATAACTATGGGGGTTTTCCACATGGTTTTCCGTAGCCAAAGGTTTTAACGAGGCAAATCCCATTAACTCAGGATCTCAAAGTTTACACCCATTGTGATACTCATATGATGCTCAGAATCTCGAAGTATTTATGAGCAGAGTTCACATTTATGGTAGGATAAAGGGGAGTGTTATGAATGTATTATGTAAGGCTTATCCTATCCAGTAAGAGATTAAGAGTTTGTATCCTACATGAACAAGGTTTCCTACCATTGTATGCACTCTTCCCTATTCTTCTATAAATAAAGGCCTAGGGTCTCTCTCAAATATCACTTCACAACAAGATCCCCTAGTTTTAAACAAACAACAATAAATAAAGCACAATAATCTATTATACAAATGGGAGAGTTTCCCCACATGTAAATCTGTGGGGAAATCCCTCTATGACAAAAGGGTCGGTAGAGATGTGGCTATGGTTTGGCCACATCAGCAAGGTGGGCCCCGTTGGGGCTTGGGTGGGGGCTTGGGTCCAGATTGGGGTGTTTGTTTGGGATAACCAAAGAAAATCACTCTTCTTTTCCCTTAATTGCTTGCTTGCCATCCCTTTTTCATGAAACCAAAGAAACCCCTTCCTCTCTCTGCCATTTATAGCTTTGCCACCTCCCTTTTTGCACTTTGACACATGGGTTTTTTTGCACTTTGACACATGGTTTTTTTTGCATTTAGGTCCCTGCTTGTCACATTTTTACCCCCGGATGCTACCCACAGACACACCTACACATCCCTCTTATTCCCTTCACACGCGGGCCATGCCTTCATTGTGTTGGTTTTTTCCTTGAGTCATCGTGCACTATGTGCATGTGCAGTTTCTAATTGTTATTTAATTCACCCAAAAATTTTAAGTCCTCTGAAAATTTAGTTCCCACCTGAGAATTTAGTTCCACCAAAAAATTTAATTCTATCCCAAAAATTTAGTTCCATCAAGATCTGTGCACTGTTCATTTAAAAATATTTTTTCCCTCAAAATATTGGATCCCCAAGGATGTATGAAGTCATATAAGCCAAGTGAGCTTGGTCCCACCAATCACAATATTGCTCATAAATAAGTCATCAACAAAATTTATTTAGCCCAGATGTGAGAATTCCACATAACCACATCTGACCCCAATGGAAACTCAGTTATAAGAATGAAATCAACTGAATTCTGACATTTTCTTATGAATGCATTCTTTGGATTATTGCCAGGATTTGTAACTGATATTAACGATATCACAATTTTGGTAAAAGATGCAACATTTTCTTGAGAATGCATTCATTGGATTGATGTCGATCAAAGAAAAAGTAAAATATATGGAATTACAAAACTTGATAATGTGTCGTTGTTGGAAGGATTTTAATTTGTAAATTTTTAATAATTGGTTTTAATTTGTTATTTCCAAGTATTTCTCTTTTTTTCCCATAAATGTCTAGCAGATATATAAACTGATGACTAGATGTCTTTTTGTTTTTATGGAAAAAAGTAAAAGAAGGATTTAATGGTACTTAAATTACTAAACTATTTCAAATACCTCCCTGTTCAAATCTACATTTCGTTAATTAATCATGTGACATAACAATTACATATGAGTTGCACATGCTTTGGTTGTGCATATACATGCTCGATATTACATTTAAATGCACAAAATAGAAAAGACTAAAAGAAAGAATATTATACATGAATATTGAAATTTGTATATCATCACGATGAGACCATTATGGTACAAATTCATTGGCTAAGGGGCTTTGAGCAAAGCACGATCACTGGTAAAGAAAAATTGATACGCATTTTTCATCACCCCGTGTTTGTCACAACGTGTTGCCCAGATATAAGATGGAAGTTTCTGCTTCCATAGCTTGACAACTTCCATGTAGCATTATAATTAAGAATCACTCCAATTATCCCTATCACCTTCATCTTCATCACTCCATGCGCATTACTGTAAGGGAACACAAATTAGGCATGTTTAGAACAACCATATTCATATGATTCATCTTTTTTTTCTTTTCTGATCTTTTTTCTTTTGTTATTTGTGAAAAATAAAAAAATAAAAAATCGTTTCCATTTTTGTCTTAAAGCATTCTTCACGCAATTTCTAGAATCTCCGGCTGCTACTGGAATACACACAAAATAGAGCAATGTAAACAATATAAAACCAAAAACACGGAGAATATATTATGTTTAGAAACAGAGCAATTCCACTATTCGACTTTGTTTGGTCCCTCGGAATGAGAAGTATTTATGCAAGAATAATAGAAAGTCTTCTTATGTAAACTTTTGACAGTCAATTGTCAAATGTATATTGGGGATGTTTTAAGTAACTAATCTTGATGAATTATCTGCAGGAATTTGATAAAAATTTAGCTAACAATTTTGATGGTTGATAATTTTTTCATGGGGTACAACACATTACAGAATGGTTATGGAATATGGATAATGATCGAATGCATGAGCCAAATCGAGTTTTATCCTACTTAGAACCTCGGTCTAAACTCTCAACTCCCATACAGTTTTTGATGGTATCTTTCATTGTCTCTTCAGCATTTATAGAACACAATGTGTTTAAGCATTATAAAGCTAATGAAAGACTTGTTTCAATATAGTTTAGCAATCATGTTATAATTACACTTATCTTATATACATGGAGAATATGAATACAATACTCATTATTACATATTTGCTGAGTAGGATACATGATGTAAGAAGGTGGTCTTGCTCAAACAAATGTATGATAATCAACTGGAATAGAGATATTCGTGCTTTTTTACTTTACTCTCAATGCAATAAACTTGATATGAGGATCTATTTCATGTGGGGAGTAAAATATTTGTCATTAATTTAAATTGTAATCTTAAAATAATGATGTGAATGGATCCATATATTCATAGGAATATCTTGGCACATATCTGACATATGCATATGCATATGTCATAACACATCTACACATCTAGTTGGATACAAATATGGAAATAGTTCTTATTACCACTGCCATGAACATACCTTGAATGGTATTTCTCCCTTTTGGTAAGCTTCACATTAATATGTAGAGAATGCTTCTTTTTGAGATAAATTATTCAGTTTTTTCTTTCCCTCTCATTTAACTAGCAATATCCAAACAATGCACTACATGCATCCAAGCTTAAAATAATAGACATGTTGTTTTAATAGTATAATATTGGTTTATGTATATAACTTTTAGTATGAGTGCATGTTTATGACTACCTTTTTATATTCTAAATAGCTTGGTAAGGATCCTTAGACGACAAAGGTTTATTATGTCTTGGTTATTTTTTATGATCCTTTGAAACTTGCAGAATAACTAGATTAATGAAAAACTTTGATGATGTATGACTCACATATAGTTCATATTTTAGTTTTTTTCCATATGGAAGCACATTTGATCAATGCAATAATCTAGTTTAGAAAAGTATGATGAAATGATAAACTGTATATCCAATCTGTAGTTGATCTGATTGCATCGTAACCTACAATTATATCAATGTGTTTTTTTGCCAAAAGCATTCATATCATTTTTCATCTTGTGCCTTTTAAAATCTTTTTGTGCAACAGGATGAATGCTCATTTCCTATCACCCTCTTCAGGACTTAATTAGCACGACGTTGGACATCAAAACCTTAAAGAAATCATTTATGTATAGTAAGAGTTGTTTTCTTCATGTTTATTATTTGTTATAATAATTTAGACGTAGTTTGCTTGGACATCTAGATGTAATTTTTTGAACTACTGTTGTATATTTGTATTTTGTGGCAACACTTTTGTCGTTGAAATGTATCTAGATTCTCAGTTCTTTTGGGTGGTTTAAGTTTTTTTGGATTAAAACTTTTTGCATTATATTATGCTACTTGTTTGTAGATTGCTCTTGATGTATTTGCACAATGTGTGTTTTAGCAAAATCTTTGTTGTATTCATGTGCTCACGTACACGTGAGTTGACAAATTTAATTTCAGTTTGTTAACAATGTTTGAATCATATGGTGACAAATTTAAAACAAAATTAACCTTCAAAGTGTCATATTTTGCATCTGTCTTTGTTAATAATAGTGTCCGAATTAGTTTAGCCCTAATTCTATAAATTATACATACTATGTGACACATTAAATTTTGTCAAAACTATATTTTTGGCTTTACAACTAAGGTGATGGATTACTTTTCTTTCTTCATTGTTAGCAATAACTTGGTACACTTCATTTTTTCTTTCCTTGTTTTTGGTTTAAATCTCTAACAAAACCCCTTCTTTTCTTTTTCCCCGTATTCCTCCACATTCCAGCAATTCTAACTATCCCAATACTAGCATTCTTCCTGTTACGCCTATTTGACTGAGGCCCGAAAGACCCAAGCCCAGAGACCCAACCGCCGGTCAAGAGCCCATCTGCGCACTCAGGCCCACTCGATAAGGCCCTATGGGGGACCCCCCCACATGTCGATCCGACCCGGCCCCGGTTACACGCCGGTCACTCGCCCACTCCTGCGATAACCGCCCCCTCGATCCCGCTACCACTTAATGGCAGTTATAGGGAGGTGCGAGCATGGCGCAGGGAGCGGCGACCAGGAGGGCGGATCGAGGGGGCACGATTGAGGGCGGGCGAGCGACGTGGGTCGGGGGCAATCACGGCGGAGGTCTATAAAGGGGCTAGGAGGACGACAGGACAGAGGACCGCCTCTCAGGTATCTAGAACCGAAGGTACTCCATCAACGACCTAGTTCCCCCATTTCATCTCCTTCCTCCCCCGCTCGCGCCGTGAGACGCCGTTCCGATCTCCTCACGAGTCGAACCGTCTCCGCTGGGCCTCCTCTTTCAGATCTCTGTCTGACTTAGGCATCGGAGGGGATTTGGCCGGAACCAAGGTCCGGCCCCCCTGATGAGTGTTCTCGTCTACGCAGGAGGGCATCAGATCCACGGGCCGAGGCTTCCCCTCCGCCCCTCGCCGACCACGCAACCACCTGGACGATTGAGGCTTCCCCTCGTCGTCCGACCGCCGAGGCCGAGCGCAACCGACCGAGGCCGAGCGTTTCGACCCGGGCCGAGGCTACCCCTCGCCCTGCCAGCGGCCGAGGACCCCGATTCAACCCAGTCGACGTGCTCTACGTCGTCTGCTGGTCCGACCCGAGCCTCAACTGCACCAACTCGACTCGCCCGAGGGACCCAAGCGGGCCCCCTGACCACGTTGACCGGGTTGTCCACGGTCAACGCTTTGTAGTGAGAAAACACTCTGAAACATCTGGCGCCGTCTGTGGGAACGAACTGTCCCACGAAGAAACAAACCACATCTGCGATGATGCGATCTCCCCCCTCTCGGCGAAAGAGGAGCAAGGCCCTGACGCGAGGCGACAGGGCCCGCCATCGTTGGCAAGAATGGGCGCGGGCCCGACGCGAGGAGGATCGTGAGGAAGGGGCCGGGAGGCCCTCCCCGTCCCCACCGGTCGGGACACCGAGTGCATCCGTAACGGCGCGCAGCTCGGACGTGGCTTTGGTGGTGTCAGTGGTCATAGACACTACCATGGTACGGCGGCTGCTTGTCGACACCGACAGCTCCTGTGACGTCCTCTTCCTGTCAACCCTGGAAAAGATGGGGCGGTGGAAAGAAGACTTACGACCTCGCTCGGGTCTCGTGGTAGGATTCACGGGTCACTCCACCCCCATCATCGGCACGATCCATCTCCCGGTAACGCTCGGAGACGCGCCGGACTCGGTGACCCTGGCGGTGGAATTCATCGTATTGGGGATCGGGTCGGAATACAACGGGATCATCGGCTGACCCCTACTCAACACCGTCGGCGCGGTAGTCTCAACCCTCCATCAGACTATCAAGTTCCGAACGCCAGGGGGGATGGGGCAAGTCGAAGGCGACGCGGGGAGACCGAGTATCTGCTATCAACTGGCGGAGGAAGCTCCCGAGGATCGTCTAGCCGACCGGATGGCCGCGCTCGACTTGAGGAGTGGGCCTAGGCCCGCCCCTGCGAAGGAGCAAGAGCAGATCCCAGTCACGGACGTTGAGGGCCGGTTCGTCTCGATCGGGAGAGGGCTGAGCCAGGACATGAGGGATCAGCTGATCGAATGCCTGGAGGCGAACCTGGACATCTTTGCTTGGTCACCGGAGGACATGCCCGGCGTAGACCCCCAGGTGATCGTCCACCAGATCAACGCCGACCCCAACTTCAAGCCGGTCAGGCAGAAGAAGCGTAACCTGGGCGGCGAGAAGATGAAGGCAGCCTCCGAGAAAGTGGAGCGTCTCCTTGATGTCGGCTTCATACGAGAGGTCTGGTACCCGGAGTGGCTGTCGAACGTAGTGATGGTCAAGAAGCCCAACGGGAAGTGGCGAATGTGCGTGGACTTCAGTGACCTCAACAAGGCCTGTCCTAAGGACAGCTACCCACTGCCGCGCATCGACCACCTGGTGGACAACGCCTCGGGGTACGGGATGCTTAGCTTCATGGACGCTTACTCAGGGTACAATCAAGTCCAGATGGACCCCCGGGACGAAGAAATGACAGCCTTCACGACGGACCGGGGGACTTACTGCTACAAGAAGATGCCCTTTGGCTTGAAGAACGCATGGGCCACCTACCAGAGAATGGTCAACAAGGTTTTTAGCTCCCAGATCGGGAGGAACCTGGAAGTCTACGTCGACGACATGCTTGTCAAGTCAAGGCGACCAAAAGACCACATCGCCGACCTGCGGGAGACCTTCGAACGGTTGCGGCGACACCACATTCGACTCAACCCCGCGAAGTGCACGTTCGGGGTAAGATCTGGCAAGTTCTTGGAATTTATGATAACTAACCGTGGCATTGAGGCTAATCCTGACAAGATCGAGGCGCTGATCAACATGCGTGAGCCGACGACGATCAAAGAGCTGCAGAGGCTGAACGGGCGCATCGCAGCCTTGGGGCGATTCCTTTCCAAATCGGCGAAAAGATCGCTCCCCTTCTTTAAGGTCCTGAGGAAAGCGATCGCGGAACCTTCAGACAATAGGAAGACGATACTGTGGGACGAAGACTGATCCAGGGCGTTCGGAGACCTCAAAGAGTATCTCCGCAGCCCGCCTCTCCTGTCCAAGCCACGGGATGGGGAGTCGCTGAGCCTTTACCTGGCGTGCGCGGAGGAAGCTGTGAGTTCGGTGCTGATCCGGGAAGACGGTGGGGTGCAGTGGCCGGTATATTACACGAGCCGGATCTTGAAGGGGGCGGAGGTGCGATACTCGCCCATGGAGAAACTAGCGTACGCCCTCGTCCTCTCGGCACGAAGGCTCCGACCCTATTTCCAGGCCCACACCATACTGATCCTGACCGACTCACAACTAGAGCAGAACCTCAAGAGATTCGATCGAATGGGAAGGATGCTAAACTGGGGAGTGGAACTGAGCGAGTTCGACCTCCGATTCAAACCGCGCACGGCCATCAAAGGGCAGGCTCTGGCCGACTTCATCGCCGAGTGCACAACGGAAGGAAATGGCCCCCCGGAGGAAGAAGACCCAGCGACGGTAATTGCTCAACCCTTGTCCTTTCTTTCGGCTGACCACTTCCAGCCAGGAGATCCAGGAGCGTGGATAGTCCATGTGGATGGGTCGGCCACACAGTCAGGAGGCGGGGCTGGGATTGCAATCCGATCTCCGGAAGGGAACATTGTGGAATACGCGTTGCGGTTCGAGTTCCTAGCCACGAACAACGTGGCGGAATACGAAGCGGTGATCAACGGCCTGAGGCTGGCCCTGGAGCTTGGGGCCGAGTCCGTCCGCCTCCTCAGCGACTCGAAGCTCATTGTCAACCAACTCTTGGGGAGTTACGAGGCACGGGAGGAGGCGATGCAGAGATATCTCCCTGTCACCAGAGCGGCGATGTCCAAGTTCAAGAACGTGGAAGTCTTGCACCTCCCGCGATCAGAGAATGCGTGGGCAGATGCGTTGTCGAAGCTGGCATCGTCCTCGCCAAAGGAGCTAGGCCGCACCATCTACGTGGAGAACCTGCAGTCCCCCAGCACAGAGGAGCATGAGGTGATGGCAATCGACCAAGAACCCACCTGGATGGACCCGATCATCCGGTACCTCACTCATGGGGAGGTGCCGACCGATGGGGACGAACGCCGAACCCTGGAGAGAAAGGCGCTCCGATACGTGATCCATGAAGGGACGCTCTACCGGAGACGCTGGACCAAGACGGATGTCCTCCCATATTTGAAGTGCATCGGACCGCAGGAAGCTGACTACGTCCTACGGGAGGTTCACGAAGGGATCTGCGGGAATCACCATGGAGGCAAGATGGTCGCACAGAAGATCTTGAGGCAGGGATACTACTGGCTGACCCTGGCCCAAGATGCAACAAGCTACGTCCAAAAATGCCAAGAATGCCAGAGGTATGCCCACCACATCTCGACTCCCCCGTCAGAGCTCATCCCTATTGTAGCCCCATCCCCTTTGCGAAATGGGGGCTCGACATCCTCGGACCGTTTAAACCGGGACGAGGGCAGCGGAAGCATCTGATTGTGGCGGTAGACTACTTCACCAAGTGGATCGAGGCCGAACCGTTGGCCACCATCACGTGGAAGAAAGCAAAAAGCTTCGTATGGAATTCCATCATCTCCAGATTCGGAGTGCCACGGGCCATCGTCACAGACAACGGGAAGCAGTTCGACTCCGCAGGGTTTAAAGATTTTTGTGAGGAATGGGGAATCAAGCTTCTCTTCGCCTCTGTAGCACACCCCCAGACCAACGGAATGGCGGAAGCGGCCAACAAGTGCATCATAGAGCCCCTCCAGAAGAAAGTGAAAGACGCCGAAGGGAACTGGCCAGAAGAGCTCCCTGTGATACTCTGGTCATACCGGACGACCCACAAGGAGGCCACTGGCGAGACCCCGTTCATGCTCACCTACGGGGCCGAGGCGGTGGTGCCGATCGAATTGGGCGAAGAATCTCTCCGCCTCAAATACTTTGACGAAGACAGGAACTCGCAGGGTCTGGGGCTCAGTCTGGAGCTCCTCGGCAAGCGACGGGAGCATGCACTGGCCACCATCATCCGCCAGAAGCAGAAGGTGGCCCGATACTACAACGCTCGGGTGCGGGAAGAAGCTTCCACCTTGGGGACCTGGTCCTCCGGAAAGCGGGCTTCAACACTGATACCGCTCGCAAAGGGAAGCTCGCGGCTAGATGGGAGGGACCCTACAAAGTCGTCGAGGTCCTCGGACCCGTAGCCTACCGACTAGCTGATATGGAGGGGAGGATTCTCACTCACACTTGGAATGCGGAACATTTACGCAAGTACTTTCAATAGATGTATCGTTTCCTATGAAATAAATTTATTTTGAATTCATTCCTTTCCAGATAAAGCAAAAATATATACAGAGAGGCGCACGAAGAGGCCGAGGGGCATTCCCCTCCCTCATTTTTCTCCGGGGGCACCGGTGGAGCCACAGGCTGGCAGCCCACTAGGGTCTCCCCCCTTACTCCGTTCGACGTCAGGGTACATCCGAAGATCCTCGAAGTTGACCCCCGAGAGTGGGAACTTCTTTTGAATCTCGGACTGACACCGGGCGAAGCCCTTCTCGAACGCCTCCGATAAGGCGGTCTCAACAAAGGAGGTGGCATACTCCGCCACAGCATCCTGAGCGATCCTGGCTGGATCCACCTCCTCCAGCCCACGCATCCGGGCCTCTAAGGTCTCGATCTGGCGTTGGTGCTCCGCCCTCTCCTTCTCGATCTCCCGGGATTTCTCGCCAAGTTGGGCACGAAGGACCCTCGCCTGCTCCTCCGCCGCTTCCAGACGATCGGAGAGCTCCAAGGTCTCGGAGGCAGCAGCATGGTTGGGGATCTGCTTGGCTCCTCCAGACGTGTCGGCGCCTCTCAAAAGCTCGGCGAGACGCGCCTCGGCCTCCGACTTTGCAGCCAGAGCCAAGGCTCTCTCTCGGTCCGCCTCCTCCAGGGCAGAGGACAGCTCAGTTACGCGGGAATCCAAGGACTGGACCCGCGCTTCCTCTAACTGACCTACCTCTCCCTTCTCGCCGGGGGCCTCAGGGCCTCGCCCGGCATCGGATTTGGCTTTGGGAAGAGCCGCGAATTGGCGCCTCATAGAGAGGCCCACCGAGGACAACTGCACCAAAGAAACGAAGGTAAGACAGCAAAAGCAGCTGGAGAAAGGGGGGATAAGCAGAGACACACTACCTGTTGACCAGCCTGGATCACGAAGGTGGCCAAACAGTCACCTCTGACTCCGTCCAACACCACCTGATCGGGAGGGAGACAACAGTTCTCGGCCACTCGAGCGGCGGCTCCGCGGCTCGAAAACACCGACTCCTTCTCCCCCACTGGGAAGCGTGGATGAAGAAGACCCTCCCCTGACGAAGGGAACTCGCCAGGAGCGGAGCGGAACGTGCCAAGATATCGACTGTAGGCATCAGGGAGAGAACCGTCCGGGAGAGGTGAAGGGCCGACCCACGGCCAGGCAACCTCAACGGGGGCGGGTTGAGGTCGATCAGCAGTCGGCAGGACATCAACCCCCTCGACCCCCTCACGGACCCTCTTGGAAGACCCCAACAAGGGAAGAGAGGGAGATGCCACCCTCTTCCTTTTTGAGCCTCCGGTCGTGGTCCCGACCCGCTGCTTCTTCCGGACCTCCAACACATGATCCCTTCTGCGCGGATCTGGATTTGGGACCTGCACGAGAGCGCTGGCGGGAGAGGGACCAAGAGGGAATCCACCTGCACTCAAAGAAGAAATGAGAGACAGAGCAGAACCTGGACGACCTCGAAGGGCGAACGCTCGGAGAAGCTTACCTAGGGGCCATACCGTCTTACGTAAGTTGCGGTCACTAAAGAGGACGTCGATCGAGCGCTCCATCGCAGGAATCACCAGCATGTCCTTCGCAGTCTGCTGCTCGGCGACCGTCGGCTCACCCAGATCGAGGATGACGGCACCGGCCGCCTCCCACCGAACCGAGAAGGGTACACTCGACGGGAACGTGACAAACACGTATTCCCCCTTCCAGCGTTTCAAGGAGCTCGGCAACCCCAGCACCAGGGTCATCTTCGGGCGGGCGCTGATGTAAATCCACGCCCCCGATTGGTGGTGGCTCAGGCGGAAGAACTGGGCAAAGAGGCGAAGAGAGGGCGCCACTCCCTTCAGCATGCAGACAACGATGAACCCGACGAGGAGCCCGACGGCGTTGGGACAGAATTGACACAGGCACACATTGTGGGCTTGAAGGAACTCAACGATAAAATGATGGAGCGGGAAACAAAGCCCGAAGCGGAAGCACTTCTCATATATTCCAACCTCGTTGGGGCCAGGAAAGCAGATCCGCTCGTCAGCCCCAGGGGCACGAGCCGAGTAAGGCGGAAGCAGGTAGGCGGAGCGCATGCTCCCGATGGCGGTGGCACAGATCGACGAAGGCCACGACAAGACCTCTGGGGGCACCCCTGAAAGATCATCCCCGTGCTGACGAATTGCCGAAGGAGGGCCACCCGCCAGACCTGGAGCCGCGTCGCGCTCCGACCGACCCGAACTCATGGCAGAGGAAGACGACATGAGGCAGAGCTCGGGCAGAATAGGGATCAGCACAAAGGAGAAAATGACGGGATGGCGGCTCACGAACCCCTCGGATTCTCAACTTAAGACGACCCCGCGAGCGGTGGGGATAAGCTTGCAGCTACAACGTGGCAGCATCAGAGGACCGAAGGCGCTTCGGAGCCCGCGCCTTAAAAGTATCGAACGGGCCAACTCATGATGACGACTAATAAATTAGTCGGCATCGACTGGCGAGCCTGTCAAGGTCGGCGAAAGTCACATCGGCCGAGCCGTACCGGCCAAAGCTGACCGACCCGACCGATGGGGGCAATTGTTACGCCTATTTGACTGAGGCCTGAAAGACCCAAGCCCAGAGACCCAACCGCCGGTCAAGAGCCCATCTGCGCACTCAGGCCCACTCGATAAGGCCCTATGGGGGACCCCCCCACATGTCGATCCGACCCGGCCCCGGTAACACGCCGGTCACTCGCCCACTCCTGCGATAACCGCCCCCTCGATCCCGCTACCACTTAATGGCAGTTATAGGGAGGTGCGAGCATGGCACAGGGAGCGGCGACCGGGAGGGCGGATCGAGGGGGCACGATTGAGGGTGGGCGAGCGACGTGGGTCGGGGGCAATCACGGCGGAGGTCTATAAAGGGGCTAGGAGGACGACAGGACAGAGGACCGCCTCTCAGGTATCTAGAACCGAAGGTACTCCATCAACGACCTAGTTCCCCCATTTCATCTCCTTCCTCCCCCGCTCGCGCCGTGAGACGCCGTTCCGATCTCCTCACGAGTCGAACCGTCTCCGCCGGGCCTCCTCTTTCAGATCTCTGTCTGACTTAGGCATCGGAGGGGATTTGGCCGGAACCAAGGTCCGGCCCCCCTGACGAGTGTTCTCGTCTACGCAGGAGGGCATCAGATCCACGGGCTGAGGCTTCCCCTCCGCCCCTCGCCGACCACGCAACCACCTGGACGATTGAGGCTTCCCCTCGTCGTCCGACCGCCGAGGCCGAGCGCAACCGACCGAGGCCGAGCGTCTCGACCCGGGCCGAGGCTACCCCTCGCCCTGCCAGCGGCCGAGGACCCCGATTCAACCCAGTCGACGCGCTCTACGTCGTCTGCTGGTCCGACCCGAGCCTCAACTGCACCAACTCGACTCGCCCGAGGGACCCAAGCGGGCCCCTTGACCACGTTGACCGGGTTGTCCACGGTCAACGCTTTGTAGTGAGAAAACACTCTGAAACACTTCCCATCATAGCTAAACGGCAAAAACAAAAAAAATATTAAGAAGTGCATTATCTAACTTTCTTCTAATCATAGTTAAACGGTAAAAACAAAAAAATTAAGAAGTGCAGAAATAAAAAGGTTAAGAAGTCAATGTTTACATTTGTATCCTCCTATGCTAGCCCCAGAATTAGTACTGACAATCATGCCATCTTTGAATATAAATGCAAGTGTTCTCATCCCTTTCGTCCGGTTTCACCTTCTAAATTGCCTCTATATGAAATCCATGAAACTGAAACACCAATATTGAACAAAATCATCAAGCTTTTACACAGAAGTTGATAGAATTAATTGAAGAATGTGCAAAGGAAGAGGAAAGGTCACCGACAAATTTCAAACAAAATTAACCTTCAAAGTATGACACTTCATACATGTCTTTGTTAATAATAGTGTCCAAATTAGTTTGTCCCTAAGTTTGTAATTTATACATATTATGCGACACATTAAATTTTGTCAAATAGCTATATTGACTTGTCCAAATTAGTTTGTCCCTAAGTTTGTAATTTATACATATTATGTGACACATTAAATTTTGTCAAATAGCTATATTGACAGCATTAGTTTGTCACTAATTATGTTATATCCCATGACATTGAAAATCATTCACGCAAAAATTTATGCCTTATTCAAAATCTTCCCCTCTAACAATTTAAACCTTATTCATAATCTCCATCTCCTAAAATTTGCATTCAAAAATCTTACCATCCAAAAAATTCAAATTCGTTCATAAACTCCCCTAAAAAATTCGTAGGCTCATTCAAAATCTTCTGTCCCAAAAAATTTAACATATTCAAAATCTTTCCTCCCTAAAATTTCTACCATAACCAACTGGCCCCTAAGATTTCCCCATACCAAAACTATGATATATAACTAATTGGCATTCAAAATCTTATTATATGTAAATACACTATTACTTTCGTGTATGTTAATAAGATAATTAAAACACTAAAATTAAATCATCACACACTCAATTCAATACAAATACTATGAATATATTTATATAAGAGTATTCTCTGAATGACTAGACTAATAGACTTATATGGATAAATAATTGAAGTACATATAAGCATCAATTAGCATATATGAAATCACCCACAATTTACAATACCCGACAATCAACTGACCAAGAGATAAAAATAGAATGTCATATCACTTACTTTAAAAAATAACTTTTACAAAAAGACAAAGTGATCTCACCCTCAAAGATCTGAAGCAAATACAGAACATCTCCTTCAACTCGCCATCAAAGAAATCTGACACATGCTAGACACATGACTTATCGATCCCTACATGCTCATGTATTTTGATCGTCAGAAAAACTACAAACACAATAATCAAATCAAAATTTAGATTTAATATCATTATAGTCAAATAGATAAAATTAAACATTAAAAAATTACTATAATGATTAGCAGAAATCTTGAGTCTAAGCATGCATCATAACCAACCGAACCTTGCAAATTTATTTTTATTGAAATCCAAATATCATTCTTCATACATTAATTTAAACTATACAGGACCACTCATTATCTTTATCACCACCATCACAAATCACAAACGTATTCTTGTGTATTTTAGCTGAAATATGCTTCAAATTCATCAATTGGGCATGACACTGTTGAAGATTTGCGAAGTCTACCAATTTCTGGGTAGGCTGTGACACGACCGTATAGAGATCAGCACGGCCACGTACAGTCTGTGAATTTTCTTAGGCATGTTACACGGGAGTGACATAACCGTGCTAATTCCTTATATGACGTTGTCGACTGTAGATGGTCTATGCACGAAATTTTAAGTTAGATTTTGATCTAAAACCTAATCTAATTGGACAGCTAAGATTCCAAACGACCTTTGGGACTATTTAAATCTTTCCTAGGGTTGATTTTTGAAAGTTGCGAAAAGAGCGAAGAGAACTTGTGTGCCGTCATCAAGTTCTTCTTCCTCGTGCATCTTAGAGCTTTGGTGCATGATTTAGTAGTGACTTCTTGTGATTTCTTTTGAAATACATTGAAATATTCTGCTTTTTATCTCTCTTTTCGGTTTGAAGATTATTTATGAGGGCTGTGTGTTTCTTCTCTTTTGGTGAGATTTGAGATCTCTTTTGGGTTTGGTGAGAAGAGTTTGAACTCCATCTTTGGAGTTATTGGTGCTCTCTACTATTGAAGAAGATTGAAGGAGTCGGTGTAATCATCTCTAATCATATAGTGGAAACCATCATCAGGCAGCTGGATGTAGGCGTCGTTAGCAGGCCGAACTAGGGTAAACTCTGTGTCGCTTGATTTGTTGCTTTTCTCCTTTCGTTATTTTCTATTTTTCTTGTTTTGGTTGGATATTGTGCTATTTTGGTGTATCCCTGAAAGATCGCGGCGTAGCTCTTCACCAAAAGGGGTTGCTTTCGCCAGTCGTTTGTTATTTCCCCCAAAAAGTGGTATCAAAGCATTCAGGTTATCGGAGGTTTACACAACAGAGACATATTCAAAAACTGGATACAAGATCGAAAAGTTTACATGAAAGAATAGCTTCACTCTATGGTGCATGAGGGTGAATGCTATGCTCAAGCAAGAGGGGTTTTACTGGATAGTTTTTATAAGAAATCTATTCTAGATTCTATCACAGACTATATGAGATCAGAGCTAGATATAAAAGCCCACATCGCTATTTTGATGGCCTTATCAGACAAGGTCTTTTGGAAGGTTGCAAAATAGGAAACTACAGAGTCGTTGTGAAAATGGCTTGAATCTTTGTATAGGATGAAATCACTCACAGGGAGATTGTATTTGTTACAGAAGTTATTCATGCTCAGAATGAAAGAGGAGACATCGTTGCAGGATCATCATGATAAAATAAATCAGTTGGTATTGGATCTGTAAGTTATGGAAGAAAATGTAAGTGATGAGTACCAAGCAATTGTATTGCTCTGTTCTCTAACTGAGGAGTATTTACACTTTGTCGAGACCGTGACACAAGGGAATGACAAAATCTCTTTGGAAGATGTTGATGTAGCTCTACGCTTACATGAGCTTTGGAAGAAGGTGTCGAGAGGTGACACACATACTGGTGATCAGGAGTAGCTCTCTTTAGGGGTCGCCAGGCTGGGTGATCCAAATCAGTTTCCAAGACTGGGAGACCCAAGTTCAATGGTCTTTTTAGGGGTCTTTTGTGATGTATGCATTGATGTTGATAATGGATAAATATTGGTTGTGTCTTCTTTGTAAGACAATCGGGCATCATGGATTCTTAACACATGGTGTGATTCCCATATGACTTTGCTGCAAAGTCATTTTGTGACATATACTCCTAGAGATGGACCAGATGTATACATGAGAAATGGAGTGATGTCTAGAGTGTTACGGGTCGGCATAGTACTGATCAAGATGCAGGATGGAGACATTTGAACACTTACAGGTGTTAGGCATGTACTATATTTGCAATGTAATCTTATTTTGCTTGACTGGTGTGGGGTGTAGCATGGTGCTCAAGGGAGAGCGACTAAGAGTGTCCAAGAGGGGTCGTTTTGTGATGGCAGCAAGGAATATTGGCAACCTCTATAGGATTCAGGGTAAGATGATGTTGAGTCAAAGGTATGGTGTACCAGAGAGCTCCAATGGAGGAGCATTTGGGACTCATAAGGACGTCGTGAAAAAGAAGTAAGGCCGGTTGCAGGATGGGATATCTACGGTGTGCAGCGAGGAATCGTTAGGAGACGGAGTCTAGAGTACATCCCATTGTGGTTTAACTCCATATACAGCTCAGATTGCCTGCCGGGAAGCATGTGGCTTCAGGTAGAGTTGCAGTCCTCAGGAGGACCTGTTGATGAGCGTAAGGAGGAGTTGGGTATTCGGGTAGAGTAATTACATCACATTGGTGAGCACTCACGTAGGTGGCGTGGGTGGCATGGCTCAAGGTGGGAGAGAGGTAATTCATCCAAGGGATCATCTAGGGTGCATAGTACTATTGGTTCAGAGATGATCAAGAGCAGAGGATCTCACAGATATTATGGTGATGCTATGGTGAAGTCCTATTGGGGAGTTAAATCCAAAGGCAGTAAGTTGAGGATGTCGAAGCCAGATGAAGACGATGATCTCACTTCATATTTGGGAAAGATCGTGCCTGGTGTTTCCTCAGAGGATAAATGCGGATCAACTCAGGCGACTAGTGTAGAGTGCGGCCATGGATCGACTTCGGGTACTTTGGGAGACATAGGTGTGGTGTCAATTCATTCGATATTGGAGCATAAAGTCATGGTGTCAACCTCAAAGAGAGAGATTGCCACAAGCAAGGTGGCAAGGATAGTGCAGTTCTTCAATCTCAAGAGGTGTTTGTGCTTCGAAAGTCTCTTAGAGTGTTGATGCTCCAAAGGGTGTGGTTTTTAATGATAGGTTGGGTGTTTCCATGATCAGATAGAGAGGGCTGTAATCTGGGTAAAGCTGTGAAGAGCTTATTATGACATGGTTCATTGGATGCAGTTTTAAACAAGGTAGAGTTTGTTGAAATATGCTTCAAATTCATTAATTGGGCTTGACACGGCCGTGCAAGATTTGCAAAGTCTACCAATTTCTGGGTAGGCTGTGACACGGTCATGCAGAGCTCGACACGACCATGCACAGTCTGTGAATTTTCTTAGGCATGTTATGTTGGAGTGTCATGGCCGTGCCACTCCGATTCCTTGCACGACCGTGTCGACTGTTGACGACCCAGACACAAAATTTTAAGTAAGGTTTTGATCTAAAACCTAATCTAATCGGATAGCTAAGATTCTACACGACCCTTGGGACCATTTAAACCCTTCCTAGTGTTTATTTTTGAAAGGTGAGAAAAGAGCGAAAAGATATTACGTGTCGTCATGAAGTTTCTTCTTCCTTGCACGTCTTGGAGCTTTGAGGCATGATTTGGTGAGTGATTTCTTGTGATTTCTATTGAAATACATTGTAATATCTCTTTTTGTGTTGTGGGATTATTTGTGCGGGCTTTTGGGTTTCTTCTCTTTTAGTGAGATTTGAGATCTCTTTTGGGTTTTGTGAGAAGAGTTTGAACTCCATGTTTGGAGTTATCGGTGCTTTCTATTGTTGAAGAAGATTAAAGGAGTCGGTGTAATTCTCTATGATCATATAGTGAAAACCATCATCAGGAAGCTGGATGTACGCCGTTAGCGGGCCAAACCAGGGTAAACTCTGTGTCTCTTGATTTGTTGCTTTCTTGCTTTCATTACTTTCTATTTTGCTTGTTTTCGTTGGATATTATGCTATTGTAGTGTATCTTTGAAAAATCGCGGCGTAGCGATTGTTGGGTATAGCTATTTGCCAAAAGGGGTTGCTTCTGCTAGTAGTTTGTTTTTTCCCCAACAATTTTAACCTTATGCGACCCAAATATCAATTATCAAGGATGAAATTCTTTTTTTTAACACCATTACATTTTCAGAGACAAAAATGCTATTTTAACAATCTAGAGAAATTTTTAATAAGAAAAATGATTCGAAGAAGTTTTGTACTCTTCACAATATTGTCCCTGCGAAATCCCAATGTCAGTCGTAAGTAAACAAGTCAAAACTATGTAAGGTCCATATATTATCGTAATCATTATAACTTCATGCCTATCAAATTTTAAGATCATTTAACCAAGTTATCAATTTTCACAGGCAATCCATTTTAACAAACATTTTAGAATTAAAAACTGACAAAAATGAGCATATACCAAAGTCACCAAGCTCAAAATTTAGAACATGGATTCCAAGCTCAGAATTCAGAATCACAAACCTAATCCACTTGTTGTGCTCCCTGGATTCCAAGCTCTCAGTTCGCAACATTTGCAAGGTCCCAATGGTGCATATAGATGAAATTTCAAATATAAAAATTTGAAACAAAAAATTCTAATCAAAATGTCAAATAGAGAAACTAACAATTCACATGCCCAAATCTAACCAATAAACGTTAACAATCAGCCGTTCTCAAGAAAAACTGAACAAATTCCACCAAAGTTTCTTGCTAAAGTCTCTAATAGATCACTTGCTGTTACAAATAGAAAAATTTATAACCAAATGAAACATAAAAAATAAAAATTACCAAGTGATAAGAAGATGTCCATCCAAGATATTAAGAACATTTACTACACCATTCCAATTAATTGTCACATTTATAACGGGACCCGGAAATTTTTTTCACCATGTACTTAAGCTTGGAAAAATTGTGATTGACCTTTCCAAAAAAAAATAAATCCAAGCCAGTAATAGTTTCTACTTTGTTGAAATAATAAATTAAGAAATTTGCTCAAAATTTGCTCAATAATAAACCTAATATCTGTCTAAATCACCTTTCAGTGTAGGTTGTTGTTAGGTTTTATTCATGCTATTCATAATCTGCTTGATGATTACGTTGTCATATGTGGCACTCGTCGTTTGCACTTTACTTCTTGAAGCTATAAGACGGTATATCAGGAAGATGTTGGATCTTGTGTTGAATGTTTTGTTGCACCTGAGCTACAGTGTTCTGTTGGAGAGAATCGTCTCAGCCCTTTATGTTGGATGAATTGTTGAACATTATGTTGTACCATAATGATTCAACAAGCTGTGTCTGTATGCGGGCTTGGTCGTTCACGGTATGCTTGGATCCGAGCCTGGAGATCTTGTGATCCTAAGTGACTAGTTCAAGTATTTAAGTTGATTAATTTGGTTAAAGATTTGATTGGCTATTTATATCTCTCGGTTACTTCTGTTGAAAGACGGTTGGAGAGATTTTAGCCGGCAATATCTTCGCAACGATCTGCTGCAGATTTTGAGGGATCTGTTTCTGGCTAAGAGTTGCGGAGATTGCAGCTGACTGGCTGAATTAATATTTGATTGTATCCATGCTGATTGAACCGTGGATTGCGGAGATCGCATGCTATTAGGGTTCGGTAGCAGCGACGGCTAGGTTATGGACTTTAGTGATAAAAAGTTCTGTGAAGAAAAACTCCAGGAGGAGGCTGACGACTATGCACATAGGATCAAGGGAGTTGATCTAGTCGGTGGTGCAAGTGGAGCTTGCTGGAAAGGGGAGCTTGCCAAGGATACTTCACGGGGTTGATTGCGATCACCCCTCACGGTTTGTATTAAGGGGGAGGGTGTTCTTCCTTATAGAAGCGTGATTATTAGAGTTTGTGTTCTCTGATTATTATAATGAAGTATTCTATTTTTCTGGGCGTGGCCTCGCAGATGTAGGTGTGCGCACCTAACTGCGATGCCAAGTCTTGTGTGTCTCTGATTGATGTGTGTTTGTCTCGCTTTCCTAAGATTCATTACTTGGTACTGAATTTCATTTGGTATCAAAGCAGGTCATCTGCATTACTTTGTTCGGTCAAAGTGGGTGTGATCTTGTGTGTCAGTACGCTCATCATGAATACCAAAGAAGGTGCCTCTGTTACTCATCCTCCCTTACTCACCGGGTCCAATTATACATACTGGAAGTCACGCATGCGAGCCTTTATCAAGTCCCTGGATGAAAAAGCTTGGGTGGCTACGGTTGAAGGATGGAGTCCTCCGACAGAAGTAAACAAGGAAGGCAAGGAATGTGTCAAACCCGTGAGAGACTGGAATCCTGAAGAGGAGCGTGCTGCATTAGGAAACTCAAAAGCCGTGAACGCCATCTTCACTGCAGTCGATGAAGAACAGTTCAAGCTTATATCTACACGTGAGCATGCGAAAGAAGCCTGGGACATTCTTCAAAATGTGCATGAGGGGACCAGCACTGTCAAGGCTTCTAAACTGCAAATGCTCGCTTCACAGTTTGAAAATCTGTGAATGAATGAAAACGAGACAATTGCAGAATTCAATGGAAGATTAAGGGATATAGCTAACCAGGCATTTCAACTGGGTAAGAAATACTCCCAAAAGAAGTTAGTGGAAAAGACGCTGAGATCTCTACCTGATAAATTTTCTGCTAAAATTGCTGCGATAGAAGAAGTAAGAAACACATCCACCATGAGACTAGATGAACTCATGGGCTCTCTGCAAACTTATGAGATGAATCTCAAGCAAAACCGAAGGGAGAAGGGAGTTGCTCTGAAAGCTGAAGCGAGTGAATCTCCGAAATCTGATAACGAGTCAGAACTTGAAGATGACATTGCACTACTCACCAAAAACTTCAGTAGGATGATGAGGAAGATCAGTAATAGAGGTCAAAATTTCAAAGCAGCAAATAAGGTGCTGAGGTCAGGTTCTCCTGCCGGTGAAAAGGTTGCGAGTCGCCCTACTCAGAGGTATGATTCGAAAACCAAGGGAAAGGGAATACAATGTAGAGAGTGTGAAGGATTTGGTCATATACAGGCCGAATGTGCTAACACTCTTAAAAAGCAAAAAGGGAAATCTCTAGCCAGCACATGGAGCGATGAAGATTCTGAAGGAAGTATGGAAGATGAGGACATAACTAGCAACTATGTTGCATTCACTGCCACCCTGAAAGACAAGCCTGAGTATAAGTCTTCCAGTCATGTTGAACATAATGTCGCAACATGTGCCTCAACATCCAGTCACCAACAAGGAAATGTGATACATGATGTTGTAACAAATAATACAACATACCACACCGAGGTTGATTCTGACAGTGAAAGTGAAGGAGATGTTGGTGAAGAGGACATCCGCTCGGCTTACCAAACTATGTTCAGCAAATGGATGGATATCTGTGCAACAAACAAGAAGTTGAAAGATGAATGCTCTAAGCTGAGAAGCGAGAGGAATGAGACCCGAACCAAACTGTTGAAAACTGAATTAAGTCTCCGGAATCTTGAGAATAGCTTGAAGAGAACACTGCTCAGAGCTGAGAAGGCGGAAAGCACCCTCAACTGATGGAACACCGGAAAATCTAAAATTGATGACATTCTTAACATGGGTAAGGTGTCTGGAGATCGAACAGGAGTTGGATATCACAGAGGGAGTCATCTATACACCTTCAAAACTAGAAGTGCTCTCAGTGCTAAGGAGCATGAAAAACAAAGTCAGCCGAACGAGGACAAGTCAAGAGGGAAGAAAAGAAAAGGTCCAACAAAGGGTCCAACAAAAGGTTCAACAATCAGGCAGCCGATATGTAACTACTACAGACAAGTTGGACACTATGACTGGAGTTGTTTCAGACGCATGAAGCACTGGAATGAAGGTAGAAATGTTTTTCATCCAAACCAACGAACAAACATGAAATGGGTTAAGAAATCCGAGCTGGTAAGTATGGTGGCATAAACTTCATTGGTTACTTTCTCAGAAAATCTGTGGTATTTTGACAGTGGTTGTTCTCGACACATGACGGGGAACAAGGGACTTCTGTCTGAATATACTGCCGGTAACAAAGGTAATGTTACGTTTGGTGATGGTCAAAGAAGCAGTGTTGTTGGAAAAGGAAATCTGAATGTGACTGGATCACTGAAGCTAAAAGACGTGATGCATGTAGAGAACTTAAAAGCTAATCTCATAAGCATCAGTCAGTTGTGTGATCAAGGACTTCTTGTTCGCTTTAACAAAGATGAATGCCTTGTTCTCAATAAAGATGATGTTTGTATTCTAACCGAAAAGAGGTCAAGCGACAACTACTATCTTTTGCAAGATCTTAACAGGTGTCTCAATATCACTGCAGATGTTTCTGAACAGTGGCATCAGAAACTGGGTCATGTCAACTTCAAGACCTTAATGAAGATTTCTCAAGCCAGAGCTGTTCGTGGAATGCCAACACTAATCAAGAAGAAAGAAGGGGTGTGTGAATCATGTCAACTGGGAAAGCAGAAGAGGGTGAGTCACAAGCAAATTCAGACTATTATTACTTCAAAAATTCTGGAGCTGCTACACATGGACCTGATTGGACCAACATCTGAAACAAGCGTGGGAGGTAAGAAGTAAATTTTTGTATGTGTTGATGATTTTTCTCGGTTCACTTGGGTTGACTTTCTTAAGGAGAAATCAGACACTTTTGATACCTTTAAGAGATTGTGTACCCGACTTCAAGTTGAAAAAGGAGACAACATCGGGAAGATCATCAGGATCCGAAGCGATCATGGAAAAGAGTTTGAGAATCACTCATTCTCTGAATTTTGTGAGGCACATGGTATAGGACATGAGTTCTTGGCTCACAAGACTCCTCAACAAAACGGAGTTGTTGAAAGGAAGAATGCACTTTTCAAGAAATGGCACGAGTTATGCTGAATGCTCGAGAAGTTAATGTCAAGTGGTGGGCTGAAGCTATTAATACCGCTTGCTACACGATCAACAGGGTATATCTTCGGCCAAGGACTGAGAAAACCCCTTACGAGAATTGGAAAGGGAGGAAGCCTCACTTGTCCTATTTCCATAACTTTGGAAGCAAGTGTTACATCTTGCAAGAACGTACACCAAGATGGAAGTTCGATGCCAAGAGTGACAAAGGAATCTTCTTAGTGTACTCTACAAGAAGTCGTGCCTTCAGAGTGTTGAATGAACGCACCGATGTTATGATGGAATCTATCAATGTGGTGGTAGATGATTTTGATCAGCGAGAGTCCATTCTAAGTGAAGAAAAGGGCATTCAAGAAGACAGCATTGATGATGAGGTGCGTGTTGAAAATGATGTTACAACAATCAAGACTAATCAGAACATTGTTGAACAAAATGTTGCAACACAGGATGCTAATACCACTGAGATGACACAAGATGAGGCCGAAGTGCTCAAGATGTTGAGGGAATCACAAAATTTATACGCGATCATCCTCCGGAGCTAATCATTGGTGACATTCACGACAGTCGCCGGATAAGAGGTGCTAGCCGAGTCAACTACATGGATCTCGCCGGGTATGCCTGTTTCCTCTCTACTATTAAACCCAAAAATGTGAAAGAAGCTATTGTTGATGATTTCTGGCTTTCGGCCATGCAAGAGGAGTTGAACCAATTTCAACGAAATGATGTCTGGAGTCTAGTGGAGAGACCTAAAGGAATAAACGTCATAGGAACGAAATGGATATTCAAAAATAAAACGGATGAGAAGGGAAATATTACTCGCAACAAAGCCCGTCTGGTAGCTCAAGTTTATACCCAAGTAGAAGGAATTGACTTCGATGAGACATTCGCTCCGGTAGCTCGTTTGGAATCCATCAGATTACTACTGGCTGTTGCGTGTAGTCTGAATTTCAAACTACACCTAATGGATGTGAAGAGTGCATTCTTGAATGGGCTACTAAATGAATAAGTTTATGTCGAACAACCAAAAGGCTTTGCAGATCCGTTTCTTCCGAACCATGTTTACAGGTTGAAGAAGGCTCTTTATGGCTTAAAACAAGCACCGAGGGCCTGGTATGAAAGATTAACTACATATCTTCTTAAAAAGGGGTATGAAAGAGGAGGAGCTGATAAAACCTTATTTGTTTAACGGACAAGATCAAGCGTTATGGTAGCACAGATCTATGTGATGATATAGTTTTCGGATCAACATCTCAACAATTGGTACGTGAGTTTATCACCCTCATGCAAAAGGAGTTTGAAATGAGCATGGTAGGTGAGTTGAATGTATTCCTTGGGCTTCAAGTTAAACAGTGTACAGATGGTCTGTTCATATCACAAAGCAAATATGCAAGGAACCTTGTCAAGAGATTCGGTCTGGAAAATGCAAGACATGTCCGCACTCCCATGGCCACTTCTGAAAAACTCTCCAAGGACGAATGAGGTAGAGATGTTGAAGTTACCCTATACAGAAGCATGATAGGCAGCCTTTTGTATTTGACGGCTAACAGGCTGGATATCAGCTTCAGCGTTGGAGTTTGTGCCCGCTACCAAGCGTGTCCCAAGGAATCTCATATCACTGCTGTGAAGAGGATCATCAGGTATGTTAGTGGGACGGCAGACTATGGCATATGGTATACCAAGGATACAAACACTCTAATTTCGGGATACAATGATGCAGACTGGGCTGGGAATACTGGTGACAGAAAGAGCACTACCGGAGAATGCTTTTATGTGAGAAACAATTTAGTCTCCTGGTATAGTAAAAAACCGAATTCCATTTCATTGTCTACGGCAGAAGCTGAGTATATCGCAGCAGGGAGTTGTTGCACTCAGCTCTTATGGATGAAGCAAATGTTAACAGATTATGGATTGGAACAGGGAACTCTGACTATCCTATGTGATAATCAGAGTGCTATAAACATCTCCAAGAACCCAGTTCAGCACTCCAGAACAAAACATATCGACATCTGCCATCACTTCATTAGAGAGTTGGTCGAGAAGAAGTCTCTTGTCATGGAGTATGTTGCTACAGCAAATCAATTAGCGGATATCTTTACGAAGCCCCTAGATTCTGCCAGGTTTGAAGAATTGCGACAAGCCCTAGGGCTGTGTCGTATCTGATGTTGATCAATGTGTTGAGAAAATTGTTGCAACTTCAGGTTGCAACGTTTTCTTTTGGAAAGGGTGGTCTAGCGTTATTGGGATAGTCATCTTCTGATTTCCTTACCCGTTATTTATTTCCCTCTGCTCCTCTTTTTGTTTCCATGGCAATGTCAGGCGCTACTCTTTTATTCTCTCTCAAATCAAATCTGTCCAAGATCCTCGAAACTGATTCTCTAGGGTTCTTGCTTTCTTCCTGTTTGTGCATAATTCTCTCTCTTCTTGATCAGATATGGCGAGAGACCGATCAGAAAAAGGATCACAGCCTCATTGACGGTTTTCTCGTCGGACCGTCTCTGCGCGAAAAAGTGCTTCCCCGTCCGCTCCTCCTCCCACCAAACAGAAGGGAGTGCTTCCACGTTCTTCCCGTGGGTCCTCCAGTGGTATTACTTCTCCTTCTCAATATTATGGTTCTTGCAGCGACATGCATTTTTATGAGTCCTCGAATTTGGAGTTAGTGAGTTTTTCCCTAATTTTAGAAATTCCTCTTCCTCAAAAACCCTTGGAAGATGAATTCTATGATGATGAAGTTGAAGAATATCCTGCACCTGTTACGATTCAAGATTGGTTCTGGTATTTGGGCAGAACTGGGAAGAGGTTAGACCTATCTTGGGTAGATGTCTCTCACATTCACTTTGAAAAACTTATGCGTAAGAAGATTTTGGGGAAGATGATGAGTGTGGAGGTGCCCCGAGACCGCAAGATTGTCATTCGAACTTGGAATCCTGAAGTATTTGCAAGAATTTCAGAAATCATTGACATATCTGATTCTAAATCATCTGTATCTGTTGAGAAGTCTGAGACTGAGGGGGCTGATGATGCTTCATCTTGCTCCAAGGGCACTGGGGGTACTGATGTCCCTCTTTTTGAAAAAATGGATGAGGATGTGGATCTTGGGGAAGGGTCCTATGCTCGAGCCAATCCTGTTGACCCAATTCTGGAAAAGGAATCTGTCTATTATTCTCCAATGTGTGTGGATGACAATGTTAAGAGTGTGCTTGAAGGTGAAAATGAGTCCATAAGAATAACTAATGATGATGTTGGAAGTCTTAATGACTGTGTTGATGTTCCTTCTGAGCAATATCACATCTTGACGGTGTAGATGCTCATGTCCAGAGTCCTGTTGATGTAGATAAAGTTGGGGAATCTTTGAAGTCTATTGAAAGGGAAAATGTTGAAGGCTATGCATTGCCTAATACTTCTTCTGAGGCTGGTGTAGATCATGTTGATTCCAATGTTGATGTTGCTGCCGAGACTGACTCTTTGCAGTCTAGAGATGAAGATCACAATGTTGCACAAAATGTTGCAACAATGGATGCAACATGCGAAGCTGCTGCTTCTGATGACACTCCCCTGACATCGTTTCTGCGGAAGGCTCGGTCTGCCCCTAAGAAGCGCCTTGCTCCTTCAAGTCATACGACTGCCTCTCCTTCCAAGAGGCCCAAGAAGTCTGCATCAGGTCCTTCTCGCTCACCCTCGTTTACTTCCTCTGATGCCTATAGTAAAATGTTTTTCGACAAGGCTTGTAAGAACAGATGGTCTTCATACTCCGAGAGATCTCTTCTTCCTGAGAAAAATCTGAATGTGTCTTCATTTGATAAGACACAGATAGTATCAATTCTTAAAGACATCGGGTTATTTCATGCAGCCACCTGCTTCGGTGTTGTCTACCCTTTGTTGGTGCATGAGTTTTATTGTAACTTGCCCAAGTCTGCAAGTGATACTTCTTCACGATGGGGTTTTAGAAGTTATGTGAGAGGGAAGATCATTTCCTTCTCTCCCTCTGTTTTGAATAAACTGTTAGAATGGAAATGTTCTCAGTCTGCTCCTGCTTTCGGAGAATCAACTGAAGATGGTTTTGACCAGTTTATTCATGTTGTGACTGCTGGAAAATTCAAGAGCTGGCCCAAGAAGTCGTCCATTTTTCCCTCTTCTGCTCTTACCGCCAAATATTTTGTCCTGTACAGGATTGACACAAGAAACTGGCTTCCTACTTCCAATGTGTCTGTGGTAACTAAGGACATGTGCAAACTCCTGTACTTTGCCGGCACTTCCCTGTCCTTCAATCTAGGAAGAATCATTTTTGATACGATTCTGTCTTTCTCAGAGCTATCCTCCTCTGCCACTGCATTGCCCCATGGATGCCTTATATCTATGATGCTCTTGGTTCAAAGAGTGCCTTTGTCCCCATCTGATCTCCATACTTCTTGTGACAGTATATCATATAGTGCGAAGTCTGTGGGAGGTAAAATTGATGACATTTCAAGGGTTATACCATATCTATATGATGCTCCTACGTCTTCCTCCCCGCCTCGGGCTGCTAATCCCACAGCTTATGTGCATCCTATGTCTCCGTCTTCACCTCCTGGTCATACTGCTTCTGCCAGCTCCTCTTCCTCCAGTGTGGTGGATATTCAGTTCTTAGAGAATGCTATTCAGAATGTCAATGATCAACTATTGGTTCTCGAAAGTCAGAAGGTTCTTTTGAATAGTCACAAATTGATGCTGCAGAACTAGCTGTCTGCTCTGAGGAGTAGTCTTCCTGAGGAGCTGTGATTCGTTCTTCCCTTTACTCTCTTCCCAGGTATGTTTCTGTCCATAGTGGCTCAAAGGGGGAGAAGTAGTAATATGAAATTGAGGTGGTTGATGTTTTGGTGTTTTGGGTGATGGTGCTTTGCTGCTGTGTCAACTATCATAGCTCACTTTTGGTTCGTACCTTGAGGGGGAGATTAAGGGGGAGATTGTGCTACTAGAAGTTGTGATGTTAATGTTGTTCAGTTCTTCAGGAGTTTGGTTGTGGGGTACTGTAAGTGGAGTTATGGTTGCATTTTTTTGGTACAGCTAGTTTGTTTATGCTTTTGGGACTCAGTTGTTCGTTTTGCCTGCATCATTGTCTACCTTATCTTTCTCCAGTTTGATCCAGTCGAATATCATAGCTTGTTGTGCCACTATATGACAAAAGGGGAGATTGTTAGGTTTTATTCATGTTATTCATAATCTGCTTGATGATTGCGTTGTCATATGTGGCACTCGTCGTTTGCACTTTACTTCTTGAAGCTATAAGACGGTATATCAGGAAGATGTTGGATCTTGTGTTGAATGTTTTGTTGCACCCGAGCTACAGTGTTCTGTTGGAGAGAATCGTCTCAGCCCTCTATGTTGGATGAATTATTGAACATTATGTTGTACCATAATGATTCAACAAGCTGTGTCTGTATGCGGGCTTGGTCGTTCACGGTATGCTTGGATCCGAGCCTGGAGATCTTGCGATCCTAAGTGACTATCTTTAACAGTTCAAGTATTTAAGTTGATTAATTTGGTTAAAGATTTGATTGGCTATTTATATCTCTCGGTTACTTCTGTTGAAAGACGGTTGGAGAGATTTTAGCCGGCAATATCTTCGCAACGATCTTCTGCAGATTTTGAGGGATCTCTTTCTGGCTAAGAGTTGCGGAGATTGCAAATGTCTAGATGAATTAAGATTTGATTGTATCCGTACTGATTGAACCGTGGATTGCAGAGAGCGCATGCTATTAGGGTTCGGATTGCAGCGACGGCTAGGTTACGGACTTTAGTGATAAAAATTTCTGTGAAGAAAAACTCCGGGAGGAGACCGACGACTATGCACGTAGGATCAAGGGAGTTGATCTAGTCGGTGGTGCAAGGGGAGCTTGCTGGCAAGGGAAGCTTGCCAAGGATACTTCACGGGGTTGATTGCGATCACCCCTCACGGTTTGTATTAAGGGGGAGGGTGTTCTTCCTTATAGAAGCGTGATTATTAGAGTTTGTGTTCTCTGATCATTATAGTGAAGTATTCTATTATTCTGGGCGTGGCCCTGCAGATGTAAGTGTGCGCACCGAACTGCGATACCAAGTCTTGTGTGTCTCTGATTGATGTGTGTTTGTCTCGCTGTCCTAAGATTCATTACTGCGTACTGAATTTCAGTTGTTTTTGCTAAGGTATTAATATACATTTTGAGAAGACCAATTCCAATAAATAATAGCATGGGCATGGACAATAATACAATCAAGTGAAAGTTGAAAAAATAAATGAAAATAGTTGAAATATGATAATTGTTGGGTCGATGCTCACCATTCCACCAATGATAGCAATTGCAGGAACTGTCAGAGCCATCTTACTTCTCCCAGACCAGAGGCCGCCAATGCATATACAGACTTACGACACATGGTTCGGGCACCTTTCTAGCAAGATAATGCATGTAGGTAGCAGTTTTTGCCCACCAACCATTTAGGTAAACACCTATTGACAAAAATGAGCATGTCATCAACAAACACACACAACCATTTCTAGATAAAAAGTCTGTTAAAAATTCAGTTACCAAGCATACTTATCATTGGAGAAAGATCACAGAAGAGAAGGACCATGAGACTCATAATAAACCAATGGTTTCCTTATGGATGGTTTCATTATAGACAAGCAGACTGCATAAAATTAATACTAAGATCAATAGTTTGCATAACTAAATTAGCCTTATTTTTAAAACATTGATAAAAACTGTTTGCATTTCCCTTTACTTCTCTAATACAACTTGCAAAAAGCAAAATAAACTTGAAGGTACCCTTTTTCTCAATAGATTTACATAAAACTGACCAAAAAATTAATTTTAAAAAGGAAAGAGATTGAGAAAGAAAAAGAAGAAACCTTGGAGGCATTCTGATTAACTCGACTCTATCTCGAAACAGCATATTCAGGCTACAGGAAATTGAGGAACGAAAACATGCTGCGATTCAACCAACAAAGTCCAACACTTACCACCTTCAATTTTTTAAAAAAATTGAAAAATTAGAAACATATATCAAGACATTAGAGAGATTACAACTAAAGGTAAAAAAATGAGTGAAAGGGCTTTTTGGTTGGCTTCGCTTAGAATCCATCTAGGAGAGGAGCGACATTTCTAAAGGGTGAAATAGCTGAAAGCAAAATCCCCTCTCTCTTCTTCTACTTCAAGATCCCCTCTATTCTTCTCATTCGATGTCGAGCTCAAAAACCTAAAATTTAATGGGGGGAAATGAAAGAGTGAAACAACCGAGGTTGTTGCAACATTAATGAATAATTTTCAGGTGATTTTCAAAGCATTCAAAGACCTCCTTAAGCTCTAAAATTTTTTTCTCTTGGCCAAAGTTGATTTTATTTTTGAAAAGCATTTAAGCAATTTTGGCACCAACTTGTTTCAAATCTCCTACGTTTGATCTTAATTTCTATGTGATTGATTCAAGTTATTTTCTTTGATCTCCAAGTGCTTTATTCCATTTTTTGATATCAAAAGAAAAGTTTTCTTATAGCCACAAAAATACACAGCAAAACTTCAATCCCTTTGGCAATAGGATGGCTGTGATTCAAATTCATTGTTAAGAGAAATGGTTGTACAATCCACACAAGGGCGTGGTTGTAAGATTTTACATTTGATTGTAATTGTTGTTTGTAAAAGGCCTATAGGTGAGGTCTTATTTGAGAACAGGTTGAGTTGTATTGGAAGACCACTCATTGGAGTTTTGGCACTTGTATTGGTTGGAAGCTCTCAAGTTGAGGCAAGTGGCTTTCTAGTTTAAGAGTTAGTTAGTGGATTAAATCCCAACGAGGTTGGGGATTGGACATAGTCAATGGGAGGGTGAACAAGGATAAATCACTTTGTTTGTGATTATGATAATTGTCTCTCATCTCTCATTTCTATTACTTGCACTTGTATTTAATTTCCGCTGTGCATTTCTATATTGCAAGTAGTTGGTTTTTGTTGCTTAAGTACTTAAGGAGGTAACACTCTTAGGAGACTTAGGCATAGCTAGAGCGATTAAATTTTTAATTAAGCATTACTTTTGGAAAACACTAATCACCCCTATCTAGTATTTGTGTGCCACCTACAAGGATCCCAACACGTGGTATTGAAACTTGGTTGCATAAATGGCATCAACTTCATCACATCATGTCGACAGTTTCTCCACTGCACGATCTCTACTATTTGATGGAACAAACTACCCAAATTGGAAGATTAGGATGATGATTCACCTACAATCACTGAACTAGGATATTTAGACCATTACCAAAAACGACTATGTGCTTCCCAACACCCCAATTTAGACATAGGAAAGAGAGGTAAAGAAAAGAGGAAACCTTAATGCTAAGGATATGAATGGTTTATTTTATGCATTAGTAGGTAATGAATTCAATCGTGTATCACAATGTGTGTGGTGCACCAAATTTGGCACACACTCGAAGTCACCCACAAAGGTACATATAAGGTAAAAAAAAGCTCGTATAAATATGTTGAATGCAAAATTTGAATCTTTTAAAATGATGGAAGGTGAAACTATTTCACAAATAAACACTCGTTTTTGGAGATTATTAATTATCTTGCAGTGCAAGGAAAGAAGATTTTCATGTGTGAACATGTAATGAAAATAGTTCGATCACTAAGATTGGAATGGAAGCCAAAGATCACTGTCATTCGAGAAGCAAATGACATGCACAAAATCACCTTAGATGAGCTAATGGGAAATCTCATGGCGTATAAGCTTGAGCTTGAAGAGGACAAGAATGAAGAATCTTAACACAAAAGGAAGAACTTATCTTTAAAAGCTAAAGTCAATGACTTCAAATCCGAAGATTCTGATCGTGATGAAGATGAGATCACACTCCTATCGTGTAATTTCAAGAAATTTTCCAAAGTAAGTAATCTAGACAAAAACCCTGTTTTAGTAATGATTTTATTTTCTTTGGGTGTAATAATCCAGGGCATGTAAGAAGGGATTGTCCCTGGGAGAAAAACAAGGACATGGGCAAAAGCAAGGACAAGGATAAGGAAAATAAAAAGAGAAGAAGCCACAAAGATGAGAAAATTAGGAAGCCTAAGAAGAAGACATTTGTGGCATGGAATCGAAGTGATGGGAACGATAGCTCGGGTGATTCATCATCCTTGTCATCGGATGAAGAAGAAGAAAGAGAAGAGAGAGCACATATGTGTTTTATGGCATCTACTTCTGCCAAGGTAAGCACTTCTACTCACACTAGTGGTTATGATAGTTGTAATGATTGTAATCATAGTGATAGTGATATTGATGATGATGATAGCTTTGAGTTTGATGAAAATAGTTCTTATGATGATTTATGTGTGGCTCATGAGAAATTGATTAGGGAGTACCGCAAATTAGAAAAGTTACATAAAAATTGTGTTAATGTAAAAGTTGTAGAAGAAGACAATAATATGTTAAAATCAAAACTTACCAAACTAAATGAGATACCCGAAGAGTTAAATCTTTTTAATCAAGAATTAGAAAGAGAGAAAAAAATACTTAGGAATGAGAACCAACAATTGAAAATGTATAATAAAAATCTTATTGATGATTCTAAAATTTTGATTAATAGGATAGACAAACTAGGTAAAGAGATATATGCATCTTTATCTAAGTATAATGAATTGCACCTTAAAGTTTAAAATTTTAATAAAGACACCTAGCCACTAAATGTTTTAATAGGATCTCAAATAGTTAAAACAATAAAAATGGATTAGGGTATATTTAAAATGCAAACTCTCGTAATTCTATGACCCCTAAAAGTCAGCCTAAATGAACATTTGTTAGAAAGACAACCCTTACAAAAGAAAACAATAATAAAAGAAAAATTATTAAAATTTGGGTTCCAAAACATTTAAATCAAAAATTATTTGATGATTATGTAACTAAATTTAAGTAAGATACACATCATTCACCTAATTACAAGTATGTAAAAGATGGAGATACCAAACTAAATTGGATTTGGTTCCTAATGTGATTAGCCTAGGTTTTATACCTAAGTAAGTTATCCCAACACAACTCTTGGTATCACACAGAATTAGGGTTAATTATTATATGTACATGCTTGGACTGTTTGTGTGCATGTACGATTAGCTTAGAAATCCATAGGATTTAGTTTGATGAAGATGATACATGTTTGAGCTCAAGCTGAAATTATTTCTGATGATAGCTAACTACCATTTGTATTGTAGTCGACTACTTTTCGCCACAATCTCTGCCTTCAAAAGTAGTCGACTATAGTAGTTGAGAAAGTCAAGTACCGCTGTTGATTTCAAGATTTTGACTCTGATCTGTCTCGAATTTTTTTCAGTTCACGGGTTTAAATTGAGCATATTGGTTTTACACACGTTTCTTAATGGGTTCCATTGAATTAGACCCACCTATAGGACAAGATCTCAGCCTTTCATTTCAGATTTATTGATAAGACTACTTCTTATTCACTTGAAACCCTAAAAGCCACTCCAACTCTTCATTTTCGTCTTTAGAACCCTAGAAACCAAAAAGCCCATAGAATTTCACTTTCTCTTAACATCAGTGCTTCAGTTTCTGATGGATTTCGAAAGTGTTAGAGAAGATTTCATCTTTAGGTATATCACCGCATCTCACTTCGCTTGTATTGCATCATTGAATTGCATTCATCTCACACACTAGAAATCATGAGTGGGGGAAGAGGCACTTGGAGACCCATCCCAAAGAAGAAGAGGACATAACTCTCATCATCTTAGCCCTCATCTTCACAACAATCACTAATGGGGAGCTCATAATTCCTTATCTAAGTGGACCACATCTTCTTCAAAATTAGGATTACATTTCTAATAGGGCTATCCTCTTTGAAAGATTTGTTAAAATTAATGACTTTGGAGGATATGTAATTAGGAATATTCTTGCACATCAAGGACTTGAGGGCTCTTCTCCACTGAAAGTTCTTATAGGTTCTACCTTAAATTAATTCATTTATTCTATACCAATATGATTATCAATCTGACTGCTCCTAGATTTACAACAAATGTCGTAAACACTCATATTAGGTTCTCATCCACCACCATATGCGAAATATTAGACATTCCAAGTGAGGTGCTACACTTAGAGAATTTTTTATGAACGATAATGCGATCATTGAAGAAATTTTCTTTAAGGGAAAGCAATTTGTACGTCGTATATCAAGTAGCGCATTATTGCCAAGGGCAAGAATTTTAGCTTTAATTTTATCCTACACTATTTTTAGAGAGATGCTAGTCATTCCATTTTGTCTTAGAGCCAGGCTAAATGTGTCTACACTCTCACTACATGAATAAAATTTAATTGGGCAAGAATGATTTATGACAATCATACCCACATCACCACTTCTTCATTGCATCATGGTCATTATCTCACTCACATCTTTGGGCACTTCAAAATTGATGTAGCCTTTGAAACCATAGCTTTTGCACCCATAGTGAGATTTGATAAGATTGCTATCAAGAGAATGAAACTTCATCGAGACCCCTCTTATAATCCTGGCTCTGAATAGGCTAGAAAATAAGGTGAAGAAGAATAATCTAAAGAAGAACCACTCCCCTCCTTACATCCTGTTGCTCCTCCCCTTTATTTTAGTGAATCTCAAGCTTTTTTGCTCTCAAAATTTGAAGAATTGAAGCAAGAGCTCAAACATGAATTCACTAGACTTCATTAGAGTTTGAACATATCAGATTTAGGATGATAAACTGCAAGAGGAGATCATGCTCGTTAAGGATATGATTCGAGGACAAGCTCCACCAAGCTAAAATATTTGATTTATTTTGTGAGCTTGAGAGTGATTACTTATTTCATACTAGGTTTATTTAAACAATTTGGTCTTGTAATATTTTGCTACTTGAACAATTTCTACGTTTGTTAATTATGTCTTTTGATACGTTTTAGATATGTAATATTTGGATGTATTAAATTATGGATGTAATGGATTATGTTATAAATTATGTTTTGCTTGAGCATATGATGAGAAATTGTGATGATTTATATTGCACTTTGGTTATATGAATACAATTGCAACTTATTTTAAGAATTATGTATATTGAGTTTGAGCTTGGATCTATTTGAAAGGTATCCAGTTTCTATAATCTTTAGAGATTATCTTTTTGATATCAACATTATTGCTCACTACTCATGTCATCATCAAAATGATATATATATATATATATATATATATATATATATATATATATATATATATATATATATATATATATATATATATATATATATATATATATATATATATATATATATAACACTCTGTTGGAAATCTGACACAATATCAAATAACACCTAAGTGTGCACATCGGAATATATGAAAAATATTGTGTCTCCAACCAAACCAATGCAGAGTTAGGATCTTGGATGAATAATAAAAAGCACATGAAAGCACCGCACAATCAAGCCAAGCAACCACACATAGAGGCAAGGATTTATACTGGTTCGACCCAACCTATAGCTTACATCCAGTCTTTCGTTGTCACGATTTCCACTAGATCAGAGATGATAATACAGAGAATACACTGACTACAAATATCCTCCAAGCCAATTTATGCCATTTCGACAAAATAACTCTAGCACTCTATCAATTACAATATCTCATTCACACAACCAATGGAGAGATCTTACCAGAAACTCTAGAACAATGAATACCTCCCATCCCAAAGCTTGTAGTAATCTCGAAGATCTCTCGTCGCCTATCGTCGGTAAAAGATCCACTTCTCTATTGAAGACGCAAGGAAATATTCTCAATTATCCGTCACGTTGCCGTTGATGAAATTTAGAGAAAGGGGATAAATGACTGGAGAAATGTAGAAGAGAAACCAGCGAAGATTTACACTCCTCTTCATATGTTTAAATACAATGTATCAAGGGTATAATAGTACTTTACAAGAGGATATGAATCTAGCTTTATTGGTAGGTGCTGAATGCATATTTCTACGAGATGCAGTGCATTGTATCGGGACGCCTTCTGATATGAATGGCATTGATTGGTTGGAGATCTCCGAGGGATATGGTTGACCTTGCATATTTCTACGAGATGCGGTGCATTGTATCGGAACGCCTTCAGATAGGAATGTCATTGATTGCTTGGAGATCTTCAAGGGATATGGTTGACTTGGTCTCATTTTCTTATACGCCCCCGCAAACTGAGCTGCCGAAATGACGAACAGTTTGTCTCGCAATAGCTCGAAGCGATCCGCAGTGAGACTCTTAGTGAAGATGTCAGCCGGGTTGTCCTCGGTGGAAATGTGTTGAACACGAATGTTGTCTGACGTGACCTGTTCACGGATGAAGTGGTAGTCGACTGTGAAGTGTTTTGTTTGGAAATGAAAGACCGGATTGGAAGAGAGTGAGATAGCCGACTTGTTGTCACACCAAATTAGCGGCTTGTCTTGGAGAGGAATCTGAAGGTCAGAAAGGAGAAGTTGTAGCCAGATGATCTCTTTAGCCGTGAGAGAGAGAGAACAGTACTCCGATTCTGTCAAGCTGTGTGCAATCGAAGGTTGTTTTTTTGCACTCTAAGTCAAAGGGTTCTTTCCGAGGAAGACACAGAATCCATTGATGGAGCGACGATCTACGGGATCTCCTGCCCAATCAGCGTCGGAGAAGGCGATGAGTGACAGAGGACTCGGACGAAGAAGAATGCCGTGGGTTGGAGTGTGTTGAAGATACCGAAGAATCTGCTTAGCAGCTGTGAGATGTGAGTCACGTGGAGCATGGAGAAACTGACATACTTGATTGACGGCGAATGAAATATCAGGTCGGGTCAGTGTGAGGTATTGAAGAGCACCGACCAGACTGCGGTAGTACGATCCATCGAGCAGTAAAGGATCTGAGGTGTTTGGATTCCGTTTTGAGGAGACTGGAGTTCTGCTCGGCTTGCAACCGGAGAGACCGGCTTTCTGAAGGAGCTCTTTTGTATATTTGGTCTGATGGACGAAGCAGCCTTGGGAGCTTCGTTGAATTTCCAGTCCCAGGAGATCTTTGAGTGAGAACTCACTAGCAAGATTGCTAATGAATTGATGTACGAAGTTTGCCGAAGAGCCCGTGATTAGGATGTTGTTGACATACAACAAGATCACGGTTGTTTGGTCGCCAGAGTGTTTGACAAAGAGAGATGAGTCGGCAATGCTCGGGTGGAATCTGTGAAGGCGGAGAAATTGGGAGAAGCGAGCATACCACTGTCGAGGCACCTGTTTGAGGCCATATAATGCTTTCCGTAGCTTGCAGACATGTTGTGGGAAAGAGGGATCTATGAATCCCATATGTTGCGCCATATAAAGATTTTCATCGATGTTTCCATGTAAAAAAGCATTGGAGACATCGAGTTGTCTGATGGGCCAGTCGAAGTATAGAGCCAGGGTGATCAGGAGGCGGATAGAACCGTGCTTGGTGACTGGGCTGAAGGTCTCAGCGTAGTCAACCCCTTCCTTCTGATGAAAGCCTTTGGCCACGAGCCGAGCTTTATAGCGGGCAACAGAGCCACCCGTGTAACGCTTAATCTTGTAGACCCACTTGCATCCGATGATGTTTATTGAGGGAGGAGGAGAGACAAGTTCCCAAGTCTCTTGACGGGTTAAAGCGGAATACTCGTCTTGTATGGCTGCGACCCATTGGGTATGTTTGGATGCCTCCTTGTAGGATATCGGTTCCTCTGAGGTGATTTGGGCATGTAGGTTTAATGGTTGACGAGGTTTGAAGGTGAAGTATACGACCATGGAACGGGTGGTCATGGGATGAGTCAATAGTGGTGAAGTATCCGATGTGGGTTGAGTAGGTGGAGAAGTGGTGGTTGGAGGTAACGTGGAAGTTTAGTGGGGATGGTAAGAGGTCGGGTGAGTAACCGGATTATGGTGTGCCGAGATATGTTGTACAATGCTTGTAGGTAATGATGGGTCAGGCAAGGTTTGTGTTGGTGAATCAGCTAGATCGGTCATACTTTGGGTTGAGCGAGCTGTGGAGCGGCTTGGAGAGGTCGGTAGGTCATGTTGATGGGTCGGATGGTCGGTAGGTTGGTAGATCAGGGGATCGGTGGGTGTTGGTTGGAGGGGTGCAGGTGGATGGGTAGGAATAATGGTCGGTGGGATAGAGTTGATCAGTGTAGGCTGTGGCGTTGGACGAGTCTGAGTAGAGAAAGGGAAGATGTTCTCCTCAAACCTGACATGTGGAGTTAGGTACAGCCTTTTGGTAGACAGCTCCATGCATTTATACGCCTTCATGTGGTCAGCATAACCAAGAAAGACGCACGGTTGCGACTTTGGTTCAAGCTTGTGTTGTACATAAGGGCAGAGGCAGGGATAGCACATGCAACCAAAGGTGTGCAGCCACTTATAGTCTGGAACCTGATGATAGAGAATCTCGTGAGGAGATTTGTTTTGTTGCGTTGTAGATGGTAGTCTGTTGATCAGATATATAGCCGTCTTCGCTGCATCTGGCCAATATTGCTGAGGCATAGAAGCTGTTAGTAGCAAAGCAAGTGTAGTTTCAATTACAAGTCGGTGTTTTCGTTCGACCACACCATTTTTCTTGGGTGTGTAGGATGCCGAGGTCTGATGTATGATCCCAAGTTGGTGAAATAGGGAGATAAATTGATTGTTACAAAATTCCCCTCACCATCAGATCGAAAAATTTTAATTTTCGTGTTAAACTGCCTTTCAACCATTGTTTGAAAGGTTTGGAAGGCAGCAAACACGTCAGATTTATGATATAGAGGGTAGAGCCAAATATAGAGAGAGTAGTCATCAATAAAACTGACGTAATACATATAGCCTTTATTAGATTGAACTGGGACATGGCCCCATACATCGGAATGAACTAAAGCTAAGGGAGAATCTGCTCTCGATTTTGACAAAGGAAAAGGTAATTTATGACTCTGACTCATTGAGCATTGAGGACATGGTGGCTGAGGAGACAGCTTGAGAGATAACTTGGAAGCGATTTTGGAGACAACAGGAGGAGCAGGATAACCAAGACGGGTGTGCCAAAGAGTGCCCGAGGTGCTTGATGCAGAAAGAGAGATGGGATTGTGATGGATCGGGTAGAGTCCATTCCTACTCGGGCCTTTAAGGAGAGTTTTTCCTGTGGTGGCATCCTGTACAACAAAACCAGAGGATGAGAATTGGATAACGCAGTTATTATCTCGAGTGAATTTATAGACCGAGAGCAGATTTTTAGAGAATTGTGGAGCATGTAGAATGTCAGGAAGATGTATAGTGGAGTTTAGAGAAGGGATAGAAGAATAGCCAATGTTGACCACTGTGGCGGTATCACCTGTGCCAACAGTAATGTGTTTGTTACCCGAGTATGGTGTCATTGTCTCAAGTTGTGAAGTGGTAGACGCGATGTGATCCGTGGCGCCTGTGTCGAGGATCCATTCACCATCCGTAGAGCGACCTTGATGGACTGCATGAGCCTCAGGTTTATGAACATGCTCACCGATCCAAAAGCAATCGAGGGTTGATGATTCGGCTTCCAGCACACTTGGCAAGGGATAGGTCGGACAGTCGAGTGGTCGATAGGCACACGTCGTCTCTGCCGTCCGACCTGAGTAGTCGGTGTAGTCGGGTCGTTGTGGACTACCTCAGGGGTGTATGTTGCCGGTGCGTCCACCGCGAGAGAAAGGGAAAGAGCCGCGGCCTCCGTTGAATTGCCCATATGTGGTGCGGCCACGGTTGTCCCGTCGTCCGTAGTTAGAGATGAGTGCAGAGGAGTCGGTTGAGGGAGAAGGAACAGAGGACATGGTGGTAGTTGGTGTGCTAGAGGTCGAGAGACGTCGTAGCTGCATGCTGGCCTCCTTGGCAAGGAGACTGCTCCATATCTCCTCAACTGTGTAAGGATTTCCATGATTTCGGGCCATTATACAGAAGGAGTCGTAAGTAGGAGGAAGACCATGGAGGATCTGGCAGACCATTTGTTGTGTGGTGACAGTATCAGGACCAGCGATTTGTAGCTGTTCATATATCACTTTTGCCCGATCTAAGTAAGCGGCCATAGGCTCCTCGGCCATGATGAGGTTGGTGAGTTTGTCTTGAAGTAGCTCGATATGCCCTTTAGAAAGAAAGGCATATCGGGTTTCCAACTTTGTCCACAGTAGATGTGAAGAGGTGACACCAAGGGCGACGCCAAGAGCAGAAGGAGATAGAGTCGCCTGAATGCTCATGCAGAGGTGTTGATCGGTGATCAACCATATGTGAAAGTCGGGATTGGGAATTGGCGGCAGAGGAGTGGTGGTGGTGGATTTTGGATCGGAAATTGTGGGAGATGGAGATGATGTAGATCCATCGACGTACCCGAGGAAGCCGTGCGCGTTGAGAACGTCGACGACATGAGAACGCCAAAGTATGTAGTTTGTGGAGTCTAGTTGGGTGGTGATTAGGGCGGGGAATTTTGAGATGAGAAATTTGAGGTTAGGTGAAATTGGCTCCATGGAGAGGATGTTGTGTATACATACAAGATCTAATTGCCGTTAGGTGAGAGGCTCTGATACCATGATGAAATTTAGAGAAAAGGGATAAATAACTGGAGAAATGTAGAAGAGAAACCAGTGAAGATTTACATTCCTCTTCATGTGTTTAAATACAATGTATCAAGGGTATAATAGTACTTTACAAGAGAATATGAATCTAGCTTTATTGGTAGGTGCTGAATGCATATTTCTACGAGATGCGGTGCATTGTATCGGGACGCCTTCTGATATGAATGGCATTGATTGGTTGGAGATCTCCGAGGGATATGGTTGACCTTGCATATTTCTACGAGATGCGGTGCATTGTATCGGAACGCTTTCAGATAGGAATGTCATTGATTGCTTGGAGATCTTCAAGGGCTATGGTTGACTTGGTCTCATTTTCTTATAGCCGTCAAAAGTGTATCTCTTGGTATTTATATCATAGAAATACTTCCTAGGGTAGTAGAGGGCATTGTAGATCGTGTCCATCTGATTAAATCCCAATAGGATCAACGGTCCAAAGTAGAAGCCGAAATCTTGGCGTACTAGGGTTTCTGGGCACCAGCACAGCCGTGCTGATCCGCAGCACTACCATGCAAAGAACTACATAATCTGACTGTAGCTTCAGAACAATCAGCATGGCCGAGCATCATGGCCGTGTTGAAATAAAACAAAGAGTTTCCTGTCAACACGGCCGTGCTACACGGCCGTGTCAAAATAAAACAGAGAGTTGCCTCCCTGTACTATTGGACCAACACAGCCGTGTTGGGAATATCATAACCGTGTCCAAATCTGCGTACGTCAGCTAATACATCTTCTGACACACACGATTGTGCCAAAACTAGCATGACCGTGTCACCTCCCAAATTCCAAGTTTGAAGCACTAATCAACACACTCATCATATGTATATCATATTGATGTGTAAAGATATTTTATGACTCATGAATTTTCTTGATATATTAAGATACTTAACTTGATTATTTCTCCTCTTACTTTTTGATACGACAAAGGGGTAGAAATATGTGAATGCATATAAAATATACATGGTTCATGGCTTAGGAACATATGTTTTGGGTTCATGGGTTAAAACGTATACTTACCTTGTTTATGATTGGCTTGTGGTTTGAACGCATATTAAACACTTATGATATAATATAAAAATGTGCATATTCATGCTTATTCTAAAATGCAAAGATGTAGGGAGAGTTTACAAGATTTTTATTAACACTATGCATCATTGTAAGGGAGTAAGTAAATCGTTGAATTTCATATTATTTCTATATTTTATATCATTTGTTTGTCATCATCAATAGGGAAAGAATGCTAGATATTGAGCCACCCCTAATATAGTTTTGATGATGATTAAACAAATCATGGGTACTAATGACAATTATTAAGTGTGTAGTAATTAATGATCATATCAAATGTTGAGTTCAAAGCTTTGAAAAAGAAAAAAGTCATCAAAGCCATGAAGGAAGAATTCATCTTTGATCACATGCTACTCAAGCCCAAGATAAACAAGCTTGATCAAGATGAAGTGTGGATGCTCATCCAAGGCAAATGGAGCTAAAGAATCAAAGTCACGAAGATGAAGAATTCAAACTACATCAAGAAGCCAAAAGTGGGTAATATTGATGTATATTTAGTCATATCCTTTGATCACTTGTATTGTCTTAGGATTGAAGCTATACACAGTTAGATATATTTAAAATAATGTTTTAAAATTCCAAGTGTATCTTAAAAAGAGATGACTACTTTCTCAATAGGAGTCAACTACTTTCTATTGCAAAAAAATGGGGTTTTCTCTATCCATACAAGGAATCGAATACAATAAGTTTAGAAGTCGACAACGGTTGCTTGTGGAGTCGACTATCGACTGTTTATAAGTCGACTACTTTGGCCCAACAGATTGAAAAACATTGCTCTGTATGTTATGGAGAGTTGATAATTTTTCCATTGGATAAGCATTGTGAATGGTTTTCAATGGATTTTTACCCCAATTTAAGCCGGAGTTGGATGAGATTGTTGCAACATTAATTAATAATTTTCAAGTGATTTTCAAAGCATTCAAAACCCTCCCTAAGCTCTTGAAAGTTTTTCTCTTGGCCAGAGTTGATTTTATTTTTGAAAAGCTTTTGAGCAAAATTTTTGGCCCCAACTTGATTTCAAATCTCTCAAGTTCTGATCTTGATTTTCTAAGATGTTGATTCAAGTTATTTTCTTTGATCCCCTTGTGCTTTATTCCAATCTTTTTGAGATCAAAAGAAAAGGTTTCTTATAGCCACCAAAATACACATCAAAACTTCAAATCTCTTTGGCTATATGAAGGTTGTGATTCAAATTCATCTTTACGAGAAAGGTTTGTAAAATCCATATGAGGGTGTGATGGTAATATTTTACATTTGATTGTAATTGTTGTTTGTAAAAAGCCTCTAGTTGAGGTCCTCTTTGAGAAGAGATTGAGTTGTATTGGAAGAACACTCATTGGAGTAGTGTCACTTGTATTGGTTGGAAGCCCTGAAGTTGAGGCAAGTGGCTCTCTACTTTGAGAGTTGGTTAGTGGATTAAATCCCAACGAGGTTGGAAAATGGACATGGCCTACAAGGTTGTGTAGGGGGTGAACCAGGATAAATTGCTTTGTTTGTGATTATGATAATTATCTCTCATCTATTATTTTCTATTATTTGCACTTGTGCTTTATTTTCACCGTGTATTTTTCTATTGCAAGTAGTAAGTTTTGGTTGATTAATTACATAACGATGTAACACTCTTAGGAGACTAAGGCATGGCAAGAGGGTAATCAACCATTGCTTTTGGAAACATTAATCACCACCTCTAGTTTTTATCAGCCATCTACAAAGATCCCAATAGATACTACTACATGCATCAATGTCCGTGGGAGTTCTAGTCAAGGTGTAGATCCTAAGCTACTGTGGATGATTCTATTGCTAGTAGAGGGGGGATGCACACTGTGAAGGTTCCAGCTCGCTATGAGGACTACAGAACTTGACTTATGTATTGCATGCATATGGAGATCCTATGTCAAATAGGTTTGGGTGAATGCATTAAGTATAGAGGCAAATTCAGGATGAAGGGTGCTAGGGGAAATGTCGACATATTAGCACATCCCAAAGAAATTCATGAGAAGAAGAATCTGGCAGTGGACAGGTTGGTAGCAAAGTTTAAGCGGTGCTCAAATTAATTTTTCTTGAAGTGGTGCTAGAGTACCATGAGGTGGCACGGAGAGACAATACGTGTTTGGTTTCAGATTTGGATTCAGGAGATAAGACGAATTCAAAGATTCACCTTCAGAAAGGGGTTCATTGGACACTCAATTAGTTGGAGATGCTTAGTGCGAAGCTCCCAAACTAAGTGCACTGGTGTTATGATGAGGCGGTTTATTTTTTGAAAGTGGATGATATGGAGTTTTGGCTTGGTTCGGTGTTTGTGGTGTGTGTATTAAGATGGAGTGTTCAAAATACGATACAAAACACCAAAAACATATCTGTTGTGAAGGGTTAAGGGCTAGGAAACCCCTAGCCTCATATATATATATACTAGTCATTACCCGTGCCCAAAGGGCACGGTTTATTTAATGGCTGAGTTTTTCTCCCCCACAAATTTCAAGTTCCCCCAAATTTCAAGTTTTCCCCCAAAATTTAAAGTTTTCCCCCAAATTTAAGTTTTCCCCCAAAATTTAAGTCCCCCCGTAATTGTAATTACCACCAAGGACAAACTTTCCACGTAGGACAAAGCTTTGTCCTAGTAGGATAAAATTCAAAATCTTCATAGAACTGGAAAAAAAATGGCTGGAAGGGGTGAGAATAAAAAGTGTGGGTGTGTGGGGGGAGGGTCCATAGGCAAAAATACAAAAACCGGGGTTGTATGTGCAAAATTCCCCACCTCCTCTCTTATCCCTCAAAATCTCATCTCTTATATTTTCTCTTATTCAATTTCCCTGTTTATATAATAGATATCCAAATTCTCTTATCCAATTTCTCATGTCCAAATTCTCTTATCAATTTCTCTTGATAACATCCGTCTTTTATATAATAGATATCTCTTATCCAATTTCTCTTGTCCAATTTCTCTTATCCAATTTCTCTTGATAACATCTCTCGTTTGTAATATAGATATCTCTTATCCAATTTCTCTTGATAACATCACTCTTATCAAATTTCTATTGTCCAATATCTCTTATTCAATTTCTCTTGATAACATCCCTCTTTTATAATATAGATATCTCTTATCCAATTTATCTTGTCCAATATCTCTAATCCAATTTCTCTTGATAACATCCCTCTTTTATAATATAGATATCTCTTATCCAATTTCTCATGACCAATATCTCTTATCCAATTTCTCTTCATAACATCCCTCTTTTATAATATAGATATCTCTTATCCAATTTCTCTTTTCCAATATCTCTTATCCAATTTCTCTTGATAACATCCCTCTGTTATAATATAGATATCTCTTATCCAATCTCTCTTGATAACATCCCTCTCTTATAATATAGATATCACTTATCCAATTTCTCTTGTCCAATATCTCTTATCCAAGTTCTCTTGATAACATCCCTCTTTTATAATATAGATATCTCTTATCCAATTTCTCATGTCCAATATCTCTTATCCAATTTCTCTTGATAACATCTCTCTTTTATAATATAGATATCTCTTATCCAATTTCTCTTTCCAAATATCTCTTATCCAATTTCTCTTGATAACATCCCTCATTTATAATATAGATATCTCTTATCCATTTCTCTTTTCCAATATCTCTTATCCAATTTCTCTTGATAACATCCCTCTGTTATAATATAGATATCTCTTATCCAATTTCTCTTGATAACATCCCTCTCTTATAATATAGATATCTCTTATCCAATTTCTCTTGTCCAATATCTCTTATCCAATTTTTCTTGATAACAACCCTCTTTTATAATATAGATATCTCTGATCCAATTTCTCTTTTCCAATATCTCTTATCCAATTTCTCTTGATAACATCCCACTTTTATAATATAGATATCTCTTATCCAATTTCTCTTGTCCAATATCTCTTATCCAATTTCTCTTGATAACATCCCTCTTTTATAATATAGATACATACACACATATATATATATACATACATATATATATATACATAGATGTACATATACATACATGTACATATACATACATGTACATATCTATTATACATTTCACGACTTTGTCCTGCGTGGCGGCAAAGTATGACTAGGACAAAATCTTTGTCCTACGTGGCGTCAAAAATATGACTAGGACAAATTTGATGCCTGTGCTTTTCCAAATAAATAAAACCAAAAAGCCCAAAAGTTTTTCAATTTTTATTTTTTTTAAATCTCAAATTACTTGGTGTAACCGAATTTTTGTGCACTACTCAATTTTTTTAAACGGGTTATGACTAGTACACACACACACATATTCAATGTGGGTGGATACCCAATAGGCCCATTAGGCCCATTTCATAACACTTCCCCTTATCCAACTATCGTTGTATACTCAACATAAAATGAGGATGCCATGTACTCTCTGAAACTTATAAAGTTTCAAAGGATATTCATCAAAATGCAATCCCTAATGACTCAAGAAATCAATAAAGCCTGAAGCTTTGTCCCACTATGATCCGCATAATAGTCAATGTGAAGATGTAATCCTTCACAGTCAGAACACAGTTCACTGATCGCCCGTGAACCTCAAAATGCAATCCCTAATGACTCAAGAAATCAATAAAGCCTGAAGCTTTGTCCCACTATGATCCACATAATAGTCAATGTGAAGATGTAATCCTTCACAGTCAGAACACAGTTCACTGATCGCCCGTGAACCAACTCCTAGAACTCACCTAGCAATGGCACGAACGCCAAGTGCTAAATGTATCCTAAACGCAAATCCCCAGCACTTTACGCAAGCGTACGGTGTCAAGTAATAGTATAAAAGATATCGATCCCACAGGGAAGGTATGAATGTTATTGTCTTGGGTTATTTTTAAATCTAGAATATAGGTAGCAGTCGGTTTCGAAAGGTTGTTTGTTTGGATTGTGAACAATTAATAATGACTAGGGCTTTAGGATTCACCACTAGGATTGTCGGACGTTCATGCTTGGTTAGGACTCTTACGTTGTATTGGTTTTATAGGGATTGTCGCATCCAAGATGTGGAATTCATGGTTCTAAGCACTATCGCATTAACCCGTAGACGCACAGACATGTGCATTAAGAATCGAAAATATTCACGCCACCCTCGTGGACGGAATGATCTCAGCTCACGCCACTCTCGTGGGTTAGAGCTTCGATGTATTTTGGAGGCTCTTATTGACGTAATGGCGGTAGCCGTCAATTAGTAATATAGTTCGTCGGTGGCTCCCATCAAGACACGAGCCAGGCATGGTCACGAGTCCCAATTGAATCCACTAACTCCCTAATTAAGCCTATAGGATACTCCTTAAGCCAATTGATTCTACCGACCATGGGCACGATCTTAGTACGAGTTCTCCTACAAACTTTGCAAGATCAACCAAAATATTTCCCTTTTATTCCAACACAACCTAAAACTTCTAACTTTGCATCTCAATCCTAAATTCCATGGGCTAATCCTTTAGCCCTAGATGGAACTACTCACGCATCATAGAAATAACAACAAAATATTCAATAGATGCAATAGAATTCATCACGACAATGGAAAACATCAAAAAGCAATAAAAAGTATAGAGAATCGTTACCAACGCATTGAGAAGCACTAGCAATCCAAAGAGAATTAAGAAGACAAGATTCCTTGCGCGAAACAATAGTAAAAATCCAAGCTTTGCTTCATACAAAATAGCGACGACACAAGTTCTCAAAAAACCTAATTAAAACTAAACTAAGAGTTTCTCTAAAGGTCTTCCCTAAAAATAAAGCTAAAAACGTCCTTAAATACATAGGGGAAAGATCCCAAAAAATCTCAGAAAATCTGGGCACTTGCGCCTGTAAACTAGGCTGGTCGCGTCAGCTACTCGGTCGAGTAGAGGAGCCTGCTCGATCGAGTCAGCTACAGGCTCCCCTTGTTGCTGCTTCTGCATCTGGCGGATACGGGCTACTCGGTCGAGTAGCTCCCCTACTCGGTCGAGCTGCAGTAGATATGAAATTCCTCCAAAACGTCCCTCTATTTCTTTTCGACTCGGGTCGAGCAGGTGAGCTGCTCGGTCGAGTTACTTTGCTGCTCGGTCGAGCTGGGATGCCTTGGAAGGAAGCTCGAAATCTTTATCTGTTTGGTACGACTTGGGTCGAGTCGGCTGTCTGCTCGATCGAGTAGGTCAGAGCCGTTTCCTGTGCGATTTCAGCGTGTCAGCTCGGCCAAGTAGCTGATGCTACTCAGTCGAGTCACCTGGGAAACTGATCTGAATCTTGCCGTTCTCGTTCTCTTCTCCTTCTCTCCTCCAATCTCCTCCATTCCTCAGAGAACTCTCATGGAGCCTTGCCAATGACGTCTCTGACGTGCTGGATGTGTCCATGTCTTAAAATAGCTCCAATTCTCTCCAAAACTCCTGAACATCCAAAAAGCTATACAAAACTCGAATACGGCGTTAGAAGCACGATAATATATGAAAATATGGAGTTTGGAGACGGAAATGACATGAAATGATGCGGTAAAAACATGTAAAATATGGACACATCAAAATCCCTAAGCTTACCTCTTACTCGTTCTCGAGGAAGATGAATACGAGGCTCACCGGGTGATAAAAACAAAAAAATAGAAAAAGAATGGAAGATGGAGGGGAGTGCTAGAATATTTGGTCAGATCTCAAGCCATAGCGGCATATCACAATGCTTCGAAAAATAGATAACATGCTAATAAGAATTTCATATCTTGGCTAAACATATTGCTTGCAAGCATTTAAGAACATAGGAAGGGATCCTATAAATTCATGCGATCAATTAATATCCACATCATTCAATTCATAGAGTCTAGTATAAACATGTTGGCGACGCACTTTTCGATCAATAGAAATAAATGAAGCATATAAGAATCACACCAAGCATGCAATAGAGAATCGAATAAAGATCATGGCATTCATAAATTCATCTCAAATCATGAAAGATCTCTGTAGCTAATATATTTCGCAAAGCCTGCGCATTATCAAATGTCCCCAAATGTGCACAACTCCACTCTTATGGCGTACTCATTCTTATAATCAAATGGATTCACCCCGAAAGCTTAGCTTGAGGCATCGCATCTAAGGATAAAGGAATTTTGAGGCCTTTTCCCAAGTATTTGTGTAGCTCCAAATAGTAAGATATATGAAGTATATTCTTTTTCTTCTTCTTTTTTTTGAAGGATCAATAGGATGTATATTTATTTTGGCTTCTTTTTGGCTTTTTGTGCTTTTTGAAGCTAACCTTTTCTTTTGGGATTTTTGGGAATAGGATGCGGTATATGTAGCTGCAAAGGGGGTGAGCCTAAGTGATATGTAGAGAATAATAAGATATGTGGAGGAGGAAATAATGTAATCACTCGGTTCACTCATAAGATATGCACAATGGTTCAATAAGATAATACTCCAACTAAACTCATAAGCAAGCACAGATATTTTCATTCATTTCAAAGAATAATGAAGTCATGCGGTAAAGCACATAATAATAGCAGGCATACAGCAGAAGGTGAAAAAGATAATCAAAGAAGATGCTTCAAATATTCTAAAGATGCATGAATCTCGGTGCATATCCAACATGAGCATACTAAATACTACTGCATACATTCAGCTTCAATTCATTTCATGCATTTATAAAGAGAGATCATCAATAGAATATATATGCAAGCATATGAATAGCAAGAACTAAAATACTCTAAGTAGCATGGCAAAAGTAATAAGCATAGTGATAGCTACCGAGGCTAAAAGAGATATCATCATATAGAATATATCTAGCAAAAGGGAAAAGAAAGGCGGAGAAAGTAAAATAAAAGCAAGCATGCAAGCATACCAAACATGGAAAAACGTGATGCTAAAAAAATGAAACGGTGAAAAAGTGGTGTAAAGTGAAAATAAAAAGGTGTAAAACGAAAGAAAATGGAAAAAGAATGAAAATAAAAGCGATAATGCTCATCCCCCACGCTAAACACAACATTGTCCTCACTACTGAGAACACACTGGCAAGTAGGGAAAATGAGGCTAGGGTGGGCGGGTGGTAGATAAAAGGAAATAATAAGAAAAAAAACGAAAAGATGCAAATAAGAAAAGAAAAATTCATGTCCTAATGCCTAAGATGCAACAAGTATGAACATGCAGGCAGATGAAGCAAATGATGTCATTATGCAAGTGCAAATGCAAAATGATGGAGTGAATGCGGGTGGTGCAAAAAGTGTCATCCCCCTAAGATATGCAAGGTCAGGGCCCCGAAGAGACAGATGGGCACAATTATGATAGGGGGTGACTAGAGCAAAAAATAGTGAAAAGATCAAGCAATGACATCACCCTCTGGTTGTGATGATGGGTCCGACTGCTGGGGACCATAAACAGGAACAGAGGGCTCAGAAGGTGAAGGCTTGACAGGTGTGTCGACCGGTGAAGAAACAGAAGAGTCCACAGGCTCAGACAGAGGTGCAAAAGCTAGAGTATCGACTGGTGTGGGAACGTGTGTGTCGACAACGGAAATCTCTAACTGAGGTGCAACTGGCTCAAGGGTAGGAGTGACAGGCCCTGCAGAAGCCTGAGAGTGAGGCACAGTGAGCGGTGTAGGAGGTGCAGAAGGGACATGGTATGGCCTGTGAGGAGGGGCTGGTGCAAGTATGATGGTGTGTGCACGCTGATGCCTAAGAATGTCAAGAATGGCTGTGATGTCCCGCTCCACGGACTGCTAAAAAGTGGAGAACGAGTCCGAGAGGGTGTCAAGGCATGCCTCAGGGTGACGAACTTGTGCTCCATCATGGAAAGACGTGCGTCTGTGGTGCAGGAGCTAAGGGGTGGGCATGAACTGCTAGGGACCACCCTCGCAGTGTGCCCATGGGCAGGTGATACCCGGGTCTGAATTGGAAGTTATGGGAGGGAGGTCTAGCAGGGATCTCGGAGGAAGAGGATGTGCATAGAATGGATCCAAAATTCGGTGCAGGAACAGAAGCAGCATCAGCATCAGAAATAGGAGACATCGTGGCAACAGAAGTGGTGACAGACACCACGACGCTCTCGGATAAAAATGCTGATGCTGGTGTAGAAGAAGTGCCAGATAGAGGAACTGTGGACCCTACAGTGGTGGGAAGGGAAGTGAGAAGGTCCACAAGCACGGAAAGAGAGCTGGCAGAGACGAGCTCCGAGATAGGTGAAATGGTAGGCTCAGGATCAAAGGAACTGGCTGGCTGTAGAGGGGGGAGGAAGTAAGATTGGGAGAAGCTGAGTCAATCGTGCCCTCAGTTTCGGGCATGGCAGAGACAGAGGTAGCGACCTCCGGGGTAGAGGTGTGGACAGTCCCTGGGGTCTCTTCAGTGGGGTGGGGTGGGGGTGGTGGCACTGATAGAAGTGGGAACAGAAGTGCTCCCAGGTGGAGGTGGATGTGCAGGGTGGGGTGGCTGGGCTGCCACGAGGGCAGCGAGGCCGGGCTCATCCTCGTCAGAACTAAGCACCGAGTCGTCGATGTCATCGACGATCGGTGCTCCAGGTGGCTCTAGGATGTGGATGTGGGATGAGAAAAATGCGAGGAGTGATTCAGTCAAGCATGATTGTGGTGATATGGGTTAGGGTGGGGTGGGGGTTTGGTCGATGGAAGGGGCTATTGGTGGCACCGACGGCACTGGGTGGCGCTAGTGGCGCTGCTCTGGCAAATTTGCCGGAGTTAGGGCTGCCGGGGGATAAGAGAGAGGGGGAGAGGGGGAGGTGGAGGGTTAGGGTGAGAGAGGGGGGATGGTGGCAAGATGGTGGCACCGCCGGTACTGGGTGGTGCTGGTGGTGCTGCTCCGACAGATCGCCAGAGCAATGGGGCAGGGGGGGTTTGGAGAGAGAGGGGGGAAGAGAGAGAGAGAGAGGCAGAGGGGCAGACCGAGTCGACGGAGGTGGAGGCGCTCGGGCAGAGTGGGGCGGCGATGGCGATGGCGGCGGCAGGGGGTCGAGTTGGTGCTAGGGCAGGGATGGGGAGCTTGGGGAGATTGGGGTTGAGTTCGAGTTGGATTAGGGTCGAGTGAGATTTGATTTACCATAAACCGAGTCGAGCTTGGTTAGAATGTGGGCCCGGCTGTGTAAGTGGCTGCTCTGGCCAAGCAGCGATGGCTGCTCGGTCGAGTAAGATATGATTAAATTTTTTGAAATTGAGCTCAAAAATTGTGTCCTGGTACTCGACCGAGCTGCTTACTCAGCTCGGTCGAGCTGAATTAAAACAGAGCGATGTTTTCAGCTCTCCATTGCTCTCCCGGCAGCTCGGTCGAGTAGGTAGCTACTCGGTCGAGTCCATTAAGATTTCTAGAGTGCCCTTTTAACTCTCCCTGCAGCTCGACCGAGTAGGGTAGCTACTCGGTTGAGTCGAATTAGAAACAGAGTGCTCTTTTTCAACCTTTTTGGGCTCTGTCTGTAGCTCGACCGAGTACGGGTCTACTCGGTCTAGTCGCAATTGATTTCCAGAGCAACTTTTTGCCTTCATCTCCAGCTTTCTCCAGCTCGTACTGTAGCTCGACCGAGTAGCGAGTAGGGGGCTACTCGGCCGAGTCACAATTAATTACCAGAAGCTGTTTTGCCTGTTTTCTCCAATTCCCTGCAGCTCGACCGAGTAAGGGGCTACTCGGCCAAGTTGCCTGTAGCTTTTTTTCCCAAGCTTGTACTTCTCTTAGGTGCTCTTTCCTTAGTTCCTTCTCCTTCTCTTTATCGTTTATCGTGCTCTCTTTATCGTTCAACCTGTAGAAGGGGGAACTCATCAAATTTTTTTGTGCTTTTGTGTTTTCTTAGAATTAAAAGCGTATTTATTTTGTTTTTGAATAAGAAAAGAAAAACAAAAACGAAAACGAAAGATAAGGGATAGAAAGTCGGGTTAACTCCCGATAAGCGCTTGTTTTAAGTCGTAAGCTCGACTCCCTCAAGATTTTCAATCGGGTGTGATGCATTCCTCGAGAAAGTAGGTTTCTTCTTGTCCAATCGGTTCCCCCATTATGTATGGCTTTATTCTTTGACCATTTACCTTGAATCTGTTGTTCCTTCCTTCAAGCTCTACGACACCTCCCGGTTACAGACTTATTATCTTGTAGGGTCCAGACCACCTTGACTTTAGCTTCCCGAGGAAGAGTCGTAGTCTTGAGTTGCAGAGGAGTACTTGGTCACCTACTTTGTAGCACCTCACTGTGATATTTTTATAATGATAGACCTTGGTCTTTTCCTTATGTATCCTCGCGTTCTCATAGGCGTGTCGCCGGATTTCATCAAGCTCGTTAACACTCAAGAATCGTCGCGTGGTGGCGCTCTTGTAATCAAAGTTCAACTTCTTTATTGCCTAATATGCTCTATGATTGTCACGCCCCGTTTCCCTAATATGGAAGGCGAGACATAAGGAGGTCCGCTCAAACGTGGAGCTGTGAAGCTGCAGTCTGATAAGCGTCTGTAAAAATTTCGAAAAGTAACAGGTCCTTGCATTGCGACGAAACAACAACAATAATAAAGCAGATAAAAGAATATCCACCAATAACATCCAACAAATATTACAACATCACGGAATAGTCACAAAAGTACACGTCTGAACAATAGGCCTAAAGCAAGGCCAAACAAAACAAAGAGAGGTAGGTGCTACGCACCGAAACCTAACAGCAACTATGGAAAGGTAACAACTAAGGGGATACTCCAAACGAGTCTAGGACTGGTCACTAGTGTCCTCGAACTCGGTCTCAGCAGGGACCTCAAACTCAGCGTCCACGAACTGCTCGTCCTCTGCTACCTGCTCTGTCTTAAAGTCTGACATATGACACCCAAAGAGAAAAGGGCACATATCAGTAAAAGTCTCCCAAGGAAGGCGGAGGACTTTTGTGCAAGGTACAAATAAAAGTAAAGCGACTAGCAGTTCTAACATGATGATATGATATGGCATTTAAAGAGTGCAACAATTAAATGAACAAAATGATAACAATCAAGCACGTCGTAGCAGAAACTACGAAAACACTATTTCACGATTCACGAATCAATAAATTTTCACACTGTGCACAGATTTTACGCCTTACAGCTTAAGTGACTGTACGGGTACACTTCTACGCTGAGTGGTCGCTTAACCCTACCCCTCCACGTGTATCGAGTGTTGGTTTCCCAACTACGTTATGCTCGCTTCTGGAGCACGAGCCAGGAAGTGTTTTTCATTTGGCGTAGGGATGCACCTAGCCTTAATCAATATGTAGGAGTCAAGATCCTACTCGCTGCAGCCTACAGTTTAGAGTAGCGTGTGCTACACAATCATGATGACAATTCGATGCGTGAATGACATGGTAAGATGCAGATAAGAGTGCGTACAGTTAATTGAAAGTAAACATGACATGGCGGCAAGAAATGATAGCATGGTAAAGGTGTTGGATCTAGATTCGTTGTCAAGCTAGATCTAATAAGGGCGTCTAGGCGACTATCATTTCATCGCCTAGTCTCTTTTACGCTACTACACAAATTAGGCTAAAACATGGCCTAAATAATTACTGGCAAGTATCACTTGCCTGTTTCCGGTGGTATCGGTTGTCGTAGGTTCGTCTGGATGGGTACTACATATTGGCACGTCCGGTTCTCTGTTTCAGTTTATCAATTCAGTGAATTAGATCTTTGCGAGATAATTCAAAATATCGAGTTAATCCCTAAATTGGGGTTGTTTAATTTTATTGGGTTCTCTGGTTAGGGTGATATCCATATTGTGTTTCACTGATATTATACGCCTCATTATATACAAATGTTATTATCTAACATTATTACTAACAGGCTGAAATTTAAATGACTTAACACATTTAAATATTAATATATCACTAACAACCTAGTAATAAGCTAATGGTATGGTTAACATCGTAATTAATAATCTCATCTACTCCTTCCCACATCAATAATATTTTTAATACCCATTCTCTATCTACTGCCATTCTTATGTACAATTAATACATACTCTAAACAAATTAATACACCTAATACAACCTGTCCCTTTTTATCGTTTTTTAATAACCAAGGCTGTCAACAACTTTTTATCACTCTTATTCTTTTATTATTGAATACTCTCTCTGCCTCTTTCTTTATTACCTAGCCTGTCACCCTCCTATTTCGTTCTACTGCTCTTTTTTTGTTTTGTGTTCAAGGCTGCAGGCCATGAAATCTTACGCAAGGAAATGGGAGAGTTCACCTGCGCGTGAGGGGAGGAGGAACGGAGGGGCGGACGACGGCTCAGAGGGGTCTGGCGATCACCTGGACGACGGCTCCGACCATGCGGCGGTGCAGGGCACAGGGGCGGTGGCCGACAAACGGGCAGGTGGTTGTGCGGGGGTTCCGGCGTACAGCGGCTACAGGCCGGCGGCTCCTTAGGTGGTTCGGGCGACGGGCATGGTGAGGGGAGGGGGGTGGTGCAGCCAATGGGGAGAGGGTGAAGGAGGAAGGAGATGAAGAAGATGGGTTTGCTTTGTAGAGAAGAGGGATGAGTTTGAAGAATCTGAAATTTCTTTCAGATTTTGGGTTTGATTGGGGTTTTGAATTTCAAATCTTAATTTCAGATCTGATTGTTGTGTGTTTGAATCTGTGTCCAAAAACTTCATATCTGAAGTTCTCTGTTTTCTTGATTCAATTTTGGAGATTAGTTGATTGGGTTTGTTTTGGCTGATGAAGGTTTGGGTGAATGGATTTACAGAATGGGTTTAACAGTGGAGGAGACGTCGGGCTTAATAAGATTAGTAGGAGACACCCTATCCCATTTGTCAACCCGATTTAATTAGATTAAGACGGTAGTTATTGCAACTTTTAGACAAAAACGTTAGTAGATGTGTGTTGCTTTGTCTAAACGAAAGGAGAAAGCCAATTCTGACCAATTGAGGAGAGGGAGTTGATTTCAAAACGTGTATGTTGTCGTTTAGGTAGGGGTTAAGGTAAGTACGTAATTAAGTAGATTTAACTAGTAATCATTAAAAATGAAAAAAAGAAATTAGTGAAATTAATTAATAATTAAGAATTTGTAATTATTAAAATAAAGTAATTAGTGAAATAATTAAAGTGTTTAACAATTGGTAATTAGCACGATAATTAAGTTAAATTATTTAGTTAGACTTGATGGTAATATTGACGACACGGTAAAACGAAAACAGTGACGTGCTCGCGTCGACACGTATGGACGAAAAATTAACTGGATGACAAAAGTAAAATACTGGCACGCACGATCGAAAACTCGCCTAAAAATACTGGCCGTTACATTCTACCCACCTTAGGAAAAATTCCGTCCTCGGAATTCTTATCAACTAAAGAGCAGGAAACAAATATGGATAACACTCTCGTATCTCATCCTCCCGCTCCTAGGTAGACTCTCCTGGCGAGTCGCGACGCCACATCACTCTGACTAGATCAACAGTCCTATTTCTGAAGACTTTCTGACGTCGATCTAAGATCTCCACCGGTTGCTGTTCGTACGTCAGATCTGGTCAAACTGTGATCTCTGAGTAGTCCACAGCGTGCGAAGGGTCGCTGATATAACGACGGAGCTGGGACACATGAAAGACGTCATGAACTCCCTCCAAGGACAGTGGCAAAGCTAAGCGATAAGCTACTTCACCCACTCGCTCTAGCACATCAAATGGTCCAATATATCTCAGACTAAGCTTGCCTCTCTTCCCAAATTGAATCACTCCTCGATTTGGTGAGATCTTCAGAAACACATGATTTCCCGGTTGAAACTCCAAAGGACGCCGTTTAGCATCTGCCCAATGCTTATAATGGTCCTGAGCGATTCAGAGCTTGTCCCTGATATCTCGCACAACATCAACTTCTTTCACTATCATCTCTGGTCCCAAAAGCTCTCTATCACCTACGTCATCCTAACTCAGTGGCGATTGACATTTTCTCCCGTAGAGAGCAGCAAAAGGCGCCATGCCAATGCTCGCCTGATAGCTGTTGTTGTAAGAAAACTCCACCAGGTGCAGATGATCCTCCCATGAACCCTTGAGATCCAACATGCATGCTCTTAGCATATCCTCCAAGATCTGAATGGTATGCTCTGATTGGCCATCTGTCTGCGGGTGATACGCAGTATTGAACTTCAGACTGATACCTAGATTGGTCTGCAGATGCTTCCATAACTGAGATGTGAATCGCGTATCACGATCTGATACAATGCTCACAGGGACTCCATGCAAGCGCACGATCTCCTCCATATACTTCCTTGCTAATATCTCCGTGGATTGACCAACTCGGAAAGGTATAAAGTGCGCGGACTTGGTCAATCGATCAACGATGACCCAGATTGCGTCGTTCTGCTTAGTGCTCCGAGGTAAGCCAGTCACGAAGTCCATCGTGATGTGCTTCCACTTCCACTCGGGAATCGGCAGGGGTTGTAGTAGTCCAGCAGTGCGATGATATTCAGCCTTCACTTGCTGACACACGAGGCACTTGGCAACGCTACGCGCCACACTTCTCTTCATCCCATGCCACCAGAAATTCTGTCGAAGATCCTTGTACATCTTAGTACCCCCAGGATGAATAGAATAAGGCGAACTGTGAGCCTCATTCATCAACTCTTCTCTGATATCTCCTACAGGTACGCAGATCCTACTACCGTATCTCAAAGACCCATCCGCGTGAATCAGAAAATCTGTCTGAAGTACTGCTTCGACTTGTTCTCTGATCTTCTTCAACTTAGCATCTCCAGCTTGAGTAGTCTTGATTCGATCCATGATCGTCGATTGAATCTGCATGTTCATCAACGACGATGTGACTCCCGGTAGTACAGCTTCAACATCCATCTCTCGCAGATCCTGTTGCAATCTCCATTGAGCTGTAAGAATCATCACTTCGGGCAGTCGACTTAATGCATCGGGTACGCCATTCACCTTTCCTGGATGACACTGAAGATTGATGTCGTAGTCTGCCATCAATTCCAACCATCTGCGTTGTCTCATATTCAGCTCCTTCTGAGTGAATATATATTTCAAACTTTTGTGATTAGTGAAGATTTTCACTTTCTCACTTAGTAAGAAATGTCGCCAGATCTTCGGTGCAAAGATAACAGCGGCTAGCTCCAAATCGTGGGTTGGATAATTCTTCTCATGGACCTTCAATTGTCACGAAGCATATGCGACCACATGATTGTGCTGGTGCAGGACGCATCCAAATCCCTTGCCTGATGCGTCGCAAAAAATCTCGAAGCCTCCGATTCTGTTCGGATAGCTAAGACTGGTGCAGTAGTCAGTCTCTCCTTTAAAGCAGAAAAAGCTTTCTCACAAGAGTCTGACCAACTGAACTTAACATCCTTCCTCGTCAATCTCGTCATAGGCTCAGCTATCCTCGAGAAATCCTTGATAAATCTGCGGTAGTATCCAGCCAATCCAAGGAAACTTCTGATGTCCGATGCTGATCGAGGTGTAGGCCATTCACTGACTGCTTTAACCTTCTCCGGATCCACTGAGATACTAGCTCCCGATACTACATGTCCAAGAAATGCAATTCTATCTAGCCAGAATTCGCATTTGATGTACTTAGCATATAGTCTGTGGTGACGGAGCGTCTCCAACATATCTTCAGATGTTCTGCATGCTCCTCCTTGCTCTTCGAGTATACCAGGATATCGTCTATGAAAATCACCACGAACTTGTCAAGGAAGTCGTAAAAGATAAGGTTCATGAGATTCTTGAACACAGTAGGAGCATTAGTCACACCGAACGACATGACAACGAACTCGTAATGCCCGTACTTAGTCCGAAAAGTGGTCTTGAGTACATCTTCCTTCTTGACTCTGACTTGATGGTATCCGCTCTGGAGATCCAACTTCGAAAATACTCTCGATCCACCAAGCTGATCGAAGATATCATCAATACGGGGCAGCGAGTACTTGTTCTTCACTGTGATCTGATTCAACTCCCGATAATCAATACACATCTTCCTCGATCCATCCTTCTTCTTTACCAGTAAGACGGGTGCACCCCAGGGAGATATGCTGGGATGAATGAAACCCTTCTGCAGTAGCTCATCCAACTGCTTCCTCAACTCTTCTAATTCTGTAGGAGCCATACGGTACGGTGCCTTCGAAATTGGTTGAGCTCCTGGCATAAGATCGATGCCAAATTTCAACGTTCGATCGGGCGGCAGTCCAGAAATGTCTTCAGGGAAGACATCTTCGAAATATCTCACTACTGCAGGCTTCTCTAGTTCAACAATCATAGATGCAACAGTCAATCGGTAAGGCTGGGCTCGAAACTTGACAGGTCCAAGCGAACGTCCTCTGCCGACAAACTCGAACACTGGGTGGTCAGGAATTTCGAACACCACTTTCTTCCGATGACAGTCGATCGTGGCATAAAAAGCTCCTAACAAGTCAATGCCAAGAATAGCATCAAAGTTGGGTAGGTCGTGGACGATGAAATTAGCATATAATTAGTGTCCACTAATCACCAATGGGCATGGTCTACATCCCAGTGCAACCTTCACTACACCATTCCCAGTTGTAATGTTCCAACACTTGGGAAGTGTAAAGGTGGGTATCGAGTGTTCGACTACGAACTTTCGAGATATGATGCACATGGAAGCTCCAGAATCGAACAGGGTCAAGGCCGGGTGAGATGAAACTAAAATGACACCTAAGGGTAACATGCAACTAGATTTACATGGATCTAACTAATCAAATATAATGCATAAATAAGGAAGACTAGTATAGAGGTTACCTACAATAACTCCGTCCTAAGTCTCTACCTCTACTGCTGTCATCGTGAAGGCTTGCCTCCTAGGCTGAACGGCCTGCTGGAAAGCCCGCTTCTGGGGAATGAGAGGCGCTCCACGTCCAGCGACTACCTGAGCTCTCTGCTATTGAACTCTGGCTGGTGCCTTCTGTAGTTGATTAGCATGTAGACAATCTTTCACTGAATGCGTAGCGTCGCCACAAATCAAGCATTGGACCAGAAACCTCCTGCACTGCTCCTTCTATGCCCAGCCTTGCCACAAAAATGGCACATCTTTGGAGTAGGCCCACCTGGCCTCTTAAACTGCACGGGCTGATTAGGCTTGAACCCAGCCTAACCACAGCTCTGGCCTGCTCCATAGGCCTCTTCCCAGCTCCTGAATACTGCCCTCTCTTCTGATGGGTAATCAGCTCCTGCCTCTTGGCAGCTATTAGCAACTTTTGGTAAGAGACTAAGTCCGAAGATGACATCAGACTCTGCAGCTCCAAAGATAAACCATGCAAGAATCTCTGAGCTTGATCTTCAGTGGTCTGAACTAAATTTGGCACAAAGCGGCTCAGTCTCATGAACTCTTGGTGGTACTGATCCACCGTCAGATTTTCCTGCTTCAGATTGATAAACTGCTGCATTAGCTCCCTCCTGGCATCTCAAGGGAAATACTCATCATTAAATCTCGTCTTGAAAGTGGCCCAGGAGATAGTCTTCACTAACATCTGCTCTTCTGACTCTCACCAACTGCGGGCATTGTCCTTCAGTTGCTTATTTACCAAGTCAACCCATCCAGCCGGGTTAACCTTCGAGAGAAGCAAATTATCCTCTGTGTTCTTCATCCATTCATCCGCAGCTAATGATCCTTCAGACCCAGTGAAATATGATGGGCCCAGCTCCCGAAACTGCTTCGCTCCCGGCTCGAAGTGAGGGGCATTCTGAAGCATGCCCTATTGAACCTGCATCATCTAATGCATCATCCTCATCATCTCAGCCATGGTGGGTTCTCTATCAGCATCCGCAATACATCTTGCTCCACCACCAGCTCCAGGTCCACTACCAGCTCCTCGAGTAACGCGTCTCCTGGCCATCTAAGACAAGGAAATGTTCAGATTAGACTTAATCATGACTCGAATGTTATGAATAATTAATTGGATATTATTATCATTATTGTTGTCCCGATATTTCGTAGATGCAAAGAGGACCTGCATGGGCCACCACTAAAACCTGTCACGCCCCGCTTTCCTAATATGGAAGGCGAGACGTGAGGAGGTCCGCTCAGACGTGGAGCTGTGAAGCTGCAGTCAGATAAGCGTCTGTAAAATTTTGAAAAGTAGCAGGTCCTTGCATTGCGATGAAACAACAATAATAATAAAGCAGATAAAAGAACATCAACCAATAACATCCAACAAATATTACAACATCACAGAATAGTCACAAAAGTACACGTCTGAACAATAGGCCTAAAGCATGGCCACACAAAACAAAGAAAGATAGGTGCTATGCACCGAAACCTAACAGCAACTAAGGAAAGGTAACAACTAAGGAGAGACTCCAAATGAGTCTAGGCCTGGTCACCAGTGTCCTCGAACTCGGTCTCAGCAGGGACCTCAAACTCAGCGTCCACGAACTGCTCATCCTCTGCTACCTGCTCTGTCTCAAAGTCTGACATGTGACACCCAAAGAGAAAAGGGCAAATGTCAGCAAAAGTCTCCCAAGGAAGGCGGAGGACTTTTGTGCAAGGTACAAATAAAAGTAAAGTGACTAGCAGTTCTAACATGATGATATGATATGGCATTTAAAGAGTGCAACAATTAAATGAACAAAATGATAACAATCAAGCACGTCATAGCAGAAACTACGAAAACACTATTTCACGATTCACAAATCATTAACTTTTCACATTGTGCACAGAGTTTACGCCTTACAGCTGAAGTGACTGTACGGATACACTTCTACGCTGAGTGGTCGCTTAACCCTATCCCTCCACGTGTATTGAGCGTTGGTTTTCCAACCACGTTGTGCTCGCTTCTGGATCACGAGCCAGGAAGTGTTTTTCATTTGGCGTAGGGGTGCACCTAGCCTTAATCAATATGTAGGAGTCAAGATCCTTCTCGCTGCAGCTTACATTTTAGAGTAGCGTGTGCTACACAATCATGATGACAGTTTGATGCATGAATGACATGGTAAGATGCAGATAAGAGTGCGTACAGTTAATTGAAAGTAAACGTGACATGGCAGCAAGAAATGATAGCATGGTAAAGGTGTTGGATCTAGATTCGTTGTCAAGCTAGATCTAATAAGGGCGTCTAGGCGACTATCATTTCATCGCCTAGTCTCTTTTACGCTACTACAAAAATTGGCCTAAAACATGGCCTAAATAATTACTGGCAAGTATCACTTGCCTGTTTCCGGTGGTATCGGTTGTCGTAGGTTCGTCTGGACGGGTACTACATATTGGCACGTCCGGTTCTCTGTTTCAGTTAATCAATTCACTGAATTAGATCTTTGCAAGATAATTCAAAATATCGAGTTAATCCCTAAATTGGGCTTGTCTAATTTTATTGGGTTCTCTGGTTAGGGTGATATCCATATTGTGTTTCACTGATATTATACGCCTCATTATATACAAATGTTATTATCGAACATTATTACTAACATGATGAAATTTAAATGACTTAACACATTTAAATATTAATCTATCACTAACAACCTAGTAATACTAATCTAAGCTAATGGTATGGTTAACATCTTAATTAATAATCTCACCTACTCCTTCCCACATCAATAATATTTTTAATACCCATTCTCTATCTACTGCCATTCTTATGTACAATTAATACCTACTCTAAACAAATTAATACACCTAATACAACCTGTCCCTTTATATCGTTTTTTACTAACCAAGGCTGTCAACAACTTTTTATCAATCTTATTCTTTTATTATTGAATACTCTCTCTGCCTCTTTCTTTATTACCTAGCCTGTCACCCTCCTATTTCGTTCTACTGCTCTTTTTTTGTTTTGTGTTCAAGGCTGCAGGCCATGAAATCTTACGCAAGGAAATGGGAGAGTTCACCTGCGCGTGAGGGGAGGAGGAATGGAGGGGTAGACGACGACTCAGAGGGGTCTGGCGATCACTTGGACGACGGCTTCGACCATGCGGCGGCGCAGGGCACAGGGGCGGTAGCCGGCGAACGGGCAGGTGGCTGGGTGGGGGTTCCGGCGTACGGCGGCTACAGGCCGGCGGCTCCTCAGGTGGTTCGGGTGGCGGGCATGGTGAGGGGAGGAGGGTGGTGCGGCCAATGGGGAGAGGGTGAAGGATGAAGGAGATGAAGAAGAAGGGGTTTGCTTTGTAGCGAAGACGGATGGGTTTGAAGAATCTGAAATTTCATTCAGATTTTGGGTTTGATTGGGGTTTGAATCTCAAATCTTAATTTTAGATCTGATTGTTGTGTGTTTGAATCTGTGTCCCAAAACTTCAGATCTGAAGTTCTCTGTTTTCTTGATTCAATTTTGGAGATTGGTTGATTGGGTTTGTTTAGGCTGATGACGATTTGGGTGAATGGATTTACAAAATGGGTTTGACAGTGGAGGAGACGTCGGGCTTAATAAGATTAGTAGGAGACACCCTATCCCATTTGTCAACCCGATTTAATTAGATTAAGACGGTAGTTATTGCAACTTTTAGACCAAAACGTTAGTAGATGCGTGTTTCTTTGTCTAAACGAAAGGAGAAAGCCAATTCTGACCAATTGAGGAGAGGGAGTTGATTTCAAAACGTATATGTTGTCGTTTAGGTAGGGGTTAAGGTAAGTACGTATTAAGTAGATTTAACTAGTAATCATTAAAAATGAAAAAAAAGAAATTAGTGAAATTAATTAAAGTAATTAAGAATTTGTAATTAGTAAAGAAAGTAATTAGTGAAATAATTAAAGTGTTTAACAATTGGTAATTAGCACGATAATTAAGTTAAATTATTTAGTTAGACTTGATGGTAATATTGACGACACGGTAAAACGAAAACAGTGACGCGCTCGCGTCGACACGTACGAACGAAAAGTTAACTGGATGACAAAAGTAAAATACTGGCACGCACGATCGAAAACTCGCCTAAAAATGTTGGCCGTTACAATGATCCAATTCCACCGGTAGGTGGCATGCTTTCCCGTATACTAGCCTGTAAGGGGTTGTTCCGATAGGGGTCTTGAAAGCGGTGTGGTACGCCCAAAGAGCGTCATCCAACTTTTGGGGACCAATCCTTCCTCGATGTGCTTACCGTCTTCTCTAGGATGTTCTTGATCGCTCTATTGGAAATTTCAACATGGTCACTGATCACTCCGTATTTTACACCTTTTTTCTGCATGTTTGCATGCCATTTAGATCGCTCAAATCGTGTTTCTCACATTTATTCGACAATATTGCGATGCTTTTCATGATTTGTTTTTTTTGTCGTATTTCAGGAGATTTGGAGCGATTTGGAGTGATTCTGAGATGCACCCACTCCGGAGTGTCACCGACGACTCTCTTGAGGGGTATTTTGCGATTGGAGAGGAGTGGAAGAAGAAAGAACGTCGTAGGAGCGACGAGGAGGCAAAAATAAGAAGAATGGGCATTTTCAGCATGCCACTCGACCGAGTGAAGGAGTCACCCGGCCGAGCATAGACAGCCCGCTCGGCCGGCCAGATCAGACACGCAACAGAGCCAATATCAGTGTGCACTCGGCCGAGCATCGCCATACCACTTGACCGAGCACCGAGTCATCCCTCGCCCGAGTGGAGCCAAGACGACAGCATCAAAAATGTTGAACTCTCTGGAATCCGTCAGTCAGCCCCAAAGACCGACTCGGCCGAGTGACGAACGACCGTCCGCCCGAGTGAAGAACGCCCATCGGCCGAGTGAAGAAAAGTCACTCGGCCAAGTGACTCCCGAGGAGACGACCCCCAAGACCCCCAACTATCTGGAATCTGTCAGGGTCTCTCACTCGGCCGAGTGACATTTGTCACTCGACCGAGTGATCCGCGCTGCCTGTAGCGTAAACTGCGATTTTGAGGCTGCGCAGGGGCATTTTCGTCAGGATTTTTTGGGCGATTTTGGGGGGTATTTATCCCCAGTTTTTAACCTAGTTTAGGGAGCTTTTTCAGAACTTTTGCAACCCCTTTTTGATTTACTTTTTAGGAATTAGATTTAGCTTTTAGGGAGGAGAGAAAAGTGATATTTTGTTGGATGCTATCTTGTTCTTCATTGGTTTGTCTCTCTCTCCCTCAAAAACTCCATTTTTATTGATTTATTGAATATAGCTATGAATTCCATTCATTTTACTTCTGAATTTCTATTGGATTTGATTATGAATTGTGAGTAATTTCATCGTCTTAGGGCGTAGGGATGAACCCTACGAGCCCAATTTCAAATTTGCGATGAATTGGTGAAATAATTGCTAGGATTGATTAGGGTTAGTTTGTGATTGATTTAATACGAATAGCTAGGGATTCATACCGATTGGGATTTGCAAGAGATTAGATCCCAACTCGATAGGAAGCCCTAGAAATTCGAATTGGGTTGCAATTGGATTTCTCCGGAATCGGTTTGCAAGAGATTGGACCGAAACTAGGGTTCTATACCAATACCCGTTTGCAAGAGATTGGACGGGTAGGAACTATCCCAACCTAGGTCGTAGCTGGAGTTTGCACGAGAGTGGGCTCGAGATACGATTGAACAATGATGTTGTTCTTCACGCTAGTTAGCCTAGGTTAGGGTTTGCAAGAGATTGGACCCTACCCTAGGTTCGCTATAGACCGTCAATAGCGCGAGAGCGTGAGCTTGGTTCTATATTTAGTTGCAACTAGTTCACCCGAATTTCAAGTCTAGCAATTGTGAAACCTACGAATCACGATGATGAGATACGGCAAGTAGCGGGGATTCCCTATCCCTAGGCGTCTTTATTAATTTGTTATTCCTTTTATACATTTGAATGATTGTGACCGAGTTTCTGCGAACATTCCTTGACTTTTCCTATAGCCAGGTGATTGAAGAAGACACTGTTATTAGGCCTCCCTGTGTTCGATACCCACTCGCCGCTACACCGTGCGCTTGCGGTAAGACTACAGTGTCACCGCTCTGGGACGTGTATCCGGGGCGCGATCAAGTTTTTGGCGCCGTTGCCGGGGAGGCAATAGTGTTTGATTCTACCTACCTAGCTATTTTTTCTTTTTTGTTCTATTATTTCTATTTTTATTTTGCCCTTTCGTTGTGCTAACTATTTCTTTGAAACTCTGTTTTTCCCTTGCATGTACACGAGATCCTCGGCGAACCCCGATGAGATACTATACGATCCAGAGATCGAGCGTACATTGAGGAGGATCCGAGCGGAGAGGAGTCCCGTTACGGAAGGAAATTTTATGACCCATCCTGAGACACCCGAAGAATTGGCAGAGTGAATGGCGAGGATTATTTCCATAAGAGATAGGCTTCGGCCTAAGACTTCTTCCACGACCTCGTCCATAGCCATGCCGGAGTTGGCAGCCGACAAAAATTTCGAGTTGAAGACCGGATTGGTGGTTCTTATGCAACAAGATCCTTTTCATGGGAACTCCCATGAAAACCCTCATTACCACATCCAGCTCTTCCTATCTAAGTGTGCCACCTTCCAAATGCCGGGCGTCTCCGTAGATGCTATCAGACTGCACCTCTTCCCTTTCACACTCAAGGAAAAGGCATTATATTGGTTGAGGACGCAAGCTGAAGGAATCTTCACCACTTGGGATGAATTGGCGAGTGCCTTCGTCGACAATTTTACCCGCCTTCCAAGACGGTGAAGATAAGAAGTGCTCTCATGTCCTTCAAGCAAGGACCACAAGAGACTCTCTATGAAGCATGTGAGCGCTTCAAGGACTTGCAACATCAATGCCCCCATCATAGCATTGAGGATTGGGAGCTTGTCCACAGTTTCTACAATGGACTCCAACCGGGCACGAAGCAGATTATTGATGCCACCGCAAATGGAGCCATTTTGTCGAAGACTCCCGATGAAGCTACGACCTTGCTTGAGGAGATGGCCTCGAACAACCAACAGTGGGGCGACGAGCGAGGACACTCTTCATCCTCCTTGAAGCCGTCTAGCATTTATGAGGCCAAGGCCGTCGCGGAGCTAGCCAACAAATTTGATTCTCTCCACAAGGTAGTGGAGAGATTGGAGAAATTCATTACGGAGCCTCAAGGAGCCCCTTCTAAATCCACGCCGACAAATCATATGAGCGATTGACAAGACCAATCCCAAGCCATGTATGTAGGAGGAGAGAAAGGAGAAGGAGCTTTGGAGCAAATTCAATATGCCGCGGGGAATTCCGGATATTGGGCCAACCCGGTCGCTAGAAACCATCCGGGTTTCTCATATGCCAATAATGATGGTGCATTGAACCCCCTACCTCAACAACCTCCTTAAGCTCGGGCTCCACCACCACAACCCAATTATCAACCACGGGGGCCACCGCAACAAAACTTCCCACAAAGGCAACAAGTGGGACCTTATAGGCCACCCGGGTATAATCAAGGGTGGAGAAATCCCAACCCTCCACAAGCTCAACAACGTTCGGATTTTGAAGCTAAGGTGGATGAGTTTATGACGGAACAAAGAAAGATTAACGCCACTTTGAAGGCGGGACAAGATTCTCTCACCACCGTCATCGCTCAAATTGTGGAGCAACTTGCTTTGCTCAATAGGAACAACCAACAATTGCCGGCTCAACCCGAGCCGAATCCACGGGGCAACACCGGCCATATCAATGCGGTCATTGCGGTTACAACAAGAGGAGGGAAGGATACCACCCCCCATGACTCAAATTAAGGAACCCGTGGTGGAGACTATACAAGAGAGCGAGCCGACAATTGAAGTTGGAAAAGAGAAGGATTCGCAAGAAGGAGCAAAGTCTAGAGAGAAAGAGCTTATTGATGAGCGCCGATTTATGCCACCGGTGCCCTTCCCTCAACGGCTAGCTAGAGCCAAGATGGAGAAACGGCTAGCCAAGTTTCTCGAGTATTTGAGAGGGGTGAGCCTCAATATCCCCTTCCTCGACGCTCTAGTGGAAATCCCATCTTACGCCAAGTTCTTAAAGGACTTGATTACGGGAAGGAAGAGGGAGGAGAAGATCATGCTCGCAGAGGAAGGGACTTGGTTCACAAAGAGGGAGAAGGAGCCCACCAAATTTAAAGATCCAGGGAGTTTCCGGATTCCTTGCACTCTAGGCGGTGTCCCCTTACAAAAAGCATTGGTAGATTTGGGGGCTAGTGTTAGCCTCACGCCTCTCTCCATGTTCCGGAAGTTGAATACCTGCACGGATTTGAAGCCTACCGACATGCGGATTCAACTAGCGGACGGGAGAATTACAAGACCGGTTGGGATCGCAGAGGACATCCCACTCCAAGTTCCGGGGGGCATATGTTTGCCGTGCGATTTCATGATAATGGACATCAAGGAGGAGGGCGACACATCGCTCATACTTGGACGCCCATCCCTCGCCACCGCCGGTGTCATCGTCGATGTGCGGGACGGGACTCTTACCTTGAACGTCAGCAACATCGAAGTGGAGCTCCATATACCGAAGGCAATGAAGCACATGCCGTATCATGAGGAGCTAGATTACATGGACCTCCTCGATGAGGTCATTGAAGAGGCGATCCCCCACTCCATCGGTGCACCCCACGAAGATAGCTTCAAAGAAGGCCTAGATTTGGCCGAGAAAGAGAAGATGGAGCACTCCTCCGATATCTCCATGGTGATTGATGATGGCGACGCTGATGTCGCAAGAATACGGGAGCTCTGCAAGCTCTCGAAGTTGAGGACTCCGAAGAAAGCTCCGCCGATACGACGATCGGTGTCACCGGCAAAGTCGAAGCCCGGAACAAGCTCTAGCTTGGGGGAGCCACCCCCCGACATTGCCCATGACGAAGGGGCGCTAAGGAAGACCACACACCACCATGATCCAAATCCGAGCGGTCTTCCCAGAAAATTCGACGGGTGCATCTCATATGCACCCAACATCCCGCGCTAAATTGAAAATTTAAAGGGGTCGAGCTCAAGACCTTAAATGAGCGCTTGTCGGGAGGCAACCCGACAGTTATCACATTATTTATATTTTAGTTTTTATTTTTATTTTAGACTTTATTAGGATTTTTGAGTCGTTTACCCGAAAAATTGTGACAACGGGTCCTATTTTCTTTGATAGGAGGAGGAGAAAAGGATATCTACTATATGGAGGATGACCGAGGCGAAGAAGAGCGCTCCAGGAATGCGATAGAGGCTTAGGAGGAGGAAGAAACCACCTGGAGAAAGAAAAATAGAGAGTAGAGCCAAAACGGAGCACTAAAGCAGAAAACAGAGCCTCACTCGGCCGAGTACCATAGTCACTCGGCCGAGCAAAGAAAGCCGTCCGCCTGAGTGGCGCACCAACGAGGGAAGTCTGCTGCACCCAACTCTCTGTCTTTTTTTGTGATTTCAGTATAAAATGCCACTCGGCCGAGTAAATTTCTTCATTCGGCCGAGTGAAACTGATACCCCCTAGGGCAAGTGTCTGCCGAGTAGCTTGTGCCACTCGGCCGAATGGACTTTTTCCACTCGGCCGAGGGTGGCAAAGCCACTCGGCCGAGTCGTAAGCAGAGGGAGAAAATTTAAAAAACTTTTTCGTTACGATCACTCGACCGAGTGACATAGTCACTCGGCCGAGTCGTAACTTCACTTATATAATGCGAACGGGCTCGGCACGAGACTCGAAGTGACATAAACCCCCAAATCGCCCGAACCCGTGTCTGTTGCTCTCCCGCCCGCTGCGATCACCATCCCCTCACCCGATTCACCTCGCCGCCGCCCTCGACCGCCCGACCGCCGGCGGCCGAGTGCCGACCACCGACCGCCGACCCCCCCTCCACCGCCGACGACCCTCCTCGCCGCCGGCCAAGCCCCGGTAACCCCTATTTCGCGTAAAATCCTATTTTCTCCCCATTTTTGACGATTCGAGTACCCATTGAGCCCCTAACTCAAATCGATTTCTTTATTTATCTGTTATACCCCATCTCCCCCATGTATTTTGAATTTTATATGCTGATATCATTGTTTGATGCGCAGGCTATCTTGGGGGAGCTTAGGGGAGCTCTCGGACGAGCTATTGGCTTCGTGGAGGCAGCGTCTTCGCACCTACCCGCTGTTTTGCTCTCGCGGTGTGTTCAGGTACATTCGTTCCATGTTTTAGCACGCCACATTTTATATTAGTTGGGTGAGCACTCGGGGCACACATGCCGCCCCGTACACGGCCACACACTCGGGGAGCTTCCGCCAAGCGGAAGCGGACGGATGAGCCCGGCCCCTCCCACGCTAGGGAGGACTCCCCTCCACCTTCACCACATCACCCCACACAGCCATTACCAGCCGACCCCATCCACCCACAGCCACTTCCAGCCGTTCCCGTTCACGCACAGCCACCACCGGCTACTGTTGTCGGGCCGCTGGGGATTACGTTCAGAGACGACGCACATCGCGTCCGATTTGAGCGTATCGCCCAGCGCCCGATAGTACCCTCCAGGTTCGCCCATTTAGATGACCTAGACCGCCTGGGGGTACTTGAGGGGATGCTCACGTTGTACGACAATGTGGGTTGGCGAGATTTTCTGTCTGTGTCGGCGGACAACTACGTCCGTCCGACACTCGAGGTACTTAGCTCGATCGCCCGGACCGATGAGGGATGCTCCTTTAGACTCATGGATCAAGAGTGTCGAATCACTCTCGATATGCTTAGAGCATTCTTTCAGTGGCCCGCAGTCCCCGCGCCCAACCGAGCCTACGCCCCCACACACATCCCTCCCCCATCTTTCGATTCCCACGCCTTTTGGGCCAGGATCACGGGTTTACCACAGGCCTTTGACCCTAGTAGGGCCAAGGCCTCGGCCATAGTCCACCCCTGCCTCCGCATAACACAGCGCCTTATGGCGACCACCTTTCTAGCGAGGTACGAGCCTGGGACGATGTCGACGCCTGAGCTCTATATGCTCTACGCGATGACTCGCCCCAGAGTTCTGGATAGGGATGGTGTTACGATGGTCCCTGTCGTTGAGATTGACGTCGCTAGCTGGTTTTTGGACCACATCATCGTATCGGTGGGTGCTCACTCCCCGATATGTTGCGGCGGCCTGATCACCCTGCTACCCCTGATGACCGGCAAGGACCTACCGGCCGACCTGCGTCGACATTCGGGCCCCACTTCACTTTCGATAGACGTCATGGCCCGGATGAAGATGCTTCGTCCCCACAGCCAGTGGCACTGGGTATGGTTGCACGGTCCCTTCGATGCTGACTACATGATCCTCCCGAGCCCCGCTTGGACACACATAGGACCAGCACACGAGGACTGGCTTCCGGCGATGGATCTCCTGATCCCCGCTGCCTATGTGCTTGAGGCCGAGGAGGCTGAGTAGGCACACCCTACACCTGTTGACCATGTGATTCCTCAGCCTGAGCCTGCACTTTCTACCGCTCCCGACACCTCTGTCCACACTTCTGCCGGTGTCGGGAGTACACTTATTGAGCCTTCCTCCACGCCCACCACGTCTACCACCACCCCCACCACTACTGTGCCCCTGTCGGTTGAGCCCCTCACCTCTCTGCTACCTGAGCGTCCACCCACCATACTTGAGAGCGGTGACTCTTCCTTCGCTTCCGTCGTGGAGACCCTATCCACTTTGATCTCCGCTGGGGTTTCACCTTTTGGACCCCACACTTCCTCCCCAACAGTCGACCCTTCTGTCTCCACCATAGCTGTCCTATCTGAGAGTGTCATGACGTCTGTTCCCACGTCTGTGTCACTGACCTCTCTTGCCGCCTTGTCACCGATTTTTTCTTCCACTTCCACTGCTGATGCTTCCACCTCTCACCAGCCTGTGTCCCAGCCTCGCACTGAGGCTGGGCATCCACTAGTGAGCACAGCCCCCTTTCCACCCATGCCTGCTGTCCCGATCACCTACACTGCCCGACCAGACAGCCCCGACCTGCTCAGCCTAGACCTGTCCGTCCCTCCGTACCACCACCCACTGACGCCTTAGTTCAGAGCGTTTGTGCTCTTGAGGGGGTGATGAGCGGACACAGGGGCGATTTTAAGGTTCTGTCTTCCACAGTCACCGCCATGCAGCACCGCCTCGAGCTACTTCCCGGCATTCACTTTTGCCTGACCCAGATTCTCGAGCGAATGCCACGACCACCCCCACCCATCAGACTGTTCCACGACCACCACCCCTACCACCACCCACCCAGCAGACTGTGACCCAGCCACCACCACCTCCACCTCCGCCTCAGGACGGAGATGGCGCAGCACCACCAGCTTAGGCACACCCTTGATGCCATTGATATTTTTTGCGGTTATGCTGCCCATTCTCTGCTTGGTCCTGATGATTTTTGCCCACCCCTCCTCCCATCATTATTTTTGTCCATATTTTGATCATATCATTCTATATCCTTTTTCGGGAGCGAGGGAGAGTTTTTTTTGGTGACACGCACATATCTGCATCACTCTTATCCTTGCATGCATCACATTCGCATCATATTTTTCATTTTGTTATTTTTATTTCTTTTTACCATGCATGCATACCCACCCCCACCCATTTCACGTCTCTCGGTGTGCCACACTTAGCACATTGAGGACACTGTGCACTTTAGCTTGGGGGAGTGAGTTCTCACACTATTTGCTTTTATCACTTTTATTTTTAGTTTTTTTTTCACGTTTTTCCACTTTTGCACCCATTTTTCATCACGTTTTTTCTTTTTTACCATGCATCACGATTTTTCTTATTTTCTTTGTGTGCTGCATTGTAAATAGTTTTTATTTTTCTTTTGTCTTTATTTCTTTCATCTCCTGCTAGAGATGACTTTTCTGTGATGATGATGACATGGTGTTAGCTTTTCTCTTTATGCATGCTATATTTGTCATGTCATAGCTTTTTATTTCTGATATCATATGCTATGTTCTGCTTTGCATTTAGAAATAGTAACCCACTCTCTTTTGCTGTATGAAAATGGATGAAATTCTATTATTAGCCGATGTCTGATGATTCATATGTATGCTATCGTAGAAAACACACCAAGATTCACGCATTGATGCTTATATCTGGAGTACTGATTTCTTTTCTCATATCACTTCTTATTGCATGATTTGTACGCTTCACTTCAGGTTGATTGAATTTTTGCTAGCTTTGATAAATCTGGATTAGTTTACTTTTTGAGGTTAAACTGAGTAGATTATATTACCCTGCTGAAGTTGTCATGCACGTCCTATAGAGTGAACTGAGAGTTACATTTTTTTCTTTCTCCACATATCTTGAACATTATTTCTCTATTTTATATTCATTGGTGAATCTCTCCTTAGCAATTCTATTATTGGCATCCCCCGTTATTAAATCACATTGCTCCAAATTCCCCAAAACCCAAAGAAAAAAAATACTTGTATATCCTTCTCTTTGATTTGGGATCATTTGTGTAAATATTCCATTCAAAAAAAGGAGAAAAAGGAAAAAAAGAGAGAAAAAGAGAAAAAGAAAAAGAAAAAGATTTGAGAATAAGTGAAGAAAAGAGAAAAGAAGTTCGAAAACGATCCCATCTCATATCCTTTCTCTCTTTCTTCCTTCTTTTGCTTCTATTTTTGTTTTCTTTGATTTTTGGAGCTTCATAAGAAACGGGGATGTAAATATTGTTTGTGTATGCCACCACGCTTATAGATAAGCTTGGGGGAGAGAATCCAATGATGTGTGAGAGAGTGACTACCTGACGGTGCATGACAACCTAGGCTAAGTAATATTTTATACTCGGTGAGATTGCTAAAGTTTTACGAAATCCAGAAATCTACGCTTAGCATTCATTTCATGAAAACCACACTTTTTCTATTCTTACTATTCTATCGTGTGATATCTCTTATACTCCTTATAGAAAGCATTCAATTGAAAAGTGTGTGATCTACGATATTGTATACCGCTTTAGATGCTTCAGACGATGTTAATCTTAGAATTATTCCATTTTTCATGCTATGTTGATATTCTTGGGTTTTCTATTTCAAATGCACCATTATACTATGATATCAAAATAAAAGTCTTTGACATGTGGTTTATATTCGATGCATGCTATATGAGTAAGCAAAACCCACGTCCTGAGAAAATGATCTAGCAACTTCACTCTTCGTTTTCTATTTTGTTTTTCGTTTTCCGTTTTCCGCCTTTCCGCCGTTTTCTTTATCTTTATCCGCCGGGTTCGCTTTTTACTCATCTTCCTCGAGGACGAGTAAGAGGTAAGCTTGGGGGATTTTGATCACTCCGTATTTTACACCTTTTTCTGCATGTTTGCAAGCCATTTAGATTGCTCAAATCGTGTTTCTCACGTTTATTCGACAATATTGCGATGCTTTTCACGATTTGTTGTTTTTGTCGTATTTCAGGAGATTTGGAGCGATTTGGAGTGATTCTGAGATGCACCCACTCCGGAGTGTCACTGACGACTCTCTTGTGGGGTATTTTGCGATTGGAGAGGAGTGGAAGAAGAAAGAACGTCGTAGGAGCGACGAGGAGGCAAAAATAAGAAGAATGTGCATTTTCAGCATGCCACTCGGCCGAGTGAAGGAGTCACTCGGCCGAGCATAGACAGCCCGCTCGACCGGCCAGATCGGACACGCAACAGAGCCAATATCAGCGTGCACTCGGCCGAGCATCACCATACCACTCGGCCGAGCACCGAGTCATCCCTCGCCTGAGTGGAGCCAAGACGATGTCATCAAAAATGTTGAACTCTCTGGAATCCGTCAGTCAGCCCCAAAGACCGACTCGGCCGAGTGACGAACGACCGTCCGCCCGAGCGAAGAACGCCCATCAGCCGAGTGAAGAAAAGTCACTCGGCCGAGTGACTCCCGAGGAGAAGACCCCCAAGACCCCCAACTCTCTGGAATCTGTCAGGGTCTCTCACTCGGCCGAGTGACATTTGTCACTCGGCCGAGTGAGCCGCGCTGCCTGTAGCGTATACTGCGATTTTGAGGCTGCGCAGGGGCATTTTTGTCAGGATTTTTTGGGCGATTTTGGGGGGTATTTAACCCCAGTTTTTAACCTAGTTTGGGGAGCTTTTTCAGAACTTTTGCAGCCCCTTTTTGATTTACTTTTTAGGAATTAGATTTAGCTTTTAGAGAGGAGAGAAAAGTGATATTTTGTTGGATGCTATCTTGTTCTTCATTGGTTTGTCTCTCTCTCCATCAAAAACTCCATTTTTATTGATTTATTGAATATAGCTATGAATTCCATTCATTTTACTTGTGAATTTATATTGGATTTGATTATGAATTGTGAGTAGTTTCATCGTCTTAGGGCGTAGGGATGAACCCTACGAGCCCAATTTCAAATTTACGATGAATTGGGGAAATAATTGCTAGGATTGATTAAGGTTAGTTTGTGAGGATTCATACCGATTGGGATTTGCAAGAGATTGGATCCCAACTCGATAGGAAGCCCTAGAAATTCGAATTGGGTTGCAATTGGATTTCTCCGGAATCGGTTTGCAAGAGATTGGACCGAAACTAGGGTTTTCGATTGTAATTCTATACCAATACCCATTTGTAAGAGATTGGACGGGTAGGAACTATCCCAACCTAGGTCGTAGCTCGAGTTTGCACGAGAGTGGGCTCGAGATACGATTGAATGATGATGTTGTTCTTCACGCTAGTTAGCCTAGGTTAGGGTTTGCAAGAGATTGGACCCTACCCTAGGTTCGCTATAGACCGGCAATAGCGCGAGAGCGTGAGCTTGGTTCTACATTTAGTTGCAACTAGTTCACCCGAATTTCAAGTCTAGCAATTGTGAAACCTACGAATCACGATGATGAGATACGGCAAGTAGCGGGGATTCCCTATCCCTAGGCGTCTTTATTAATTTGTTATTCCTTTTATACATTTGAACGATTGTGACCGCGTTTCTGCGAACATTCCTCGACTTTTCCTATAGCCAGGTGATTGAAGAAGACACTGTTATTAGGCCTCCCTGTGTTCGATACCCGCTCGCCGCTACACCGTGCGCTTGCGGTAAGACTACAGTGTCGCCACTCCGGGACGTGTATCTGGGGCGCGATCAGCCACTCGTTTGTGGATGATATGCGAGACCGACTTTGTGGTGCACTCCGTATTTCTTAAGCATTGTCTCAAACTTCTTTTCGATGAAGTGACTCCCCCCGTCGCTTATAACTGTTCTCGGGACTCCAAAGTGGGGAATAATTATATGCTTAAAGAACTTGGCCATTACCCTAGCGTCATTCGTTGGGGTGGCAATGGCTTCCACCCACATCGAGACGTAATCAACTGTGACTAGGATGTACTTGTTACCGTTACTTGTCGGGAAGGGTTGCATGAAATCAACACCCCAACGGTCGAACAATTCTATCTCCAAAATGCCTTGTAGGGGCGTCTCATTTTTCTTCGTGATATTTCCCGTTATTTGGCACCTGTCGCATGCTCTAATGTATTCGTTTACGTCTCTGAAGATGGTGGGCCAATAGAAGCTGCTTTGAAGGATTTTTGCAGTGGTTTTAGTGACAGCTGCATATCCCCCGCAAGGTTGGTCATGACAGTGTGACATAATGGAAGTGGCCTCCTTTTTCGGAATGCATCGTCTGATGATACCATCGGCGCATGTTTTGAACAAGTACGGATCATCCCAAAAGTAGTTTCTGGCATCGTGTAAGAACTTCCTGCTCTGATGGGTTGTCATCACATGAGGGATTATGCCGCTCACCAAATAGTTGGATATATCAGCGTACCAAGGTGCTTCAGAGAAGGATGCCGTGAGTAATTGTTCACCGGCATCAATTGGAATGCTGTCGTCTCCATGCCTATGAATTAGCCATGATAGATGGTCTACCACTACATTCTTGGCCCATTTTTTGTCCTTGATCTCTATGTCAAACTCTTGGAGGAGAAGAATCCATCGTATTAAGCACGACTTTGCATCCTTCTTGCTTAACAAGTATTTCAGCGCTGCATGATCCGTATGGATTATTACCTTGGATCCCAGAAGGTAAGATCTAAACTTTTCAAAGGAGTACACCACGGCTAGTAATTCCTTCTCAGCGATGGTGTAGTTCTTCTGAGCATCATCCAAGGTCTTACTAGCATAGTGTATTGCGTGAAGCTTTCCCTCTTTCCTTTGGCATAGAACAACTCCCACCGCTTGATCACTAGCATAACACATCAACTCAAAAGGGAGGTTCCAATCCGACGGTTGTTGTAGAGAGATGATGCCCTCGAGGCTATTTATCTCTGTGTGTATAGCACAAACGTCTTGTTCGAAATAACAGTAAGCTGTTTGGTAATAATTTATCTAAGTTATTTTATAATGTAGTAAACATTAGATATTAACTTAGGTAAAATCCTGAGACTTTATGCAAGGCCAAACAGGTTTCGAGATGAGTATCTCGATCATGGAGAAATGTTTGACCGTCTGAAGCATAAGTCTAAAAAGGTTCGTGGTCGTAGATGTTTCAAGATAAGGATATCAAAACATCGGATAGACCATTGTGTCTTAGTCTTCACCGTTTAGCGATGGCGATGATCTCATGATCGTCTGACTTGGCGAAGTCGAAGACGAGACACATGTGCTCATTGAGAATGAGTTCACTGAACGATCCACAAGAGTTATCATATGGTCATATTGACCAATCTGTCAATGATAACTCTCAGTGTTGATAGGAAAGTTGGTCTTTTGACTTGAGGTCATTTTACGAACCTGTGCGTGAACGGTGCCACTTAGATCACTGACCTAGCTTCGAGGCTAGGCCTGTCAAAAGGTCTTTGATCGGGTGTCACTTGAAGCGTATGAGGAGAGTAATGACCAAGAGAGGATTCGTCTCTCCCGGTCAATGGGAGTTAGTGTCGTAGAGTTAGTTCGGTCTTTAGTAAAATCTCTGATCAGAGTATGTTGGAAGAAGTCCAACATTAGTTGACTAAAGATCGATAGAAACTAACCGGAGTCAAGTTATTGGGGTTGACAGTTTGACCGTACCCTAGACTTGATCTACACGACATAGTTAAGACGAACAGACTAAAACTGTAGAATCATCATGGACACAGTCAGGGTGGTCTCGATAATACTCATGTCGATGAGTCAACCACATAATTATGATTCTGAAGCAGGGACGACAACCACCGCTCGTGGTCACTGTCGTATAGGGCTTCGAGCCCAACCTGTTGTACGGGTCAGGCTATAGGGTCTCACACAGAGTGCGACCTTCGTCTAGTAATAGGTAGAAATTAGTTCGGGAGAATAATTTGCATTTGATGCAAAGGAAGAGAAATTGCATTTTGATGCAAATGATATTTTAAGCTTAGATATGGACTATTTTGCATTTGATGCAAACCGGATTAAATGTGTCGCAAATAGTTTGCGACAACATTTAATGATATAAACGCATAAAAAAGGTTACCTAGATGACGGGATCGTCCCGCTCTAAACGCAAGTTCAAACTACGTCAAAAACCGAGTCCAAATGCACAAGTTATAGCCAAAACAAGTCAGCCCAAACTGTTGGGCTGAACCCAGTGAAAATGGAGGCCCACCAAGCCTGAATTTTCTGGTTAGGGTTTTTAAAAACCCGGGATTTTTTTTGACGGCTGGATTTTCCATCTTTGAATGGTTTTGGCTAACTTTGGATGATCAATTGGAGGGTCAAACGGACTCCGATTGACTTGCCGTTTTTTCTTATGCGTTCACTGTTGAACGCCCTTCGATTTGGTAGGTTGTACCAAAATTGAAGCTCAACGCTGAGGGAGTTAAAATTCACGGAAGTTTGCCCTTTGTGAAAGGCAAACTAACTTAATTAACTCAAATTTAATAGTCCCACATCGGTTGTGGAGAAAAGGAGAGAGTCAGCCGCCTATATAAATAGGGGCCTCCCCCTTCCTCCAAACTCGTCCCAAGCTCCAGATCTGAGCGGCTCCCGTAAATGTTGGAGCACGCTCGGATCTAGGCTTAAATTAATATTCTTCTTCTCCCGATATTTCTGCCTTACTCCTGAGGGCTCTAGCAAAGCCGCGAAGGAGTTCGGATTCGGATTCAGATCCGAAATCTTGGCGAAGGCTTTCACTCACGTGAACTTTCTTCGTTGCATGGTTGGCTTAGCAACATGAGTATTGCTCGCCTCGGGATGCAGAGCTGTTCGAGGAGCGGCTCGGCGTGGGACGAGGAGCGGCTTGGAAGATGGTGTGGAACATCTCGCCTGCCCCAGTGTTGAGATTTCGGGTATGTTTTTAGAAGCTTTCGTTTTAATTATTCGCAGTAGTTTAGATCCCTCTTGGGGAGGTCAAATCCATCCCAAGTTGGCAGAGATCCTGGCTAAGAGGGTCTGGTTCCTTAGGGCTGCATGTTAATTAGATTAAAGTTATTTTTCCGCTGCTATTTTATGTATATGTTCCGTCCGACTTAGGACGTGAATAGAGTTTTTGTGCCCTAAGGGTCCTAGAAAACCCTTCAATGGTATCAGAGCCATGTCTGTATGCTGATTTAGGACTGTCATAATTAATTGAACGCTTTTAAATACAGAAAAATGTTTTCTTTTTAAAAATGATTTTAGATGTTTAAAATTTTATAAGATAAATTTTAAACATGAAATTTTTTAAAATGATGTTTTAAATTTATGTGATAATTTTAAAGCTGATTTTAAAACTTTAAAAATTTATGCGATATATTTAAAATAATTTTAGATGTTTAAAAATTTTATATGATAAATTTATTAAGCATGAAATTTTTTAAAATGGTGTTTTAAATTTATGTGATACTTTTAAAACTGATTTTAAAAGTTTAAACTTTTTATTCGTTAAATATCTTAAGTAGCATGCAAATTTTGTGATATTTTAAAACAAGTTTTTATGAGATAAATTAAAATGTTTTAAAAATCATATTTTTAAATTTAAATGTTAAATTTAAGAATGCATGCTAAAATTGTTTATTTGATAAACATTGTTCTGTTTAATTGTTAAATAGTTGTACACTCTTTTATGCGATAAAATTAGTGTAACTTTATGTTAATGGCTATGTCATCTTATCCCTTATTTGATAACACAAGACAACCTTCTTAGGTTAGCCATTAAGAAACTCGATAAAATTTATGAGATAAATTCTAATGACATGCTATGTTGTAATAAAACATTTAACAACCCTTTAAGACATAGTTCCTGATTAGGGTAGTCCCTTTAATGAAATTTTAATTCTAATTGTTATGATATTAACTCTCGCTTTTGCGTTGTTAGTAAATTTATTAAAATCCTAATAACGATTAGGATAGCACGTGGACCTTATAGTTGATAAGGATTTAATAAAAGTTATTAAACAAATCGTAAAATTTTGAATTTAAGGATGCAACTAGTTGATAGAATTAATTAGTTGTTAATAAAAGCCTTTTACTCTATGGCACGCATATAAAAATGACAAGCTTCATTCAATGGACCATGATCCAGTCAATGTGCTTGGCTAAGTTTGTTGGATCACCCTTTAAGGGATATTGATCCTGGCTTAGTCAATTCCCTGGCTGTGTTCCGCTGAACCGCAATGACGCGAATCATGACTATATGACACCCTGGACTATATCTAAGTCAAATATGTTAGTAATCTTCTTCAAGATTAGCCGTATCCCTCCTTGTTTTATGGGTTGGCAACTATAGGACCCGTGTTCCAGTTGTTGAGCTACACTCAAGCTGTGACATGGCAACCGTGTAGAAACCAACTCCTTAAATACATAAGATGAAATCTAGATTTGACCCAAACCATCGTGTCGTGAATACATCGAGCGTCGGTGTAAGATAAGTCAATGATGTAGTCTGGTTAGATGTAGTCTAAGACCTGACCCAAACCGACATGTCGTGAATACACCTAGCGCCGGAGCAAGTCAGGCTAGACACGAAAACAAGGGTCCGACTAGACTAGATATTGTGATTTGGATGAGCATACTCATGATCACAAATGGCTAGGGGTAAAACTCGAATAAGAGGGTCATATCTAATATGATCGATGAAGAGTCATCTTCCGATTACAGAGTCAAACAACTTGTTGAGCTACACTCAAGGTTGTTAGGCTCAGGGTGATTGGACCTCTTACCCATTAATTTAATTTGATTAAATCGTTCATTATTAAGGCTTAAAATGATCGTAAAAATAGTGGGAGGATATAGATAGATAAAAGCCATTCTACCTATATTTAATATTGAACATATGCTAAACTAGGGCAAGACTATGTTTACCTAAGGAATCAAAATGTAATATTTTAATGGAATTTGTTAACTGGTCAAATAGGTTGATTAATTGAATATCAAGTTAAATTCTAATTGATAGAATTAAACTATATTCTCGTTGACATTAAAATGACCTTCTAAAGAACAGACTTAAGACATATGATTTCATTAAGTTCTGGGTCCAACAAATACATTCACGCTACATGTCACTCGCCTCTATATGGGGCAGCTTAAACATATATGATATTCGAAGTATGTTTCTCCCTACAACTTGTCGAGCTACACTCAAGGTTGTATGTAAAAACAATTTTGATCCACAAAGTTCGAGAATTCAATCAAACTGTTTGAGTCGAATACGAGTGCATGGCGGTGCAAGACTATGCATCCCAACCGGATCTTGAGACAAGCAACGTGTTGAGCTACACTCAAGGTTACAAAGCTCAAGCGTTTGGATACATGAGATGCTTGCATAGCTATTCATTTATGTTGGGCTATTTAATATCTAAATATGATTTAGAAAAGGAAGAAGGCTCTTCGGAAAGTCAATTGAGAAAGTTAGTTATATTTATCATTAGTAAAGGCATAAGTATGAGGAAATGAAAATGTGACATATTTTGATGTCACGATTTCAGAATCATTGTTATACAAAAGACATCTAACACATTTTGACGAATGTCATCACCTTGCTTATGAAGCAATGTTTTGTGTTAGTAATTTGTAATAACTATAATATATTAAATGTTAATATATAAATACACAAGATAGTAGCAAACTTATATGGCAAAATAGACTATGCCGTATCAAGAGACTAAGCTTCACAAGTCACATAAAGAGGGGTCTGACCTCACGTATTATGAAGTCTGCGGACACTTGTGAATCTTATCCTCTTAGATATAATGGCCGAACCCCATCTGTAAGACAGTGGGAGAATGAGTTGTCGAATTCAGTCTCGTACATACTGATGTACCCGAGTCTAGATTAACCAAAATAAGTTATTCTTATATTTTATTAAGACACGTGTTCTTGATGAAACACAAGTCTGATAAAATAAAGAACGAAATGACAAAAGTATTTAAACTGATTCGATTAGATCGAATAGTCTAATACTTAGCTACATAAAATCTTGCGTAATTAAAAGAAAATGTGATGTTCTCTCAGGTCAAGTCTGTTAACACATTGGTATGTTAAAAGATATGAATCACACTTAGTTAGAGTTGGTGCGATCCATAGCAAGTGACTCTGAGTTAAGTCCTCCCTCTGGGTTAAGTCCCGGATAGTAATGCCTAGGTTTTGATAATGTTCTATGAGGACATTATCGATAAGATATTCATTAAATCGATCATTAAGAAGTTGTATAATTACTCGAATCTCGTGAGACGAAGAGTCGAGTTAGACATCATAATTGATGATGACTTAGTCAACTTCTAGGATGAAATTCGGAGTAGTAACTCCGATTTATAACTTGATGCAATCAGAATAGGTCCGTGTGCGTAAATAAATTTTGGAATTTAGTTTATGTGCCCAAGGAACATGTTTCCTCATTTTCTGCAAGTAAATCTTTAAGTTAAAAGATTGGTGCAGAAAGAAAATAGTAAAGTACAATCATGTTGGTCGAGAGCGGTTTTCATCCTAATTCCTATAAAACGGGTTATGATGAAACCGTTTTCGCCAGCAGATGTGTACATATCTACTCGGACCAAACTCGATGTAAACATTAAAGTTGACCATGAAAATTAGAGCATTCACTTATAAGTTCGTTTTTCTAAATATGATTTAGACGAACTAACTTATATGATTTAGCCAGAAAGTTTTCAAGGTCAGTGGGAGCGTATAAATTACATACGAGGCATCAAAGGGATGTAACATATATTTTTGACAAAGTAATCAAAGAGTTCGATACTTTATCAGAAATAGATATGGGCCATTTGAAATGACCAGTAACTAATTTAAAATTATTATCGTAAGGTACGATGAACTGGATAAGATCCAAGGAAATAAAATATTATGGATTCCGAAAGACCAAGTGAATTATTTGAATGAGATTCAAATGGTTTGTCTAACATGAACAAAGAAACCCCTTAAGTCTATAGAGTAGACGGTTTAGCAGATCCACTCACGAAGGCTCTACCACATGAAGTCTTGAAAAACTTATGTGTAAAAACGTTATGAGATATCGAGATAAATGGGCCTGAGTGCAAGTGGGAGATGTAGAGAGATGATGCCCTCGAGGCTATTTATCTCTGTATGTATAGCACAAATGTCTTGTTCGAAATAACAGTAAGCTGTTTGGTAATAATTTATCTAAGTTATTTTATAATGTAGTAAACATTAGATATTAACTTAGGTAAAGTCATGAGACTTTATGCAAGGTCAAACAGGTTTCGAGATGAGTATCTCGATCATGGAGAAATGTTTGACCGTCTGAAGCATAAGTCTAAAAGGGTTCGTGGTCGTAGATGTTTCGAGACAAGGATATCGAAACATCGGATAGACCACTGTGTCTTAGTCTTCATCGTTTACCGGTGGCGATGATCTCATGATCGTTTGACTTGGCGAAGTCGAAAACGAGACACAGGTGATCATTAGAGAATGAGTTCACTGAACGATCCACAAGAGTTAGCATATAGTTATATTGACCAATCTGTCAATGATAACTCTCAATGATGATAGGCAAGTTGGTCTTTTGACTTGAGGTCATTTTACGAACATGTGCGTGAACGGTGCCACTTAGATCACTGACCTAGCTTCGAGGCTAGGCCTGTCGAAAGGTCTTTGATCGGGTGTCACTTGAAGCATACGAGGAGAGTAATGACCAAGAGAGGATTCGTCTCTCCCGGTCAAGGGGAGTTAGTGTCGCAGAGTTAGTTCGGTCTTTAGTAAAATCTCTGATCAGAGTATGTTGGAAGAAGTCCAACATTAGTTGACTAAAGATCGATAGAAACTAACCGGAGTCAAGTTATTGGGGTTGACAGTATCCTAGACTTGATCTACACGACATAGTTAAGACGAAGAGATTAAAACTGCAGAATCATCATGGACACAGTCAGGGTGGTCCCGACAATACTCATGTCGATGAGTCAACCACATAATTATGATTCTGAAGCAGGGATGGCAACCACTGCTCGTGGTCACTGCCGTATAGGGCTTCGAGCCCAACCTGTTGTACGGGTCAGGCTGTGGGGTCTCACATAGAGTGCGACCTTCGTATAGTAATATGTAGAAATTAGTTAGGGAGAATAATTTGCATTTGATGCAAAGGAAGAGAAAATTGCATTTTGATGCAAATGATATTTTAAGCTTAGATATGGACTATTTTGCATTTGATGCAAACTAGATTAAATGTGTCGCAAATATTTTACGACAACATTTAATGATATAAATGCATGGAAAAGGTTACCTAGATGATGGGATCGTCCCGCTCTAAACACATGTTCAAACCGCGTCAAAAACGGAGTCCAAATGTACAAGTTATAGCCAAAACAAATCAGCCCAAAATGTTGGGCTGAGCCCAGCGAAAATGGAGGCCCACCAAGCCTGAATTTTCTGGTTAGGGTTTTTTAAAACCCGGGATTTTTTGACGGCTGGGTTTTCCATCTTTGAATGGTTTTGGCTAACTTTGGACGATCAATTGGAGGGTCAAACGGACTCCGATTGACTTGACGTTTTTTCCTATGCGTTCACTGTTGAACGCCCATCGATTTGATAGGTTGTACCAAGATTGAAGCTCAACGGTGAGGGAGTTAAAATTCACGGAAGTTTGCCCTTTGTGAAAGGCAAACTAACTTAATTAACTCAAATTTAATAGTCCCACATCGGTTGTGGAGAAAAGGAGAGAGTCAGCCGCCTATATAAATAGGGGCCTCCCCCTTCCTCCAAACTCGTCCCAAGCTCCAGATCTGAGCGGCTCCCGTAAATGTTGGAGCACGCTCGGATCTAGGCTTAAATTAATATTCTTCTTCTCCCTATATTTCTGCCTTACTCCTGAGGGCTCTAGCAAAGCCGCGAAGGAGTTCGGATTCGGATTCAGATCCGAAATCTTGGTAAAGACTTTCACTCGCGTGAAACATTCTTCGTCGCATGGTTGGCTCGGCGACATGAGGATTGCTCGCCTCGGGATGCGGAGCGGTTTGAGGAGCGGTTCGAGGAGAGGCTCGGCGTGGGACGGGGAGCGGCTCGGAAGACGGTGCAGAACATCTCGCCTGCCCCAGGGTTGAGATTCCGGGTATGTTTTTGGAAGCTTTCGTTTTAATTATTCGCAGTAGTTTAGATCCCTCTTGGATCCATCCCAAGTTGACAGAGATCCTGACTAATAGGGTCAGGTTCCTTAGGGCTACATGTTAATTAGATTAACATTATTTTTCCGCTGCTATTTTATGTCTATGTTCCGTCCTACTTCGGGCGGAAATAGAGTTTTTGTGCCCTAAGGGTCCTAGAAAACCCTTCAGTTATGATAGGTGCAGAAATGAGAGCTTCTTTTAACCTATTAAAAGCTAGCTAGCAAGCGTCAGAAAACACAAAAGGAGCCTCCTTCATAAGGAGCTCCATAAGAGAGCGAGCCATGCTAGAGAAATTCTTTATATAGCGATGATAGAATCCTGCATGGCCTAGAAAACCACAGATACCCTTAAGATTAGTGGGGGGCGGTAAGTCTTTGATGACCTCAACTTTGGCCTTGTCGACTTCGATCCCCTTAGAAGAGATGACATGGCCAAGAACTACTCCCTCTGTTACCATGAAATGGCACTTTTCCCAATTTAAAGTCAAATTATTATCTTGGCATCGTTCTAAAACTTTAGACAAATTGGCTAAACAAGCATCAAAGTCGGTGCTATAGACGGAAAATTCATCCATTAAAACTTCAATTATATTTTCGATGAAATCCGAGAAAATGGACGTCATGCACCTTTGGAATGTCGCAGGTGCATTACATAATCCAAACGGCATTCTTCGGTATGCGAAGGTGCCGTAGGGGCATGTAAACGTCGTTTTTTCTTGTCTTTGCGATGCAATGGGATTTGGAAGAGTCCGGAATAACCATCAAGGTAACAAAAATATTTATGCTTGGCAAGTCGCTCAAGCATTTGGTCAATGAATGGGAGCGGGAAGTGGTCTTTTCTGGTGGCTTTATTGAGTTTTTTATAATCAACGCACATGCGCCAACCTGTGACAGTCCTAGTAGATATCAATTCATTTTTATCGTTCCTTACAACGTTCATGCCCCCTTTCTTGGGCACAACCTGAACGGGGCTAACCCATCTACTGTCAGAAATGGGGTAGATGATATTGGCTTCTAGCAGTTTTAGCACATCCGTTTTTACTACTTCTTTCCTGTTAGGATTTAGTCGCCTTTAAGGCTCAATGGAAGTAGCGTCTTTATCCTCGAGGTGGATTCTATGGGTGCATATGGTGTTGCTAATGCCTTTCAGGTCGATAATGCTCCCTATCACCTTCCTATGTACTCTGAGAGTTTTGAGAAGGCTTTCAAATTGTGGCTCGGTCAGGAGACACTAACGATGATGGGGTAGGTAGAGTTCTCCCCTAAGAAAGCATACTTTAAATTCATAGGAAGGGGGTTTAGTTCTACCTGAGGGGGTGATGTGCCCCCATCTTTGTTCGCCTGTGAAAAGGATGTGTCCTCTACTACCGGTTCGGATGCGGGGAATTCTTCGTCGGTGGATTCATAAGACGAGCAAGGCGATGATGGAGCATCATGGAAGACGTCTGCAGAGTCCATCTCCATGTGATCAGGTTCCATAGTGCACCTGTCAATAGGAATAGAGTATTCAGATGCGCACACATTGTCAGGTGTAAAGTCAAGAAGGCTTCCCTGATTGATATCACCTTGGAGTGGTTTGGGGTCTACATGCTCCCCATGGTCATGGTCTTCGTAGGTCTTACTCTGGAGGATGTTGTCACCATAAAAGTGTAGAGTGTCTCCCTCGTACTGTACGTAGACTCCGTCAGAGATGGGGACACCGTCCAAGGACTCTGCATCCCGGAAGGTGATCTCAGTGAGGACCGAGAGTACTTGAACAATTGGGTCCTCTGCCGCGAATTCTACCGGCTCGTTGGTCCATACATCATCTACTACGCTCTCCAGTATACTCAAGGCTGCGGCTAGTCTAGCGGTTCAGTTTGACGAGTCGCTCCCCATTGTGCGTCAACTGGTAAAGATTCAATAGTGCAGAGATGCATCACGTCTCCTTCAAAGCTAATATGGATGTCATCCTCAATGGTACCTGCATCAGAGACATTGTTCAATATATGATTCATAACCATCTATTGGTTCTCATTACCTGCTGCGTAGGTTCCTGCTCCGATGAATCGGATTGCATCTAGTAGTTCTCTCGCTGTACATTCGACCATGGTCTCATCCATGCGTGAGTCTTGAATGCCATATGCTTGGTATGGAGAGAAGCTAAACCCATCTGCGTCACTATCAGAATCACTGCTCCAGTGCACATGCATCTCCATTATACCTGATTTCTTACGAGGAATGTTGGTTGGAGAGAAGCGTTAGTAACAAAAGCATAAAAAGAATAAAAAGTATGGAAAGATAAGAGATGGTAAGATTCGCCAACAAATTCTTCAATAGAAAAATAATCCAAGTAACACTGTTACCTTACCTGGCAACGGCGCCAAAAACTTGATCGCCCGTGAACTAACACCTAGAACTCACCTAGCAATGGCACGAACGCCAAGTGCTAAATGTATCCTAAATGCGAATCCCCGGCACTTTTCGTAAGCGTACGGTGTCAAGTAATATTATAAAAGATATCGATCCCATAGGGAAGGTATGAATGTTATTGTCTTGGGTTATTTTTAAATCTCAGAATATAGGTAGCAGTCGGTTTTGAAAGGTTGTTTGTTTGGATTGTGAACAATTAATTAAGACTAGGACTTTAGGACTCACCACTAGGATTGTCGGATGTCGCTGCTTGGTTAGGACTCTTACGTTGTATTGGTTTTATAGGGATTGTCGCATCCAAGATGTGTAATTCATGGTTCTAAGCACCATAAATCTAACATATCGCAATAACCCATAGGCGCACATGACACATGCATTAAGAATCGAAAATATTCATGCCACTCTCGTGGACGGAATGATCTCAGTTCACGCTGCTCTCGTGGGTTAGAGCTTCGATGTATTTTGATGTCTCTTATTGACGCAATGTCGGTAGCCGTCAATTAGTAATATAGTTCTTCGGTGGATCCCATTAAGACACGAGCCGGACATGGTCACGAGTCCCAATTAAATCCACTAACTCCCTAATTAAACCTATATGATACTCCTGAAGCCAATCGATTCCACCGACCTTAGGCACGATCTCAGTATGAGTTCTCCTACAAACTTTGCAAGATCAACCAAAATACTTCCCTTTTATTCCAACACAATCAAAAAATCCTAACTTTGCATCTCAATCCTAAAATGCATGGGCTAATTCATTATCCATATATGGAACTACTCACGCATCATGGAAATAACAACAAAATATTCAATAGATGCAATAGAATTCATTACGGTAATGGACAACATCAATAAAAAGTGTAGAGAATTGTTACCAACGCATCGAGAAGCAATATCAATCCAAAGAGAATTAAGAAGACAAGATTCCTTGCGCGAAAAAATAGTGAAAATCCAAAAACTACTTTATACAAAATAGCGACGGCACAAGTTCTCAAAAAACCTAATTAAAACTAAACTAAGAGTTTCTCTAAAGGACCTTCCTAAAATAAAGCTAAAACGTCCTTAAATACATAGGGGAAAGATCCCAAAAAATCTAAGAAAATCTGGACACTTGGGCCCACAAACTAGGCTGGTCGCGTCGGCTACTCGGTCGAGTAGAGGAGCCTGCTCGGTCGAGTCAGCTACAGGATCCCCTTGGTGCTGCTTCTGCATCTGGCGGATATGGGCTACTTGGTCGAGTAGCCCCTACTCGGTCGAGCTGCAGTAGATACAAAATTCCGCCAAAACGTCGCTCTGTTTCTTTTCGACTCGGGTCGAGCAAGTGAGCTGCTCGGTCGAGTTGCTTTGCAGCTCAGTCGAGCTGGGATGCCTTGGAAGGAAGATCGAAATCTTCATTTGTTTGGTACGAATCGGGTCGAGTCGGCTGTCTGCTTGGTCGAGTAGGTCAGAGCCGTTTCCTATGCGATTTCAGTGTGTCAGCTCGGTCGAGTAGCTGATGCTACTCGATCGAGTCACCTGGGAAACTGATCTAAATCTTGCCATTTCTCGTTCTCTTCTCCTTTTCTCCTCCAATCTCCTTCCATTCCTCGGCGAACTCTCATGGAGCCTTGCCAATGACGTCTCTAACGTGCTGGACGTGTCCATGTCCCAAAATAGCTCCAATTCGCTCCAAAACTCCTGAAAATCCAAAAAGCTATACAAAACTCGAATATGGCGTTAGAAGCGCGATAATATATGAAAATACGGAGTTTGGAGGCGAAAATGACATGAAATGATGCAGTAAAAACATGTAAAATATGGACACATCATTCACCTATCACCGGACAAAATTAAATTGAGCATTTTAATGGACTTTCAAAAGTCCCACATAAATTTGAAAAGAGAAATTAATTTGGAACACCAGAAGTGTCCAGAATCGACCAACTTTGGAACGATGTCACCCTAGATTGATGATGCAAGACATCATTAGCCAATACTGTAAATCTGACGAACCCGAAGATTCTTCAAAAAGGGTGAAACTTTCATTGTCCCATTCAAAAGGGAAAAATGATTACGAGATCATCTCCATTCACATGGACATTGAATCCCGTCACTTTCTCAAAAGAATTTAAGATGATATATTTACTATCATCATTAACATAATCAGACCTTTAGGTCTCTTGAGAGTATTTGAGGGATAAAAGTGGACTTATCCACTCCCTACATAGGGCTGATGATGTACTTTAGAGTACGCATCCATATATCCTCTAAAAATAGTCATTATCAACCCTATTATCCAACCGCAGTCCATCTTTTAACAAGCATATATGACATGTTAATAAATGGCGGATAACACAGGGAAATCAAATAATATTTACAACTGGAATAATGTCGAACACCCAGAAGTTTGTGTTCACACCTAAAAATGGGTAATATAAATAAATCATTAAAATGATTTAAACAGGATTACATATCCATTAAAAATCCAGTTGTATGTGACTACATGGGAACATGCAATTACAATGCAAACCATTAAAATGCCTCTTTAGAACCTATTTATTTGAGCCTGATCACCTCATATAAACAGTTTCTGAGAAACCCTAACGGGGGAAGCGTTTAGAGCATATCTTATAGATTGTGCCATGATGAGTATACATCCCCAAATCACCACTATAAACCATCAAAATGCAGTCTTAGAACTATTTATCGGAAGTAATTACCCCAGATAAATAAATTCCGAGCACTCTGAACAGGGGAAAAACATTTAGAGCACATCTAATTAATTGTGCCCTTGATGGGTCATCATATAAAGAATTGATAGTGAAGATTACATCATGAAGATCCTTCACATTCAGAATTCTTTAATTTCCAGTATTAGGTTCAACAGAAGTATTATAATCATCCATAAGCCTGAAGCTCAATTGACCATTTCAAACATTAATACCTATGATCTGATTATCATGAATTGTGATGAGATCTTGAAGATCCATAATTATGAAACTGTTAAACAGTTATCAGACCTAGTTATTGACAATATAAATATTGTTAAGTTCACACATCCCTGCTGCTAAAAATCCAGCTACGATTGACATACCAAATATAATGGATGCAATCCACTAGTAGCAGAAGTGGATGTCCTCAATGGATGAGAGGACATACCACGCGGCTCCAAAGCGAGAAATAACTCCTGGAGACCCTAAAGCAATACCACCACAAGAAAGTAAGCTCATCTCCATATCCTCTCCCTTTCCAAAACCTCCAGAAGAGATGAATCTAGAATAAATTGAATAATGTACGTACATGCAGATGTGTTTGGATAAAAAACACTTGTCGACAATTATTAACATTTCATTTTGCCATTTAAATGATAAATATCGTTACACACTCTGTTTCCTGAAGCAAACATAGAGATTGACCAATAATGTGGAACAAGACAATAATAAGTTGAGCTGGACTCACTTATGAAATGTGAAGTGTTTGGACCTGAAGTCCTAATATCAAAAGATATCAAACCTGTGGGCAAATCGAGTATTGTATAAATATAAATAAATAAAAATCGTATGCTATAAGCAACAAGCTATAGCTTAGAAGTTTATTTCGTAGAAACCAGGAAGTAATCAAGTAAGATGAGCTTAACTCACTTACAAAGTTATTTAAACTGATGCGTCAGGCTCCTTGGTCATAGTTGTGAAAACCATGTGATTGGCAAAGGAAATTTTAGGCTATGTTGCTATGGATGATGTGACAACATACCCTTATGAATTTCCTTCTTATTTGCCTGGATAGATTTTTGGGACATCTACCTTATGAAATATCATCCTGAAGATGAATAATCATCCTGAAGATGAAATTATCATCCAGAAGATGAATTATCATCCAGAAGATAAAATTATCACCCTGAAGATGAAATTATCATCTTCTGAAATTATCATCTCGAAGATGAAAACATCATCCAGAAGATGAATTATCATCCAGAAGATGAAATTATCATTTCGAAGATGAAAAACATATGACATTAAACTTCATACGCCCGAAGTTAATGAAGAAACATGGTCCTGAAGTGTATGCACATTAAGACCCCTTCCATTTGCTGGAAGAGGGGAAGGATGTCCTAGGTCCTGAAGTGCCTTACTCTAGTGTTTTTGGTACACTCCTTTATCTGGCCAACTGCACGCGACTCTAGAGAGCCCTCTTAACCAGATACAGTGCAGCACCTGCAGCGCACCACTAGAACAAAGATATGTAGCTTCTGTGCTACCTCTAAGGGTCAAGGATCATCCAACATGTTAAATGTATTTTCAGATACAGGTTACAGATCATCGCGATGACTACAACAAAGGTATGAACAATTCCTGGAGACAACAGCAAGGCACGCTTCCAAGGCAACATCAATCCCACCATCCCGAGGGGCTCATCATCCAAGAAGCAAATTATGAGTATGCATAGCCAGGTCACGACTGGGTCAGAGACATGGAGCTACCTACCGAGTCTACATACCACTCCTCTTCAGAAGAGCTCTCTCTCAGATTCAGTAGTTGCCATATATGAATAATACATGTATAGAGGAGCGATGCTTGTATAGATGAGCGATGTCTTGTATTTTGTACTTAGTTTTGGAACATTGTAAGAGATTGATGTATAGTTGCCTAGGAGATCTGCTAGCCTGCAGCTTGTACAGATCAGGGGAAGTCAAATGTAGTGTTGTACTCTTTTTCCTTTGGCTATTGGTTTATTCCCACTGGGTTTTCCATAGCTAAAGGTTTTAACGAGGCAACCTCATTGACTCTGTATTCAGAAGTATCCACCCCTAAATACTTCCACTAATCAGGGAAAGTTATGGAAAACTATACTCTTTTTCCTTGGCTATTGGTTTTTTTCACTGGGGTTTCCATAGCTAAATATTTTAACGAGTCAGTTATCCCTAACTTAGGATCTGGAAGTATCCACCCCTTATGATACTCATAAGTACTATGGATTCTGCAGTATTCATTTGTTGAATATACAACGATGGTTGGATAAGGGGAAGTGTTATGAAATGGGCCTAATGGGCCTAATGGGCATCCACCCACATTGTTTTTTTTGAAAACCCAGAAAAATTCCCAACCCCCTCCCCCTGCCTTCGGCTTTTTTTAGGAGGGTAAGGCGAGAGCCCGGTCGAGACTATGCAAACTGGGGGGTGACCGTCGTGCCCCCAACGGCCCTCGGGTTAGTCCGAGAGGGGAGATGTAGCCCCAGGGTAAATAATTCCACAACAAATTCCACAATAATTACCAAGTCACGGCGGCCATAGGCCTCGAACCCCGCACCCCTTGGCTTTGGAGCGGAATGACTTACCACTAGGACACCCTCTCGTGGGCTACATCTATATATATATACCCACATTGTATATATATATATATACCCACATGGTATACTATATATATATATATACCCACATTGTATACTATATATATATAAATATAAATATATATATATATATATATATATATATATATATATATATATATATATATATATATTCTATAAAGGAGAGCATAATTTGAATTTTGTCCAACGTGGCAGGGGTTTGTCCTACGTGGCAAGTTTTATCCTATGTGGCATTGTAAATTGGGAGGGAAGCTCAAATTTGGGGGGGGGGGATTTGTGTTATGAGGGGGAAAATTAAAACTTCCCTTGTTCTCTGTGCCGAGCAACTGGCCTCCACTTTTGAAAATTCAAAAAGTCGTCATTTTTATCAGGTTTCAAAAGTCATACATCCATCAAAGTTCAAGCTAGCAATTGTCCTCCCCTTTTCAAAATTCAAAAACCCTATCGGATTTGGTCCATCTCCTCCTCAGATCGGCAGCAGATTCGAGCCTTCTCCTCAAATCGTCAGCAGGCACAAAACATGGCTATCTCTCTCTCATATGTCGATCTCGGCAGCAGATCTGAGCCTTCTCCTCCTCAAATCTCTAGCAGGCAAGCTATGGCTCTGGTCGGATCCATGTCGGATATTTAGTCCGGTCTCTGAAAAGGAAATCGAGGCTATTTTGGTATGTAGATCATCATTTTGTAAATTCTTCAATATTGTAAATATTTATAGAAGAAATAATTTGATGCCATTATATGCTTTTGCTTTTTTCTGGTTTCTCTATAAACAATCAAGTGTTGACATTTTGGTTCTTTTTAATTTTGTGAGGAAATGTCCATATTGGCTATACTGACGATACTTTCACAGGACTTTGAGTTCTTGCTATTTTCGTTAAGTTCTTCGTATCAGGTCTAAGTCTTCTAATCAATTTTGTGGGTCAACATTCTTTCGAAAATAGAAAAAAAGAAAAAGAGAAAAAATGGGGGAAAAGGAATAACACGGCCTACTCCGAGGATGTTACTACAGTGTCAGTCCTCTCGACATCGTGAACCATAAAACTTTAATTGAGGGACCTTTGGGTCAATAATTAGCAGAAACAAATTTTTGTTTTGGAATTTTATCAACACAGGATGATAATCGCATTAAACTTTGCTTCCATTTCCCACACTAACCCAAATGAGTGTTCGGCAACATAAAAAAATAAATGGTCAGTTCATGATATCTTCCGAAGATAATTATAGCTTTAACAGGTCAATTGCATTGTATTGTGCTAGCCACTATTGATAAATGGTCGGCAACATAATAAAATCCTTTCAAAAGGCCAATTGCATTGTGCTAGCCACTATTGATAAATAGTGTTTCTTTCTTCTGAATATCCTTTCAGTTGACTTTTGGGTTTTGGCATATCTGATTAGAATAATCAATGAATATTTTGTTATTTTCTTAAGTCTGATGCATGGTACAATGAAGGTTAGAGGATATTGTTTCCTATACCATGATACATGTTTTTGATAAGTTTCTCCTCTGTCGTTTTACATTGCATCACAGAGTCTGTATTAACTGAGCAGTTGGTTGGAATCTTCTGTTGTAAGCTCCTTTCTGATGATGAAAAAATGGAACTAATGCATAAGGCAATTGGTGATAAAATAGTACTGGTTTACTTCTAAATTTGGATTTCCTCTGGTAAGATTGTATCCATCCGCATCCTTTTACCAACATGTCTATGATTTTTTTTTGTTTGAGACATACATAAGAATTAGAATGATGCATTGATGCAATGTGGTGTGATATGCACGTTGAATGCATGTCCTGTGTTAGCTGTATATAAAGAGATTCCATGCAGTTATGCTTGCATCAACTCAATTAATGGAATGACTGATGCTTATGTCTGCTAATCTTCAGGTGAAGGAAATAATTTCTCACTATCCTTCCAACTACAAACAGTCTTTCGTTATTCCTCTACTAGATCTTGCTCAACAACAGCATGGAGGATGGCTACCAGGCTCAACAATGAACACAGTATGTTTGACATATCATAGTTCAGATTTGTTTAACATATCATAGTTCAGATTTGTTTAAGGAAAAGTTTGGTGTCAGAACATATTATGATGTTTGTTGTGAAATATGTGATAAATATAAAACACCAATCTGAAATATGATGTTTGTAAGGAAAAGTTTAAAGGAAATATTTCACTTGGACTATGATATTTGTTAAACAAATCTGAAATATGATTTGTAAGGACTATGATATGTTAAACAAATCTGAAATAAGTTTGGTGTCAGAACATATTATGATGTTTGGTGTTCAGATCTATCACATATGATATTTGTTCAGATTTGTCCATGATTTGAAAGAAAAAGTTTTAAGAAATATTTCAGATTGGTGTTTTATATTTATCACACACACTTTTAAGGAAAAGTTTGTAAATTGTAGAATTGGGTTTGCATGTCATGGAATGGCTTGAATAAGTTTTTTTGCAATATCATTAGATCAATCATTTGTTATTAATGACAACCTATGAGATAACCAGATATTATGTAACTTGTGAGTATGGATCGTTGGAATATTTGTATAATATGGGTACGGGAAGAATTTGTTTTTCACTTGATGCTTGCTTCTAATGTTCAGTTTGGCATAACATCGGCATGTCAAGTAAAATTTCAAAAAATTTCTCCATGTTATCGATATTGGAGCAAACTGTTATTTAGTGATAATTTAAGATAAAGTTGAGTGTTGCATAGACTTTTATGTGCCCCTCTGACAATTACAAATAGAATTATAGAATAATACTTTATTATTGTTGTTATTATCGTGCTTACACCACATACTGCCCTGTTCCACGTCAATTCTGTGTTGTACTTGGTTTTGTTGAAGGCTGTCCTTGAACTGGTGTTTATTAGTATCTGCACTCAAAGTTATAAAAAAATTTGCCAGGTTAGATATTGTATTTCTCTTATATATCATGACTAGGTTAATGATGACGTATTGTATAATACACTTGCTGTTAATTTAGCAGTTCAAATTGTGATTTCTGATCACTCAATGGTTTTCTATAATTTATATAAATCACCCAGAGTCAACCATTTTGGGATTCTCATTTAGCGCTGGAATTTTGGAACTTTGGTGAGCCCTTTAGATCTCATTTGGCACTCTTTTGGTGGAATTTTAGAAAAAAACTGAAACTGAGGTGAGTGGCCCAGGATCACTCTTTTTAATTAAAAGTTCTAATTTTCACTCACCTCACATCAGTTGGAGTTTTTTCTTTTTTTGGCTGTTTAATTTCTTCTTCTTTTGTTAAAAAATTGGTCATAATGTGAAAAATAACAGCTTTAAACGCCAGTTCTGCTTCAGAGAATTCGTGCTTGAGAAAGATGATATTAAACTGAGCCTTAATCATTTGTGATTAGTGCCATGATGTTGAAATTTTGCATTTGATTTTATTTCATTATTCAATTTGGTTTCAAAATTTTGTAAGGTGTAAGTGGATTAAAGTCCCAGTTTTTACAAGGTTAACCTCCTTGGATCTTCTACATTCAAGTTATATTTTTGTCCATTGCTAAGGCATCACTAATCTAAGGTCATTCAGTACCTAAATCTCTATTCAATGGTTGCTTGCTTAATGAATCCGAGGTGATGGGGTTTGATGGAGTTACTAGACAATCACAGGTTGCTTACTCAATTGAATTTCCTGTTTATTCTCGAATTTCCTGGATAGATGAATTTAATGTAATGGATAGATGAATTTAATGCAATGGATAGATGAATTTCCTGTTGAATGGATAAATAATTTGAATCAACAGTTTAAAGAACATAAACTGATTATTCTGCTAAATTATTTCAGCTATCCAGTTTAAAGAACATAAACTGATTATTCTGTTGAATGGATAAATGAATTTCCAGTTGATAGTTTGAATTAGGATAATATTGAGCATAATAATCAGTTTATGTATCCATTCACCTGGATAATCAGTTTATCAAACATATTTGATAATAAACAGTTTGATAGGATAGATAAACATATTTGTTTATCAAACTAACAAACTATCAAACTGAAATTCAAACAGAACATAATAATCAGTTTATCTATCCTATTTGAATGGATACATAAACTATCAAACTAGAAACATATTGAACATATTGGATAGAAGAATTTAAACTGATTATTCTGCTGAATTATTCCTGAACTGAATTATTCTATTGAATGAATAGATGGATAGATGATAATCAGGATAAACTGATTCTTCCTGAATTTCCAGTTTAAGAAATTATTTATGCACGGATAGATGAATTTCCTGTTGATTCAACGCACCTCTATTTATTTATCCATTCAACAGGAAATTCATATATTTGATGCAGAAGATTGTGATAAGAAATTATTTATGCACGGAAGGATAAATAATTTGATTCAGAAGATTATGATAAGAAATTATTTATGCATGAATAGATGAATTTCCAGTTGATTCAAAACACCTCTATTTATGCATGGATAGATGAATTTCCTGTTGATTCGGGAAATCTAATGAAATTATTTATGCACGGATAGATGAATTTAATGCAGAATTTCATGTTGATTCAAAGCCGGGGGTTTATTTTCAGTTTATTATTTTGTTGCAACCCTCTCATTTATTTGTATTTATGTTCTGATTCGGGGTTTTCTTGCTGCTTTCTCATGTTCTTAGATTTCTGTTTGGATTTCTCAAGTTCTTGGATTTCTCAGTTGTTTGTATTTCTACATCAACCTCTTGCCTTCAATTAGGTTCTTCACAAAAAAATCCTGTTTTGTTTTATTTTTTGTCGGATTGGGCTTGGTGCAAACATTTAGGTGGTCTTTTGGAGTTTGAAGTTTCATCCTTTTGCTATTTTGTAATTACTATGTGAAGCTGATACAATTTAGGTTTAGGATATTTCAATTTAGGTAAATTTGCAGTTTATGATATTTCAATTCAGTTTAACATTATTAAACTTCAAACTCTCTGCAAGCTTAACTTTATCTCTAAATTCAGTTTAGGCCAAGTTTCAGTTTAGAGATACATAACTCTGAGACACATAAGTTTGGAGTTTTAGAGATAATGTTAAGTTAAATATTATGTTAAGTTTTAAAGATACATAACATTATCTCTAAAACTTAACATTTCAGTTTTATCCTCTTCACATAACATTACCTTTGCAGTTTAATCCTGTTTTGTATCTCAGAGTTATCTATCTTAACATTATCCTAAACTGAAACTAATGTATCTCTAAAACTTCAAACTTCAAAGTTACATTATTAAACTTCAGTTTAGGCCATTTAGGCCAACTTCAATTTAGGTCTTTTGTAGTTTGAAGTTTGAAGTTTATGCCAAGTTTCAACTTCAGTTTAGGCCAACTTCAGTTCAGGTCTTTTGGAGTTTAATCATCAATTTGGTTTTCAATTTCATCTTTCTTACTGTCCCATTGGGCCTTTGCATTTGGGTACTAGGGTTATGTTTCATTCTTATATTGTTTTCTTTCTGGGAAAACTGTGTTTAGATCATCTAATTGCAATCTTAGTTTGGTAATTTTTTGTGGGTTCTTAAATTTGGAGCCAATTGGCTTCTCATGAATTCGTGGTGTTATTTTTTGTATTCCTTCCAAAGTGGCATATGCAAATATTAGTCTCGAAATCTATATTTTTTGGTTAGATTTATGGCAAGGTGAAGCCATGCCTACTTTTGAGTTGATGCAATCACTCTTCGCGATCAAACATTTCAGAAGAGCAAGAAGCATGCAGGAATATTAGATTTTGTTGTATGGGAGTTAAAATATTTTGATCAAAAGGAAATCCACCCAAATTTACATTTGTTTGTTTATACTGACATTTGATGGCAGTCACTATCCAATTTGCATATTCCCTACCTGCCAGTATGTATATACTCAATGGCCTGCCTAGCGTCGTGTTGTGTAGGCATACACATATACACACTATGAATAAGAAAAGCTATTACATATTTTGACATTTTGATCAATTACCATTGCTACCATTATCTAGAATATAGTATTACTGAATGTGGGTCATATCATATATATATATGCTGCATTTTTTACACTATCTTCCAGTTGTTACAACGAGATATAAGCGTTGATGGGCATTATAAATGGTACATGTTTGAACATTGATGATTGCACCCTCACATTTTGGGGATTATTAAGATTGATTTGTTTTAAATTAAAGTGATGGTGCCGTTTCAAGCACTACAACCAGATGGAATCTCAATTGATGCGGTTTACCTAGGAGAAACTCTAGGAAAATTATCAGAACCACCTTATCTTCTTTTATGTTTTTGTTGCTGATTATATATGAGTTTATAGGTATCAACTAATTGATATTTCTAGATTTTTTCTCAAAATATTAAATTCATCTTTGAAGTACTTTTTAAATTTATTAGCATTAGCATGTTATTGTACAAACAGTTTGTCTAATAATATGGTAGTTATTTGAGGAAGCGCATAGCCTTTTCGTTTATCGGTTGGAAATTTGTTTGCTTCACTTGGAGTTTAGTTTAATAATTAAGCCAATGAATTAAACCAAATAACTGATAACTAATCTGCAAATAGTTTAGAGTGCTTTGTGGATGTAAATTTTAATAATCTTTCTTAAACAACTATGTCATAATGTAAAGTAAATTCATCATGCATACTTGGAATTTATGATTAGCTTCTGGATCTCCAGAATTTTATGTGGTTGCATCCGCCTTGCCTGCAAAAAAGTGCATATAATTAATAAATACTATGGACTAGAAAAGCAGGGAAAATAATATGGACTAGAAAACCAGAGGCAAGAAGCAAATACATATTTCACCAATATTTCTGTTGGTTAATCTATTGGGGCTTGCTTTAAGATATTGGATCCATTGAATGATATGTGTGTGCTATATCAGTGTTAAACCGCAGATCTCCATGTCTTATTAATCGTTTATTTCATGTCCATAATTTTAACACTTCTGATGCAGGACAGATTGAAAACTAATATTTTTTAATATTTACAAATTCAAGCCTGATATTTTTTTAAAATTTACAGATGAGGGACATATCAAAAACAAAAGGGCCAACTCTCTATAATCACCAAAAATTAACGGAAAGGCCACGTGCAACAGCAGTTTATAGAGCCCCTTCATCTTGGCTCTCCCTCCGTTGTCCCAGAAATGAACAGACCCAAAATGGAGAAGAAACATATATCCCAAAAAAATAAGAAGAAGAAATCGATATCCATCGATCTCAAACTCAAGCGCATGGGCTCTTCTACTTACAATGTGAAATTCAGCTTGCTCCTCTTTCAGTCTAAGCATCACTGGCGTATGTATATCAACTCCCTCTCATTTCTCTTCTTCTAACTCTAATTAATATATGTATTGTACCACAACTAGGAATGAATGTTAAGCCAAGTTTAGGAATATTGTTACGTGTTTTTTGTGTTGAGAAAATCGAGAAGCCCATCAATCAAGAATCTACTAACAAATCAACAGATTGGCGCCTATAGAAAAACATGCCAAGAAGCCCTACATCACCTATTTCTGCTTGAATTCGAAGAAATCCCAATTGATAAAATACATCATTTCACACGATCATCAAGCAATGCAATGATTCCAATAAGGGATACCCCCAAAAATCATTGCTCAAATCAAATAAATCCATTGTGAAAATACCAAAATCAATGTTTCTCTATGAAACTGAAGTTACGATCTAATACGCATAAAGATTCCGAGTTTCGACGGAACAATGAATTCAAATATTAAAAGCAATTCAAAGAAAAACGGAAGTTGACTTGAACTTTTGTTAGGAAACAAAAATTTTGAGGGCCCACGTTAAAGCTAAATTTTTGTTCGTTTAAATTTGGAGAGGAAAATAATTTTTGGGTAGAAAAAAGATTTTAAGCGCATACGCTAAATTTTTGTTCGTTTAAATTTTGGAGGGCGAAATAATTTTGTTCGTTAAAATTTTTGTTCGTTTAAGGCCGAAGGCACCCGCGTCGATTTTTTTACACTAATTTATTGTTCGCGCCAAAGGCGCCCACGAAATATTTTTAAGCTAATTTGTTGTTCCGTACCGAAGGCGCCCGCGTCGAATCTGTTGTTCCGCACCGAGCGCTCATGTCGCTAAATATTTTTACACTAATTTGTTGTTCTTTTAAATTTGGGTGTGGAAATAATTTTTTGGAGAATAAAGATTTTGCTGGGGAAACTCTTAAATGAACCGTGCCCGTGGGCACGGGTAATGACTAGTATATATATATATATTTGGCGAGTAAAAGCAAACTTTATTAATCACAATATGTACAAAGAATCAACACTAGCTAGTTCAAGAAGATAACAGGAAGGGAGGGGATAGGGCACAAGCGCCGTCACCCTCCACATCCTATTATCATCCTTTACCGCTAGTCTCTAAAACACACCACAATCTCAACAAGGAAAGAAAAGAATTATCCTATATCACTAAATCCCCAGTTGGAAAACGGAGTAGTGTCTGAAGCCTTTTCCAAATCCAGGTCACGAAGTGCAATAGTGATATCAGACGTAATATCATCAAATAGATTTATTTTCCCTTCTCTTTTCCCATCAAAAATTCTTTGGTTTCGTTGCTTCCATATGTGCCAAACCATGACCCCCAAGGCAGTTTTAGCCAGTACTCCTAAAGGGTCCTGCTTCCTGTAGCGTGAAAGAATCAGATCATAGACACCTGGTAAAGACGATGGTACAATTCCCGTGTATCCCAATTTGAGAAGACATCTGGTGAGAATATAACGGGAGTAGGGGCACTCAAAAAATAGGTGGTTAATATGTTCAGCCGTGTTCAAATCACATAGGACGCAATTTGTTTCAGTCACAACTCCCCAGTTGAAGAGTTTGTCTCTAGTTGGAAGCTTGTCTCGGATGGCCCTCAGTAAGCAAATTGACATTTTTGGAATGTGCTTTTCAAACCAAATAATGCTGGAGTAGGGAAAGAGGGGCTTTGGAACTCGTGTAGCATCCCAGGCAGTGCGAAATGAGAAACTCGGCCCAGCTGTCCAGGACCACGCATCAGGTCCACGGCCTAATGAGATAGGCTGGAGAAGTGTTAGCAGAGGCCGGATACATGGAACATCAAGCCACCCGTGAGGGGTCCAGAAGTCACTGACGCATTTCAATTCAGTGCCGGGAGCAGGAGGTTGAATTAAGTGAAGTGGACCCTTCGGGTGCCAATTGTCAAACCAAAATGAAGTTGTAGTGCCATCATGGACATCGCGTTTAATTAATTTTTGAGAGGTGGGACGGCACCGGAGAAGAAATTTCCATGTCCCTGATTGAGTAGGAGTAGCCTTAGTGGAGAAGAACCCATTAGAGATAGTAACATAATGTCTCCTCATATAGTTCGCCCAGATTCCTTCTGTGGCAAGGAGCCTCCAAGTGAGCCTAACCCCCGATGCAATATTTAGATCTTCCAATAGTCTCAAACCAACGCCCCCTTCCTTCTTAGGACTACATAGATCCTTCCAGGCCCAGCAATTAGATTTTCCCCATATGAAATTCCTGCAAATAGCAGTAATGGATCGGATAACAGAGGGGGGCATACAGTATGCCTGCATCCAAAAAGCCACCATTCCATAGATAACAGAGCAGACTAGTTCAATTTTCACAGCGATGGATAGCAGCAAGGAAGACCAACCAAGCATCCGCTTTTTGCATTTATCCACAAGACGGCTATACAGGGAAGCTTTAGGGTAATTAGATGAAAGGGGCAACCCCAGATAAGTAGTAAACGAAGAGACTCTCCTGACCCCAAGAATACCAGCAAGTCCAATAGGGTCAGACACTCCTTTGCTGAAAATGACAGAGCTTTTGTCCCAGTTGATATGCAAACCAAAGTAAAGATTAAAATCCTGTAGTAACTCCTTAAGCCCTTTGAAAGAGTGGGGATTGGCACGGCAGAATACCAGCAAATCATCAGCAAAAAGTAGGTGTGAAATAGCCCCATATATATATATATATATATATATATATATATATATATATATATATATATATATATATATATATATATATATGAGGCTAGGGGTTTCCTAGCCTTTAACCCTTCACAACAATATCAAGATTAATGTAGTATTTATGAGGATTTTTTGGAGATTTATTGGAGCCCCCAAAACAATGATATATATATATATATATATATATATATATATATATATATATATATATATGAGGCTAGGGGTTTCCTAGCCTTTAACCCTTCACAACAATATCAAGATTAATGTAGTATTTATGAGGATTTTTTGGAGATTTATTGGAGCCCCCAAAACAATGATTTCTAAAGCCCATCACATCAAATAATTTGTGGAGTTTTTAAAGCTGAAGCCCATTGTTGTGCGCAGGCGGGTGGGTGGCCTACGAGTGTGGGATTGGCCTGCGAGCGGCCAACGTAGTCATGCGCGTCACACGCGGTGCGCGTGCACACACGAGAGCGGAGTGCACAACGCGCGCATGCGTTGCATGCACACGGGGGTGGGTCAGAATCTGATTCCGTCCCGGATTTAGCTCAGACCTGTTAGGTTTTTATAGCAATATTAACCTCATTTCAGTTAGGTTTTTGCGCGGATTTTTGAAAGAGAATTTTATGTACAAGTTCGCAATTACCAGTCGAAACTATAGTGTGCAAACTGAGGGCCAAAAGGAGGGTTGTTTCAGAGCGCTCTTTATTGTTTTCTTCCTCCAATTCTACGCGGGTTTGGTTATTTCCTTGAACCAACTACCATAACTTGCAATCCAAGAATATTTGAAGAATTAGTATATCTCCAACTAGACGTATAACAAGTTTTTGATAGGACATGTATTAATCTCGGTGCCATATGCACGCTCATCGTTTGTTTTGCGTTTCTTCAATATATATCGCTGTGTTGCGGATTTAGTAGAGATCATTGGCTCAACGATTCTGGAACTCTGCGAGGCGATTGCTTTCTTGATAAGCCTATCAAGAGAGCATATGGGTTTGTGAACGAATATTCCATTTGTTGCTGTTAGTACATAAACATTACCTTGTGTGTGTATATTTCTACGCTACAGTACATGTTCATATCGGATCAGACAGATTTCGATACCAATTATTGTCTGTACACCTTCGCAGCGAAAGTGAAAGAAAATTGCATGAGGCCCCTGCAGGTTTTAGAAAGAGAGAGTGTTTTGTTGTGAGTTGAGCAGACATCTTTTCGTATCATTTGTGGGGAATAGTAAAAAGGAAAAACTAGATGCAGCTCAGGTTCAATTACCTTACAAAATTAAAATGCTGGGTTTGGGGACTTTTCACATTCCCTTACAAATATCCTAAAAATTTGTTGTAGGGCTTATGTTCAATTAAATTTTTGAACATTACAGCCCATGGGCCTACAGTCTAAATCTTAATAATAAATTAGTTGGGCTGTTTATTGGGCCTGAAGCCTAGTTCATAATAATGAAAATGAGTTTTATTTTTCTTATGGGCCAGCAGCCCCAATCAGATTAATAATTAATTTTGCTTTCTAATTTGGGCTAGAAGCCCAGTTAATCAAATTGCAAATTAATATGATTATTATTTTTGCTATCGAGCCTGCTGCCTGCCTCTAGCTCACAAGCATTACGGATTATGTTATTTTATCTGCTACTTTTCAATTGTTAAATCTCTTAAACATTGGATATTATGTAAAACATATCTCTTGCATTATTAATTATTATTCGGGTTTTCCCAATTGGGCCGGAAGCTCAGTAAATCTAATTGCACGCTTATTTTTTCAATTAAAATTTTGCCAATGGGCATGAAGCACAAGTATTAATGATATTTTAATTTGACTAATTCGGCCTGAAGCCAAGTTAATTCAAAATTTTGACACTGGGCCTGCAGCCCAAATGTTAACAATATTTTAATTTGACTTCTTAGGGCCAGAAGCCTAGTAGATTTTATTTCAATAATTAATTTGTTAATTTTGGGCAAATGGGCCTGCAGCCCAAATATAAATGAAATATTACAATGATTAATTTTTTTGGGCCTGCAGCCCCATTCAAACTATTAATTTATTTTAATTCCTTGTCATGGGCATGTCGCCCAGTATTTCATATTGCTAAAATTATAACACTATTGCTTTATTAATAAATTATGGAATATTAGGATTTTTTCAGAATATAATTATCTTAAGGATCATGCGACCGCTCTACCGTTAGTAAACTAACCTAACGGTGTATGACGTCTCCCCGTGGTCTAAGAAATTATTATATTTTATAGACTATTTTTCCATTTAATATATGCATGTGTTATATACATACGTGGTTATTTATTTTGTGCCTGTAGCATTTATAAACTACATGGATGTTTATATAAGCTAAAATGTGATTTTTGGGATCGGCCAATTTGATACCCTTTTTAAATTTCTTGCAATTTTATTTTCTTTTTGAGAGAATTTGTAAGTGAGGAATAAATGTATTAATGCCAAAGACTGGTGTACCGACAAATGAAGACGGAGACGAAATTTGCAAAATATAGGGACCCATTCTGGGTTTCCAATTTGTATTTTTCTTTTCTTTATGAACTGTATATCGGACTTTGGACTTTGTACGTTTTTGGGTATCTGGCCGATCACCACATTTTACTTATTTTATTCTTTATGCATGAATTTGATTCTTAATTAATTCATGCTTGTTAAAAATTGCATAGATAAATGGAAAAATTGGCAAGCGTCGATTTCAAAGTTCTTGATACCGCAAGAAAGAATTACCTGAGTTGGCGAGTGGACCTGTAGTTTCACTTGCATTCGATGGCCCTCCTTGGCTTAATTTTGGTTCCTTCATTGGCCCCAGCAGTGGCCGATGCTTCTGCTAGTAAGGCCCCAGAAGCGGCCCAATCATCTAGCATCACTCCTACCACTGTCTCTGATGTGGATAAGGCGAAAGCCGTTATCTATATTAGGAGACATATAGATCGGACCTTAAAGGACGAATACCTAACGGTAGAGGACCCAATTGAATTGTTGACAATGCTGGAGGCACGGTATAAACATCAGATTGATGTAATATTACCACGTGCCAGTTATGAGTGGGAAAACCTCAGACATCAGGACTATAAGTCCGTTGCTGAGTATAACTCTGCACTTCATAATAGCACCTCATGCCTGAAGTTGTGTGGTGAAGAAGTGAATGAACAACGCATGTTGGAAAAGACATTTACCTCGTTTTACGAGAAAAATGCAATCCTGATGCAGCAGTATCGTGAACGCAACTTCACGAAGTTCTATGATTTGATCTCTTGCCTACTTAGGACAGAGAAAAATAGAGATTTACTGTTTGTCCCTCATAATTTGCGTCCAGCTAATACTGCCCCTATCCCTAAAGCCCACCATGTTTCTCCCCAGACGTGGAAAAACAAGAAGAAGGCTAAAAAGAACAAAGGGAAGGCTGTAATACAGCCAGCACGAGGAGAAGCAACTCAGACCAACAACAACAACAACAGAGAAATGAGAAACCCACATGGAAGCGTAAGAACACCGACCAAGTGTCAATTCCTAAGAGGAACTGGGAGGATAAATGCCATCGATGTGGCATGATTGGACATTGGTCCAGAAACTGCCGCACTCTTCACCACCTCCAGGAACTGTATCAGGCGAGCCAGAAGTCTCTGGCTGAAACAAACTTGGCAGTTGTTCAGCCGCCAACGAATTTCACTGCAAAGACTTCGAGAATGACGACCTGCTCGATTGAGCCCTATCTTTATTTATGCATTTAAAATCACAAGTAGCTTCATCTTTAGTTTGTTTTTGTACGAACTTTTATTTGAATGTCATTTTACATTTACTTAAATAAAATTTCGTTTTGCTAATAGATGAAGTATTTAATATTGTGGACAGTGCCTCGTTGCACTGGTGTAGCATTAATATTGCTCCCACATACAACGAGACTATAAGATGCAAACTTCTCCCCTTAAATATATAGGAATTTTCCAAGTTTTAAGGATATTTCGTTTAAACGAACATAACTTGAAAACTGTGAATAATAAATATTGAATATCAATATGTAACTCGTCAAGAAGTGGCCAGAAGCCCATCTACTTACGATTTCATTGGACCATCGCCGGGACCCTATATTTACAGATATTCATCTTATAGAAAGCCAACTTGACTGAGCACCAGAAGTGCCTTTCATTGCCATAGTTTTTAACTCGGACAAAATGGACTTGGTCATACTGGATCAGCGATGATGGATGCATCATCAAATGAATCCATTGGAGAACCTGAAGATTCTTCAAAAGATTGAATTTCCTTATCCCCCTTCGTCGTAAGGGCATACTTTTAGAGAGACCTTCCCTCCTGAAAGTGGGATTATAGTCTCCTGGCTTCATTGAGAGAATACAAGGTGACCTTTGCGGACCTATTCACCCCGCAAGTGGCCCATTTTCGGTACTTCATTGTACTGATAGATGCATCTACTAGATGATCTTATGTGTGCCTTTATATTCACTCGCAACCTAGCTTGCTCAAAAGCTTATAATTTGGGTGAATTCACTACACATATCATTCAAGACTTTTGCCAAGCAACTGGCATTGAAATTGAACATCCTATAGCATGTTCATACTCAGAATGGGTTATCAGATTCTCTGGTAAAGAGACTTCAATGGATTTCACGTCCATTGTTAAATCATAGTTGCCTGTTGATGTTTAGGGACCAACACACTGCATTCCGCATCGCTTATCACGATACGGCCCGCTTGTGACCATATCTTATTGCTAATGCCGCTTACTTATGGTTCACCACCAAGTCTTGATAAATGTGAATTTGATGAGCAAAGTCTCATTGAAATAGGCACGCAGTCTAAAGAAGCCTGAAGCTTCTGAGACCATATCATAGGATAAAAAAGTCCTAATCTCGTTATGATCTGCATACTTTTTCTGTGTGAAGATGAGATCCAGAAGATCCTTCACATTCAGACTAAAGTAAATCAATTGCCGGATAAGATTTACGGACAACCAGAAGATTGTTCGTTCACATGTCCCTGCTACCGACACGCCAGCTAGGATTGACATTCCCAAAGATGGATGCAATCCACCAGCAGCAGAATTGGTTGAACCTCAATTGAAAAGAGGACGCCTGCCAGGTTCAAAATATAAAGTTCCTCAAAAGAGGAAGAGTCCTGGATATATTAAAATGATCCAACCACAGGATGCTGAGCTCAGACCAGCAACCTCTCCACTCCTAATTTTCCCTGCAGAGGAAACATGAGAACAATCATTATATTATGTCACGACCCGCTTCCCTAAAATGGAGACGAGACGTGAAAAGGTCTGCACGAGAGTGGAGCTGTGAAGCCCCAAACCCGATAAGCGTCCACAAATACATAAACAGGTCCATGTAACCACAACAGAATAACAATAATAACACAAGGAGAGACTGAAATAAAATTCCACATCTCACAAATTGTCCAACATCAACAATAAGTCCAACATCCAGAAAAGCCACCAGGCTAAAAGAAAAGAGTCCAAGGCCCAGAACAAGGCCAACAAAAGAATATGACATAACAAAGTATAGGTGCTACGCACCGAATACAAAACAACTGTCTAACAAAAGTAAAACACACGATGACACTAGGACTGGTCCCCAGTGTCCACGTGCTCCCCGTCAAACACAAGCTCGGGCTCGGTGTCAGCAAACACCTCGTCCTCAACGAGGTACTCGGGCTCAGGTTCTAACATGTGTCACCCAAAAGAGTAAAGGGGCACATGTCAGCAAGTCTAAAAAGACTTGGGCAAGGAAACTGAAAGTGAGGCATCTAGCAACCTAGCAGTTTAGTATGCATGACATGGCAGTTATAACATGAGTGCACAATTAAATCATGGCAATACAATTTGTACAAGGGGACAATTTATCGGGACAAGACAAGAGTAGCCAAGCTACTATCAATTCAATCAATTCACATTTTGTAGGTGTTTATGCCATTCGCTGAATGGCATAGCATTTCAGACCGATCGGCACTAAACACTACCCAATACCCACACGATTTGGAGCCTGGGGTCCCCGCACATTGAGCTCAGCTAGTGAGCCTGAGGTTGCCCCGCACATTGAGCTCACATTCTTAGTTCACAATTCAATACATTTCGAGCGTTGGGGTTTCCAACTCATTATGCTCGCTTCTGGTCACGAGCCAGGAACACAAGTATGGCGTAGGGAACACCTAGCCGGAACACGCAATTCGGGCATTGGCTATCAACCAACACATGGCCCGCTTCTGGAACACGAGCCAGGAACACAACATTGTAGCGAAGCTGCGCAATCACAGCAATACCTAAAGAATGCGAGGTCATGACAATTTATTTGCGTACCGTTAATTAAATTAAACGTGACAGGCGAAATGCAATGACATGAACATATTCGCGTACCGTTAATTGAAAGTAAACATGACATGGTAATTGTGCAACATGCTAAAAGTCGGAACTAGCTTCGTTGTCAAGCTAGTTCCCCAATTTGCACCTAGGCGAGTATCATTTCGTCGCCTAGCCTCTTTTACGCCTACAACAAGCAAATGGCCTAAAACGTGGCCTAAACCCTAAGTGGCAAGTTTCACTTGCCTAGCACCGGGGATTGACGATCACTTCGTCACACGGATGCTATCTACGGGGGAAATCGCTGTTTTGGGGGAGACAAACATCAAACACATGAAATTAATTAGGGTTTCACCAAAATTATCAATAAGTTATGAAAACAACGGTAGAACGATTTCTTACCAAGAGGAGACGGAAGAAACACTCCGGGGAACCCTAGGATCAGATCTGGAAAAGATTGGAGAAGTTTGGAGAAACTAGGGTTTTGGGGGATTTGGGGATTTTGATGGGTTTTGGTGAGATTTTGGGGAAGATGAGAGGTGGATGGAGTGAATGGTTGGATTGGATGATGATTCTAGGGCTTGGAATGGAGGAATGGAGCTTGGAGGAAGATGGGGGCTGAAGGGGGATGTTTTTAGGGTTTTGGGTCGTGTTGGAGAAGAAGAAGTCGTTTGGGAGGGGTATTTATAGGTTGGGCTGGCGGCTGCCCAGAAATTAGGGTTTTAACACTGGTTAGTCGGTCAAAGAGCAACCACTGACCGACTAGTTTGGCAACTAGTCGGTCGGTCGACCAACGCAGACCGACTAAGTGCAAACAGTAACTCCTGAACGAAAATAGGATTCTAGAGTTAGTCGGTCCATGAACAAGTACTGACCGACTAGTTTGGCATCTAGTCGGTCGATGAACGTTCTTAGACCGACTAAGAGTGAACAGTAGCTGATACAAAAATAATTTGATGAGTTAGTCGGTTCAAGAAGTATTGCTGACCGACTAGTTTGCAACCTAGTCAGTCAACCAACGTTCTTAGACCGACTAACGATAAACAGTAACTCCTGAGAAATTTAGAAAGCTAACTAGTCGGTCCAAGAAGGATTGCCGACCGACTGGATCGTCATCTAGTCGGTCGGTGGCCCTTCTTACACCGGCTAATGAGCACAGAAAAGTACCGATACGGAGTGCGAGGCCCCGGTATCGATTCCTAAGACTCCTAGGCTTGATGTAACAGTTAGATACGACCGTTATGAAGTCCATCACGAGTGACATACTTCGAAATCGACAATCCTAAGGAAGAAGCGAGAAAATACGACGAATCGATCGAAAATGAAATCTACGGAGACAAAAACCACACCAGAGGAGAAAATCCATCAAAACATATATTATATTATATTAAATCCAGATACATGAAAAGCAGTCGTTACATCCTCCCCAACTTAAGAAAAATTCCGTCCTCGGAATTTCCAAAAATTCACGAGTCCGGAAACAAAAGTGGGAAACGCTCTCGCATCTCATCCTCATTCTCCCAAGTAGACTCTCCAGGTGAACCGTGTCGCCACATCACCCTCACAAGATTGACAATCTTGTTCCGAAGCGATTTCTGACGCCTGTCCAGAATCTGCACTGGATGCTGGTCATACGTCATATCGGGGCGAACGGTAATCTCCGAAAAATCCACCGCATGAGACGGATCGCTAATGTATCGACGAAGCTGCGACACATGGAAAACATTGTGAACTCCTTCCAAAGATGGCGGCAAGGCCAAGCGGTAAGCTACCTCGCCAACCCTCTCCAAAACGTCAAACGGTCCAATGTATCGCGGGCTCAACTTTCCACGCTTCCCGAAACGAATCACACCACGATTCATGGAAATCTTCAAGAACACATGGTCGCCCGGCTGAAACTCCAAAGGACGACGTTTAGCATCCGCCCAATGCTTAAAACGGTCCTGAGCAATCCTCAACCTCTCCCGAATATTCCTGACGATATCCACGGCCTCCACGATCATCTCAGGTCCCAACAACTCCCGATCACCAATGTCATCCCAACTCAATGGCGATCGACATTTCCTCCCATAAAGAGCGGCGAATGGCGCCATGCCAATACTCGCCTGGAAGCTGTTGTTGTAAGAGAACTCCACCAAATGTAGATGGTCCTCCCACGAACCCTTGAAATCCAACATGCACGCCCTCAGCATGTCTTCCAAAATCTGAATCGTCCTCTCGGACTGGCCATCAGTCTGCGGATGGTACGCTGTGCTGAAACTCAGACGCGTACCCAAGCTCTTCTGCAAACTCTGCCAGAACTGAGATGTGAACCTCGTGTCTCTGTCAGACACGATACTCACGGGGGACTCCATGAAGTCGCACAACCTCCTGCACGATTCACGTTACATCACTATCCAAACTAGGAAAAGGAAATAAAACGGAGAGTAAAAGAATTTTACCTCCATATATCTCCTCGCTAGCGCCTCAGTGGACTGTCCCACTCGGAACAGAATAAAGTGCGCAGATTTGGTCAATCGATCTACGATCACCCAAATCGCGTCATTCTGCTTCGGACTCCGAGGTAGTCCAGTCACGAAATCCATAGTGATGTGTTGCCACTTCCACTCCGGAATCGGAAGCGGTTGTAGCAACCCGGCCGAACGCTGATGCTCCGCCTTCACTTGCTGGCAAACCAAGCACTTGGCTACACTCCGAGCCACGCTCCTCTTCATACCATGCCACCAATAATTCAGACGAAGATCCTGGTACATCTTGGTGCCACCAGGATGCACAGAATACGGCGAACTGTGTGCCTCCACCATCAACTCCTCTCTAAAATCCCCAGCAGGCACACACAACCTGGCTCCAACCCTCAGCGAGCCATCCTCATGAATCAAAAAGTCAGTCCGCAGACCGGCTTCCACCATCTCCCGAATCCTCACCAGCTTCGGATCCTCGGCCTGGCCAGCCTTAATCCGATCCACGATCGTCGACTGTACCTGCATGTACATCAACGAAGAAGCCTCTCCAGGAAGAACAATCTCCACACCAGACTCGCAAAAATCCTGCTGCAACCTCCACTGCGAGGTCAACAACATCACCGCTGTAAGCCTACTCAAGGCATCTGGAACCACATTCACCTTGCCAGGGTGAAACTGCAAATCAATATCATAATCCGCCATAAGCTCCAACCATCGACGCTGTCGCATGTTGAGCTCCTTCTGAGTGAAAATGTACTTCAAGCTTTTGTGATCGGTGAAAATCTTCACTTTCTCACTCAGCAAGAAGTGCCTCCAAATCTTAAGAGCAAACACAACGGCAGCCAACTCCAAATCATGCGTCGGATAATTCTTCTCATGAACCTTAAGCTGACGAGACGCATACGCCACAACATGCCCATGCTGATGCAACACACAACCGAGACCCTTGCCAGAAGCATCGCAAAAGATCTCAAATCCACCGCTGCGATCAGGCACAACGAGAATAGGGGCAGTCGTCAACCTCTCCTTCAGAATACCAAAAGCACCCTCGCAATCACCCGACCAAACATAAGCAACATCCTTCCGCGTCAACATGGTCATCGGCTCGGCAATACGAGAAAAGTCCTTAATGAATCGCCGATAATAACCAGCAAGTCCAAGAAAACTCCGAATCTCAGGCGCAGACGACGGAACAGGCCACTCCCTGATGGCCCGAATCTTCTCGGGATCCACTGAAATACCATCTACAGTCACCACATGCCCGAGAAAAGCAACTCTATCCAGCCAAAACTCGCACTTCGAAAACTTAGCATACAAACGATGCTTCCTCAAAATCTCCAACACCGTCCTCAAGTGCGAGGCATGCTATTCCTCCGACTTCGAATAGATCAGAATGTCGTCAATAAAGATAACGACAAACTTATCCAAAAAGTCGTAGAAAATCAGGTTCATCAGATTCATGAAAACTGCGGGCGCGTTAGTTACGCCAAAAGGCATAACCACGAACTCATAGTGTCCATACTTCGTCCTAAACGCTGTCTTCAGAACATCTCCCTTCTTCACCTTCAACTGATGGTAACCACTCCTCAAATCCAATTTAGAAAACACCCTCGAACCTCCAAGCTGATCAAAAATATCATCGATGCGAGGCAACGGGTATTTATTCTTAATGGTCACCGCATTCAATCCCCGATAGTCCACGCACATGCGACGCGAACCATCCTTCTTCTTAACCAGCAACACCGGTGCTCCCCACGGAGACACACTAGGATTAATATAACCCTTCTGCAAAAGCTCATCCAACTGCTTCCGCAACTCTTCCAACTCTGCAGGTGCCATACGATACGGCGCCTTCGAAATCGGCTGCGCAACTGGAACAAGATCAATAGAAAATTCCAGAGCTCGATCAGGTGGCAAACCAGACATCTCCTCGGGGAAGACGTCGCCAAAATCTCGCACCACAGCTGGCCACTCCAGCTCCATCTGCATAGCCACAGCCTCCACTGGCCTGGCCCGAAATCTGACAGGACCAAGCGAACTGCTACCACGACTGAACTCAAACACTGGGTGTCCGGGAATCTCGAACACCACCTTCTTCCTCCGACAGTCGATCGTAGCATAGAAGCTCGCAAGCCAATCCATCCCAAGAACTGCATCATAGTTGATGATGTCGTGGACAATGAAATCCGCAAAAAGCTCATGTCCACAGACCACCAACGAGCAAGAATTGCAACCATGATGCACCGAGACCACACCATTCCCTGTGACGATATTCCAACTCTTCAGAAGAGGGGACGTCGACAAGGAATGCCTCTCCACGAAGCTCCGAGAAATAATGCACATCGATGCACCAGAGTCAAAGAGGACTCGTGCAGGAAATGTGCACACCAAAATCACACCTAATAAATCAATTAACAATCAAACCCTATTCTAGCAAACAACCATGTTCAAGCAAACAACACAATTAAACAATCAAAACCAGCTCGGAAAATGACAGCTAGATTGAGGATTACCTGCGATAACCTCATCCACAGCCTCGCTCTCCGCAGCGGTCATCAGAAAAGCCTTCCTCCTCGGCGGAACAGCCTGCCGAAAAGCCTGCCTCTGCGGAACAAGAGCTGCTCCACGTCCAGCAGGAACAGGCGCTCGCTGCTGCAACGGCTGAGCTGCAACAGGAGCCCTCCGCAACGGATCCGCATGCCGACAATCCTTCACGACATGAGAAGCATCACCGCAAACCAGACACTGGCCCAGAAACTTCCGACACTGATCCTTGACGTGACCAGGCTTGCCGCAGAAATGGCAAAACTTCGGAATAGGCCCTCCTGGCCTCTTAAATTGAGCAGACTGATTAGGCCTGAATCCAGGTCTAACCACGGCTCTCGCCTGCTCCACATGCCTCTTCCCAGCACCAACAACAGATCCCCTCCACTGGTTCACGAGCAGCTCCTGCCTCTTGGCAGCGACCAGAACCTTCTGATAAGACTCCCGGTCAGAGGAGGTCACAAAACTCTGGAGCTCCGAAGCAAGCCCCTGCAGGAACCTCTGAGCTCTCTCCTCAGCGTCCTGCACCATCTTGGCGCAAACCGACTCAGCCTCATGAACTCTTGGTGGTACATGTCCACCGACGAGTTCCCCTGCTTCAGATCGATAAAACGCTGCAGCATCTCCTCCCTGGCAGCTTTCGGGAAGAACTCACCCTCAAATCTGGCCTTGAAGGTAGCCCAAGCTATCGGCTCCACCAACAACTTCTCTTCCGCATCCCACCAATTCCTGGCGTTATCCTTCAGCTGCCTCTTCGCCAAATCAACCCATCCAGCCGGGGTGATCTTGGCCATCTTCAGATTGTCCTCGACGTTCCGAATCCATTCATCGGCAGCCAGAGGACCCTCAGAACCATCAAAATATGCGGGACCCAGCTCCCGAAATTGCTTCGCTCCTGGCTCAGAGCGAGGGGCATCCGGAAGAGCCCGGGCAGCTCGAGCAAGTGGAGCATTCTGGACTTGCAAAAGCACGCCCTGCTGCACTTGCATCATCTGCAGCATCATCCGCATCATCTCACCGCTGGTGGGTTCCCGCTCAGGCTCCTCATCATGAGGGAGCGCACCACTGCCCCCACCACGGGTGAAACGCCTTCCTGCCATCTAATGACACAGAGAACGAATCAGATTAGACTCATAGCTTATGACTCGGACGTCGAACTTAGTTTATTGGACATTCTAATATTATTATCGCTATTCCAAAAATCGCAGTTACAGAGTGACCTGCATGGGCCACCACTAAAACCTGTCACGACCCGCTTCCCTAAAATGGAGGCGAGACGTGAAAAGATCCGCACGAGAGTGGAGCTGTGAAGCCCCAAACCCGATAAGCGTCCACAAATACATAAACAGGTCCCTGTAACCACAACAGAATAACAATAATAACACAAGGAGAGACTGAAATAAAATTCCACATCTCACAAATTGTCCAACATCAACAATAAGTCCAACATCCAGAAAAGCCACCAGGCTAAAAGAAAAGAGTCCAAGGCCCAGAACAAGGCCAACAAAAGAATACGACATAACAAAGTATAGGTGCTACGCACCGAATACAAAACAACTGTCTAACAAAAGTAAAACACACGATGACACTAGGACTGGTCCCCAGTGTCCACGTGCTCCCCGTCAAACACAAGCTCGGGCTCGGCGTCAGCAAACACCTCGTCCTCAACGAGGTACTCGGGCTCAGGTTCTAACATGTGTCACCCAAAAGAGTAAAGGGGCACATGTCAGCAAGTCTAAAAAGACTTGGGCAAGGAAACTGAAAGTGAGGCATCTAGCAACCTAGCAGTTTAGTATGCATGACATGGCAGTTATAACATGAGTGCACAATTAAATCATGGCAATACAATTTGTACAAGGGGACAATTTATCGGGACAAGACAAGAGTAGCCAAGCTACTATCAATTCAATCAATTCACATTTTGTAGGTGTTTATGCCATTCGCTGAATGGCATAGCATTTCAGACCGATCGGCACTAAACACTACCCAATACCCACACGATATGGAGCCTGGGGTCCCCGCACATTGAGCTCAGCTAGTGAGCCTGAGGTTGCCCCGCACATTGAGCTCGCATTCTTAGTTCACAATTCAATACATTTCGAGCGTTGGGGTTTCCAACTCATTATGCTCGCTTCTGGTCACGAGCCAGGAACACAAGTATGGCGTAGGGAACACCTAGCCGGAACACGCAATTCGGGCATTGGCTATCAACCAACACATGGCCCGCTTCTGGAACACGAACCAGGAACACAACATTGTAGCGAAGCTGCGCAATCACAGCAATACCTAAAGAATGCGAGGTCATGACAATTTATTTGCGTAGCGTTAATTAAATTAAACGTGACAGGCGAAATGCAATGACATGAACATATTCGCGTACCGTTAATTGAAAGTAAACATGACATGGTAATTGTGCAACATGCTAAAAGTCGGAACTAGCTTCGTTGTCAAGCTAGTTCCCCAATTTGCACCTAGGCGAGTATCATTTCGTCGCCTAGCCTCTTTTACGCCTACAACAAGCAAATGGCCTAAAACGTGGCCTAAACCCTAAGTGGCAAGTTTCACTTGCCTAGCACCGGGGATTGACGATCACTTCGTCACACGGATGCTATCTACGGGGGAAATCGCTGTTTTGGGGGAGACAAACATCAAACACATGAAATTAATTAGGGTTTCACCAAAATTATCAATAAGTTATGAAAACAACGGTAGAACGATTTCTTACCAAGAGGAGACGGAAGAAACACTCCGGGGAACCCTATGATCAGATCTGGAAAAGATTGGAGAAGTTTGGAGAAACTAGGGTTTTGGGGGATTTGGGGATTTTGATGGGTTTTGGTGAGATTTTGGGGAAGATGAAAGGTGGATGGAGTGAATGGTTGGATTGGATGATGATTCTAGGGCTTGGAATGGAGGAATGGAGCTTGGAGGAAGATGGGGGCTGAAGGGGGATGTTTTTAGGGTTTTGGGTCGTGTTGGAGAAGAAGAAGTCGTTTGGGAGGGGTATTTATAGGTTGGGCTGGCGGCTGCCCAGAAATTAGGGTTTTAACACTGGTTAGTCGGTCAAAGAGCAACCACTGACCGACTAGTTTGGCAACTAGTCGGTCGGTCGACCAACGCAGACCGACTAAGTGCAAACAGTAACTCCTGAACGAAAATAGGATTCTAGAGTTAGTCGGTCCATGAACAAGTACTGACCGACTAGTTTGGCATCTAGTCGGTCGATGAACGTTCTTAGACCGACTAAGAGTGAACAGTAGCTGATACAAAAATAATTTGATGAGTTAGTCGGTTCAAGAAGCATTGCTGACCGACTAGTTTGCAACCTAGTCGGTCAACCAACGTTCTTAGACCGACTAACGATAAACAGTAACTCCTGAGAAATTTAGAAAGCTAACTAGTCGGTCCAAGAAGGATTGCCGACCGACTGGATCGTCATCTAGTCGGTCGGTGGCCCTTCTTACACCGGCTAATGAGCACAGAAAAGTATCGATACGGAGCGCGAGGCCCCGGTATCGATTCCTAAGACTCCTAGGCTTGATGTAACAGTTAGATACGACCGTTATGAAGTCCATCACGAGTGACATACTTCGAAATCGACAATCCTAAGGAAGAAGCGAGAAAATACGACGAATCGATCGAAAATGAAATCTACGGAGACAAAAACCACACCAGAGGAGAAAATCCATCAAAACATATATTATATTATATTAAATCCAGATACATGAAAAGCAGTCGTTACATATTACGTACGTACTGGAGAGGTACTGGACAGATATATCACAGTCGTCGACGACGGTTTTGCTTTCGCTATTGCCGTTCACGTCGCTGAATACGACGATGACGTCAACCCACTTTTCTATAGTATGAACGCATAGATTGGCCAAAGTGGGACGAGGCAATAAGAGTAGAGCTGGACTCACTCTTGAAAAGCAAAGTCTTTGGACCAGTAGTCCATACACCTGAATGTGTAAAACCTGTGGAATATAAGTTGGATTTCATAAGAAATTGAAATGAAGGAAATGTGATCATTTTCCTACTGAAGCCTAAACTTATCTGAAAAAGCCAATAAATGCAGCTCATGGACGTTGTGACTGCATACATATACGGCAATATAGATATAGTGATCTATATAAAACTTCTATAAGGGTATACTCTACCCCAGAGATGAAAGAGAGACGTAAAAACGTATTCTCCATAAAGGCTACAAAGATCATTAGTTAATCTTAAGCAATATTCCGCCCGTGTATCTTTTTCGAAAGATCGTTAACAGGATTTGTGATATTAGCCGTGACTTAAAGCAAATAGGATCTCCTGCAGAGACCATTGAGATATCAGATAGCTTTAAGCATACCTTGGAAATGAAAAACCAAGGTATAACAAGGTATTGTCTTGGCTTACATAGCTAACACCTTCGTGGTAGAACCCTTTACTATCCTTCATACAGCTGGAGTTTATGAAGAATAATGTCCATTTGCAACCTATTAAAAATGGATGCTTATTTATGACACCTTCCAGTCGTTGGAAGAGGGGGAGGACATCCAAGGTCCCGAAGAGCCTATCTCTAGTGTACTTGTTACACTTCTTTTTATGGCCAACTGCACGTGTCTTTGATAGAACGTCTGCAGTAAAGCTGTTAACCAGATACTGTGTTCTCCTGGAGAACACCACTAGACCAAGGATAAGCTGCTTCTGCGCAACTTCCAAGGGTCAAGAAATATATATTGCATATGCAGGTTTAAAGATCATTGCAATGACTAAAATACAAAAGGCCGGCCACCTCCTAAATATCTACACATCATCCTCCAATGTCTACTTCTTCTGAGAAGCTCATCATCCAAGAAGCAAGTATTGAAAACGCTAAGCCAGGTCCATCAGTACCTTGCAGACACACTGAAGACTGATTCAAAGAACTACTTTAGTGGAGTCATCTACCTACTTCGAAGATCATTCCACTCTAGAGCGCCACTGCTTTTCAATAGCCGCTAGATGAGTGAAACTTGTATAGATGAGTGATGATTGTATTTTCTTTCAGAACATGATGGATGTATAGACGAATATGAGATGATTGTATAAATACATAGGAGATCTGCAAGCCTGAAGCTTGTACAGATCAGGGGGAGTCCCTCGATAGTTGTACTCTTTTCACTTAAGCTGTTGGTTTTTCCCACTAGGTTTTCCACAGCTAAGTTTTTAACGAGGCAACCACAGTGGCTCTGGATCCAGAAGTATCCACCCCATTAGCATACTGAATCCTGAAGTATTCATATGCTTAAACCAAGGTAATGAAGAGATGAGGTGGAGTGTTGTGAGTTGAGGGAGGCCTTTGGCCTCCCTCCCCTCACTATCTCACCATTTACTCCCCACTAAGTTAGTGGGGAGTCCCTTGGACTCCTAAAGTGGATGAATATATAGAGAGTCATGGCTACTCCTAATTTAGAGTTTATTTTGCGCTTCTTCCAACTATCCCTTAACATGTTTCTCTTTATTCCCCTTTTATTCCCTTTTTATGGGTTTTGGAGGGAATCAGTCTCGGTGCATGCAGATCATGGCGAGGGCGAGAGACACAAGAAGCGGGCTTGCTAATGCTCGCCACTCGTCAAGCGGGGTGTTTATTTAGCCAATGATGTTTTAGTTCAAGTCACGCCATCAACTTCAAGTTGGGGCTGGAAATGGGCTGTGGACGGGGGAGAATATCATGGGTTTCTAAATAAATGGGTGATGAATAACAATTAGCTGTACTCCAACACGGTAAATCTCTCGAAACTGAAAGCTGACAAGCACAAGGATGCCAGCATAGAAAAGCTGGTGCACGCGACTGCAGCCACCCCCCATCTCTCCCTCTCTATGTTCTGTGCGTACAGAGTTAAATGCAAAGCTGGACAACATGCCACATGGAAGTTTTTATGCGACACTTTACGTTCGATGCCGTCTTTTCTGAAGTGACGGCCATTTTATTTATGCGTGAAGGTCGCAGAGAAAACATGGGCCACTGCGTGCTTTGGATGAATGAAGGGCACGGGAGGTTCGTGAGCATAAGCACTTTGGGGACAAGTGAGGTACCGCAAATCTACTGGCCTTTTGTGAGGAGAGTGGAGCAAATATCTAAATAGATGTGGGTGGTGCTTTTCTTTATGAGAAGATGCACGTAAAAAAGCATCCATTTTGCTTTGCCCACCCCTCTCTCTCTGGTTCTAGTGGTTTCTGTTGAAGGCACCTGAGAAATGCTTGGTTGAGATCACTGTGACCACAGGGAGGAAGATTCATGTGTTTCCAACATCTGGCCACTGAGGTGTATCCTTGTTGTGCCTTGCACTGCCCCAAAGGTGGCAATAATGCAAAGGTCTAGCTTTTTTGAGATGTTGAATCATGTTCGTTTGATCACTATAATATTGTACGTCCACTCAAAAAGATAACAATGAAGTCTCTTTGCAATGAACAAAGATAGAGTTTCAGTATTACTTTCTTCAAACCATGCATAATGATTTGCTTCAAACCTCAAAGATCGATTGACTTTGAGTAGAGTCCAGATAATGGCTCACTTGCCTTGTGGAGAATCATTAGTTCCATTTCATCGGTATGCATTGACTTGTGCAAGAGCATATCTCAAAAGCTGTAAAAAAGAAAATAGAAAAAAAAAAGAAACATAACTAAAGTAGTTAAAAGGGTGTTCATTACTATGAAAATGCCTCTAATGTAGTAAGATTTTGAACCAATGCTTGGTAAAAAGCATGAGTGGACTGGGAGCACAAAGGGAAGAAGATATATATGCCTCCTACCAAGAATTCTATGAACATACATAGAATATTTAGGAGATAAGATATGCTAGATGCCAAATATAGTCGAGTTAATCCTTCCTTCTATGTTGCTTTCATCTGGCCTTCTTTTTTCCTTCCCTCCTTTATGTAGTCATTTTCTATCTCTTCCCCTGGAAATCTAAGACAGAATTTGAGGAAGGCTAGAGAGGATTATATACCTCTTAATTACACTATCAAGTTCTTTTATTTATAGGACGAAAATTAAATATACATATTGATAAAACCCTAAGCTAAAGTCGTACAACCACCTAACCTAATCTATTTGTTTGTTTAGTATCACCGTCTTAACACTTCCCCTCAATCTAGAGCATAGATAACATTCATGCCCAGCTTGTCACAGATGTAGTACTCTACTCACTCCTTTCCTAATTGGTTTAGTAAGCATTTCTATCAGCCGATTTATTGACCTGATATGCTTTGTCTTTATTATTGTTTTATCATAGTGTAATCTCACTATGTGACAATCAATTTTAATGTGTTTGGTCCTCTCATGAAAGACAGAGTTGTTAGCTATACATGCATACACACACATATCTAAATGATAACATACTTTCACTTTAAGTGATGACTGGTACAGATTAGTCTTTAGACCTGAAATACACTAAAATTCTTATACGTGGGATGTCTATAATTTAGCTTTTTCCAACCAATAACATTCAGTTGCTACAAGGTATTCAATGGATATAGTCCAAAGTGTGTGAAGGATGGTGACGATTAAGATGGGGTTTATCTTATTCGATATGAGAAGTGAGTGTTGTGAGTAGTTGATATGGACCAAAGTAGAACGAATAAACTTAAATGAAGTAACAAGTTTGATTCATATTGAATACGGTATTACATCATCGACTAAAGTAATTAATGTGTTAATAGTGATTGACAGTTCATTATATCCTAAACATCTTGGTTATATGGTTATGACAAAGATGTTGGATATTGGTCATTAAGCCCAATATGATTTTGATGAAGATTACCACATTATGTTGTTACTAATGACCCTACTTGTTTAAGTCTTAAATTCATCTAAAAGGTTTTTTTGAAGATTCCAGCGTAAGAGCGAAATTTGGACGCAGTTAGCAGTATGGTATTGGTATCTTCATAAAGTCAATAGGATGCTTGGGATGATGAATCAAAGGGGAGAATGTTGGTTCAAGGCAATGGCAAAGCATGCATGAAGCTTGAAGATGTATTTTTATGCTTTTTCTTTTCTTTGTGTTATTTACACTTTATTCTTAGATGCTTTGTATGCATTGTATGCATTCATTATTACTTTAAATAAATTTTTAAAATCATAAAAATATTTTGAAAAAAGTTTTAAAATGATTTAAAATTATTTCCCGAATAATTTGAGCTATTTTTCCATGTATCATAAAAATATCCGACTACTTTTACTATACTAGCAAACTACTTTGAAGGGTAAAAAGAGTGCTTTTCTTTGTTGCTCAAAATAGCCGACTACAGTTGTTTTGATAGTCAACAACCACTGTTCTAGGAGTCGGCTACCAGATGAATTGTAGTCGACTACTTTTGCCCTAGCTGCTTGAAATACACAACTCCCTGTTTTATGGAAAGCTGTCGATTTTTCTGTTGGAATGGCATATTAGGGAATCGTCTTCAACGGATTTTTGAGCCATGTTTAAGCTGAGATTGATGAGATATTTTGCAAATATTATTGAGGATATTTTAAATATTTCCAAGCTTTCTAAAATTCTCTCTTTCTATCTTTCTCTTAAAAAGAGTTGAGCGTTGAATCTTCAGTTGGGAAGTGTAAGCCCTCGAGGCCAATTATTTGTAATTGGTACATCATGTTCAAACTAATAGTATGCTATTTAGTGCTGTTTATCTAAGTATGATTATAAATGTTTGTCTGTATTTTATACTTAAATAAAGTCCTGAGACTTAATGTGAGGTCGAACATATTTCGAGAGGAGAAGTGTTTCGACCATTTGTAGCCTAAGTCTAAAACTGTATGTCACGTCCCGCTTTCCATTGTACTTGGAAGCAAGAACGTGAGCGGGTCCGCATGTGCTTAAAGAAAAGAAGGAGTATTTTTTCTTTCTTCTTTGACTTAAGAACAATTAGCGTTGTGTTTAGCAAAGCAGGTTCTTGCATGCGAGGTTCTCAGAAGCAGCATAAATAGTTATTACAATTTATTCCATAGTTCAAACAACGTACACAAATTAATTAAGGCATATCATGTCTGTACAATTTATATTGAAAGCAAACACACCTGAAGCAACAAATATGACTAAAATAAATAAAAGCTAAAGTAGCCCTCTCTAGTCTTCAGCAGGGAGGATCTCAGCGTCCTCGTAACTCTGATCAGCTGGGTCCACCTCCAAGATAGGATCCTCAAAAGCGAGGTCTTCAATATACTCTGATCATGAACCTAACATATATTTTATAAATTCATTTGAAATATATGTCAGAGATAGCTCGACAAGATTTTAAATAAATAAAAGTAATAACTTGGAAAAAGGAAACAAAAGAGCGTCAGAACATATAAGGAAAACATGTGCATAACATAAGAATATGAGCATGCTGAAATTAAGGACATGGAATTAATCAACAATTAACACATGTTTTGCATTTTACTAAAGTGATGATGGTTTGTTGGTTAAGTATTTTCAGTTGTCTGTGTTAGTGACTAGGTCCATGTCCGTGTAAGTATAATGTTCTTGATACACCCTATCATCGGGGGTTTACCGTGATGCTTTTTGCCATCCCTAACCTGGAAAATGGCAAAGATGCTTGCCTCCATTAGTGTGGTATGGAGGTAGCCGTAAGATGCTCAAGCTACACTTATAAACTCTACTACATGAACCAACCCCACCCCAAAGTGTCTGTCTAGTCATCGACTAGGTTTCATACCATCTGTATTCGATGGTATCACATATGCTCGAGAGATATGTCCTGCCCTCAGTCTAAGATAATTTAGTTTTTGGTAATGAGCAGGTAATAAACCGTTTCTAAAAAGCTGAAGGAAATGATCGTTAAAACATCAACCTAACATGTCAAATGTTATAATCTATGATAATAACAGGGATCAATCAACATAAGGGAAAACACATGATTTCAGTTGCTAGTATTGACAAATATGCTGGAATAATGCTACAATTATACAATTGTCAATTATACTTTAATGATGATTAAAATTTGGCATGTGATATGTTGAGGTAAACATGATTAATGACATTTAATATTATCCATTATATTATGACTGTCATAATAATAACATTTGATGATTCCAGCATTGAGATCTGAACATTATATCTTAAAATTGTATACGATAAAATACTTTCCTGGTCGAGGTGAATTTGGGTGTCCAGGCGATCGTAACGTGAGGCACGATTTATTTGCATCATGGCTTTTTACTATCAGCTAAAGAATTCTTAATGAATTATTAAATTCACTTATAATATACTATTTATCTAATAGGATATACTGTTAATATGTGTGTGAGAGCGAGTGAGTGAGTTAGTGTGTGTGTAATCTAATATATATATATATAACTGTACGTTTATATTACATTAACTTCCATCTAAAATATATATAACTTACTGTTATGTGTGAGTGAGTGAGTGAGTGAGTGTGTAATCTAACATATATATAAAACTGTACGTTTATATTACATTAACTTCCATCTAAAATATATATAACTTTCTGTTATGTAATAATATAATATATTGTTATATATGCCTATAAACTTACGCATTAAATAAACTTACGAATGAAGATATAACTCACGGTTTCTTTGCATTTGTTTTCGTTGCCGTTAGCGTTTTGCAGGAGGGGGTCACGGTGATTGCAGCTTGGACGGCGACGACAGGTAGTCGGTGCTGGCAGCAGTGATTCGACGACAACGGCGGCGATGTCCGGCGGTGCAGGACAGCGAGGGTGGCCGGCATTTTGGAGGTCTGCTGAATTTTTTGAAGGTTGCCGAAAGTTTTGCTCGGAGGGAGGAGTTTTATTGAGGAGGCCGAGGGGAGCGGGAGCTTGGGGGTGCCATGGAGGGAGGTTGCAAGTTTCATTGCAGAGGTGGTGGCAGAGCTTAGACTAAAGGGTTGAAGGTGGCTCGGGAGGTGGAGGGGAGAGGTCGGGTCATTGGTGGGAGGAGGAAGGATATGGTGGTTTGAGGTTGCGACGAAGGGAGGGAGGTTGACGGTGGGAGGTCGACGGAAGCTTGGGGGCCCCGGAGTTGCAGGTGTTCGACTGAGGGTGCGGTTGCAGTTTGAGGGTTGAGTAGATCGGAGGGTTTGGGAGAGGTCACCGGGGTTTCAGGCTGTCGGGGGTTAGGTCGACTAAGGAGGTGGAGGTGGCCGCTTGGAGTGCGGGGTTGTGATTGAGGAAGTGGCTACCGCTGCTTTTGTAGGAGAGAGGGAGGTTAGAGTTTGGGGTCTTGGCGTTAGGGTTTAGAGGGGAGAGAGAGATTACGGGTGAGGGAAAATATGAGAGAGCGTGAGGTTTTATTTTCTTCCGATTGATTTAATGAAGCATGGGAGAAAGTGAGTTGCATAAAAATAGAAAGAATGTATCGATGCATCAGATATACTATTATGTGATCTGTTTTCACCAAATGTTGATGGCGATGATCTCATGATCGTTAGTTTTGGAGAAATCAAAGATGAGACACAGGTGCTCATTAGAGAATGAGTTCACTGAATGAATCAACGAGTGGTACTACATGGAATGCTCATACCAAACTGTTAATGGTAGCTCTCAAGTGATGATAGGCAGTCTGGTTCTTTGACTTGAGGTCATTATATGAGCATATACGTGAATGTTGTCACTTAGATCTCTGACCTAGCTTCGAGGCAGGGCATGTTGAAAGGTCTTTGGTTGGGTGGCACTTTAATCATACGAGGAGAGTAGTGGGCCAAGAGAGGATTCATCTCTCCCATATGTAGGGAGTTAGTGTCACAGAGTCAGTGCGGTCCTTAGCAGACATCCTAGGCCAAGGTCTGTTGGATATGATCCAACAAAGACAAACCTAAGACCGAATGATGTTGATTGATCACAAAGCTATTAGGGGGTGACATTCAACCATTTCCAAGGCTTTGCAGTGGCATATTATTGACGAAGTGATTAAAACTACAGAATTCATCAATAACATTGACAGGGTGGTCCAAACAATACTCATATCAAGGGGTATGCTATGTCATAATGATACCGAACCAGAGATGGCACCTGCTACTCACTATCGTCAGGGGCTATGAGTTCCACCTGTAGTAGGATCATGCTGTAGGGTCTCTCACAGGTTGAGATCCATATCCAAGTAATAAGAGGAACCTGCATATGCTACATGGAAACTAATATGGCCGCAATTGGTTGCAAAGAGGATTTTGGTCACATATGATGTGACCCGAAGACGAGCCTCTCCAGAGCATAGAAAATCCAAACCGGGGTCCGTAAATGTCCTGGACCCAGCTACATTTGCCCGAACATCACTCGGGTTAAGCCCGAGTGACTAGGGTGCGCACGAGATACTATGGCTAGGGCCCCCTGATTTGTAACTCGGGCATGCCCAGCTACAACACAGGCTGCTGCAGGCTGCAGGCTGCAGGCCGTAGCCTTTAGCCAGCGGGTCTATAGCCTGGCTGTAGGCTATAGCTTGTAGCCCGAGTGACTAGGGTGTGCACGAGCTACGGCGGCTCGGGCCCCCCGATTTGTAACTCGGGCACGCCCAGCTACAGCGCAGGCCGCTGCAGACTACAGGCCGTAGCCTGCAGCTGGCGGGTCGACAGCCTGTCTGTATGCCATAGCCTGTAGCTTGCAGGCTGTTGTAGGACGAGCCCAAGGAGGGGTGAAACCCTGTTTTGGTGAAGTTTTTAAGGCAAACTTTGACGACTCGTTTGAGGGGTCAAACGACATTGAAATTGAGTGTTGTCAGTTTCTATGTGATCTCCTCTTGAAGCTATTTGAAATGATATATCATTTGGCTTTTAAGGATTACTAGAAAATGAGAAACAATTGCTCAAAGTTAAACCCTTAAAGGGGAAAACTTAAGTAAAAGTTGACTCTCTGTTTAGTATCACATTAATTAGATGTGCTACTAATCTCTAGGATCTGCTCACCCTATAAATAGGGTCCTCCTCTTCCACCCAAACTTGTACCAATCTTTGATCAAGGGAGCTCATCCTAATTAAGTAAGCAAACCTAGATCAAAAGGCGACCAAAATTTTCCATCTTTTCCATCTTTATTCCCTCTTGCAGGTTCTAGTAAAACTTGAAGGGAATTCAAATTTGCTCCGAAGGTTGAGGCGGGGGATCCAGCTAAGGCGAACCTTTATGGGGCAAGTGGTCGGCTCTGAGACGAGGTGTTGTGAATGCTTCGGGACGTCGCCATAAGGAAATAGTTTTTGTGACTGCAAAAACCAAGTTATGTTCTTTTAAGAATTTTATTTTTAGTAGTTAATATTAGATCTATAGTTGTGGGGTTGGTTCACCTCTCTCCTTAGATAGTAATGGTCCTACAAATGTTTTTATTTCAGAGGACGTTTTCATAAAAAGTGTTTTATGATTTTTTTTCTTCTTCTGCTACGTCCAACGTCTGCTAAGCTTATGGCTTGGCGATGGTAAAAGACCTATGTAAGCATGTCAAAAATCCAACATTGGTATCAGAGCAGGCTTTACCTTGGATCTAATTTTTCTGCTATTAATATCATGCGTACAGTCGATGTGTTGTATTTCTGTTGTGGCATGTAAATCTATTTAGTTTTATTTTAATTATGTAATTTATAGTGCCTGCAAGCACTCATATTTACGTAATTAATTTTTAAGGATATGCCTCTCTTTGTAATTTATTATTTTTCAAAGGGGAATGCCCTTTTGTAAATATATAGTAAATTTAGGAGATGGAGCTACCCGACGTTGCTAAGGGCGGGAGATCCATGGAGTTGAGATGAGCCAAAGAAGCGCTTTGTAAGGTGTTGCAAGGTGGTTGCCTTATTACTTAGACCATGGAGTTGCCTTAGTTTATTAGGGTGTACTAGAGAGCTTACATGCATTCTGTGATGATTGTAAGTTATTTTCATGCGATGGATAAATTGCAATGTTTTTTGGATTTCACGACATGGAATATAATTTTATATTGCAAATGTTCTACTTCCACTCTGTCATAGTTAGCTAACTTATGGTGATGACGTGGTCCTATGGCATTGTGCAATAATTATATATGCGTTTTGTTTTTCGAAAATTGTTTTCGAAAATTAGATTATATGACAACTACGTCGGATGTCTGTGTCGTGATGTGATAGATTCTTAAAATGTTAGTTTTAGGAATCGCCTAGAATTAGGGTTAACTAATTCGATGAACCCATAAGAGTGTATTTGTTTACATTTCGTTTTAACCTAACTATCGGGTTGTGAGAGCATTTTGGAGGGTTTACTCCAATTGGAGGGTGTACTCCAACCTAGGAGGGTTTGCTCTTTTGTATCCCTGTTTAGGGATTTTAACTCTTGTTTGAGTTTTGGTACCCAGTTAGGGAGAGATTAGTGGAAATCCACAGCTCGGGTGATGCGGGTGGGACTGGAGTAGGCGTAGCCAAACAACGATACATCTTGTGTTTATGACTGCCTTTGTCTTTTTATTATTTGTGTTGCAATTATATTTCTGCATTTGCTCAATTATTTTTAATAATTAGTTTTTAATGCCACTACGCTATTCACCCCTCTTTAATGCATTGCTTAGTGTTCAAGGATCATAACAAAAGAGACCATACTATATGGTAACCATTACTGACAATCTCAGTGAGTTTAGGTGAGAAACTAGTGGCACATCAATCAAATGATTGCGGTTCTGAAATGTACATTTTTTACATGCATCTAGCATCACTGCTATATTTGTATTGGGATCGTAGTGTATGACTAATTGCTACTAAAGTGAAAACTGAGCTTATATAGTCTCACATAGGTGATCGACTCATCATTAGAAATGACAGAGAAAACTTCGAGTGTATGAGATATACTATGGTCAAATGATCACAATGAGTTATAATCGATTTGACTACGAGAGGAAGTTATCATGAAGAGTTGTGATAAGAAAGTAAATCATTTGTAAAGCATTACAAACTCTTTGCTGAAAGAAAAATATAACAAACCATCATCGAAACCTAATCAAAGGAGAATAAACACCCTAAGTCATCAAAACATTACCGACGTTGCAACGGCATTACCGGTAGCTACTTGGCCTAGTAAAATAGTTAGAACCTGACATTGGAAGGTACAGTTTCGTGCGTTAATACTATATATTTGTAGTCTTGGAATTTATATGGTAGAATTTATTTTTGAATTCTATCACTTCCACCTTCTTGATTTGATTAATATTCCTAGCTATTATATATAAACTTATAGTGGTATCAAATCTAGTTTACCGATTCTTTTTTTCATGCTTTTATTGTATCATATTTGCGAGAGATTGATTAGATAATTATGGACTATTATTCAGATAATATCATAATTTTTTAATTTTAATTTTTTATTTTTGACTTGCGTGCATTAGATGTTGTAAAATTATTTTAGGCATGTGTCCCATTATTATGCAATTTATAATTGTAAAGGAAGATCAATTGAATACGACAATCAAGCTTAAATGATCAAGGATGCAAGGAATTATTAGATCAAGGGAGTCTCTTGGAAGATGAGCAACTTCTTCATTTTTTCATTATAATTTTTGTTTAGAAATTGTTTTAGATATTTAAAAATTATCTAATTTAGTAATCTCTTTACTTTGTGTGCATGTATTGTTATGAGATAACATGCTTATGATGTAAACTAATTTTATGCATTTAAATTTGATTTAGTGCATAATAATTCAACTAAAATTTTACGTGATAAAATTTAAGATCTTAAAATAGTTTTAAAATAATTTTAGAATTTTTTAAAATATGTTTAATATTTATATGCCTATGATGTTATGTAATAACATACTTATATTGTGAAATAATTTATTTATGCATGTGATTTGATTTAATGCATAATAATTATATTGATCGTGATTGCTCTACTAGTAGTCATCTAACCAACTGTCTATGATGTTGCTTCGTGGTTTGTATAGTTAATAAACAATTTTTTAAGAGAATACAAATTTGCTTATTTTTAAAATTGTTTTAAAAAAAGTTAGTTAATGATATTAGTTAGAAGAATGAAACCCATTTTAAATTAGCATCACATAGTTTTGTTAAAAACACTTGATTTTATTTTGCTATTTTAATTGGTACCGTAGAAAGGTGCTTTTCAAAAGTTACATAATTAAGGAATGTCTATTAGTGTTTCAAGTATGGAGTATCTATCTTTTATCTTACACTAGCTTGGTCAATTGATTAGTATAAATTTAAATCTTGTTATAATCTTTAAGACTCAGGTTTTCCAATTATATCAATTTTATTAAATTTGAAATTATTTTAAGAATTATTCGTAACACACTGCCATTTCAAAAATGTAAAGTACTTATATACTAGCATTATGGTTGTTGGCGTAAGCCAAGCCATATGCATTATTAATAAGTGATGTAATTTTGGTAATCATGAGATGAATTTAGTAGAGAAACATATATGGTCATTTTGATATTTTTCAAGGATTCATATGTCATTTCTCTAACTAAATAATAAATGAAAATGTATTACTTGGCTCACATAATATACTACTTGTTGGTGATAGTTAAAGTCATAAAGGGATTATGAGGGAAAACCCAAAATTGGGAATTACACAGAGTTGTAACATTTCACATTGTAATTTTAGGATTGAATGGAAAGTCTGTATGGTGGCACCATAGATAGATAAGACATGATCATGTTCTGTGAGAGAAGCTTTTTCTAGGTCAAATATGAAAGAATAACAAGATGCCATGAATGATGAGCCAGATTCTTTGAGGACTAACCAAGTTTGGGACTTGATTATGTCAGCTCCTGTGACGATAAACATAAACACTAGATGTGGGTGAATAGTGTTTACAAAATCAAACACACTTTAAAAATTATCCTCTAATTTTCTACCTAAGATTCAACTAGAGTTACTTAAAAAATCTTGATTAACAAGTGGATAATGCTTGTAAATAGATAGAGAAACAAGCAGCAGAACTAATAAAAGCAAAGATAAACACAAGAGAGCAAGCAATAGAACCAATCGATATTTACCCTGGTTTAATTAACCCCGTGACCTACCTTTACCCCCAAGTCTCACTTGGATAAAATCCACTATAAATCTCTTAACTGAGTAAATTACAACCACCTCAACACTATGCGGATTTTCCAACACCTCAACACTTGAGGATTTTCACAACAACACCTCAGCACTTAAAGGTCCAACCACCTCAACCTACTGAGGATTTCCAACAACAATCACCTCAACGCTTAAGAATTTTACCGGCTAACAAAACAAAAGTGAAAAATACTTGCAAAACATTTCCTTGATAAAGCACAAGTATCATATTGCCTTTATTGAATCTCTTTGTGTAATGTGAGGATAAAGATATTGATTTTGATCTCTAATGGAATGAGGATGAAAGCTTAGGAGATCCAAACTTTTTGGCCAAGAGATTGTCAGAAAACTTGTAGAGCAGCATAGGCCAAAAGAGAGTAGTTTCCTTGAGGGCTTTTGAAATCTTAGAAAACTTAGTTTCTTTTCAAAGAAAATTGATCAGTAAATTCTTGAAATTAATTTCGAACAACCCCCATTTTATAGGCCTCAAAACTTTCCAAAACTGTCCCCAAAAACGGTCAAAAACAGCTAGTTGCGAAAAATTACATAATTGACTAACAGCTAGTTACTAGTCGACTAGTGTACTAGGATTAGTCGACTAATGGCTTAATTAGTCGACTAATCCAAGATTTTAGTCCACTAGCCACAACATTAGAACCCTATACAAAATAGGATGATTTCGGACATGTAGTTAGCCAACTAGAGCTGACCATGGGTTTGTTGACTAGTCCTTTAACTCTAGTCGACTAATTTTTGGTACTCAGCTAGCCATTGTTAGCCAAGATTGCTAGTTGACTGGATATCAATTCTAATCGACTAGTCAACATATAAATTAATATTTTTGGCTGCTAAAACCTAATAAATAATTTCAAAATAAGTTCAAACATTTTAAGAACATTTTATACAATTTCCTAAGTCTGTAAATGAGCTCCAATCAGACTTTTAACATGAATCTAAGAAAAGAGAAAAATACATCAAAAATTACATATCTTTTGAAGCTTTTGATGTAGTCCATTGATCCATCTCTTTGTTTTGATTCCTTGAGCTTCGTAAGTCATGATTAATCTTCTTCTTGACTTTAAGTCTTTATACATTTTTAACTCTTGTACCAACACTAACAACTCGTTAGCACATAAAATTGTTTGCTCATCATCAACATATACCTAGGGGTAACTCAATACTCAACAGGTTAGTGTTCAAGCTAGATACAAGCATTTTATGGAACAAGTGGATTCCTTTAGATGAAAGCATTTTATGGAACAAGTGGATTCCTGTAGATGAAACCATAAATAGATTTAAGATATGCCTCATGGCAAATTGCTACATCTAGTGTACATGTGTAGACTTTGAGAAAACCTTTTTTCCCATTGTGATCTTTTTGAAATAGTATGACAAGCATAAATGGGGAGTGAATAAGGTTTAATAAAACTTAATGATATGCTCATATTTTACACTTTATTTCTGCATATTTCCATGCCATATCGATTGCTCATATCGTGAATTTAAAGCTTAAACAACGATTTCACGATGAATTTTACTTTTTATATGTTTCGTTTGATTTTCAGGAAATATGGAGCAATCGGGAGAAATTTGGAGCTAGGAGCATATATACGCATGCTGGAGCGTTAACGACGATGATATCGAGGAGCTCACTGTTCTTGAAGAGGTCAAGAAACGAAGGGAGGAGAAGATAAGAAGGAAGGAAGGAGGAGAAGAAGAAAAAGATGAAAACTCAGCCCACTCGGCCGAGTGGCACAGCCCACTCGACCGAGTGAAGCAGATACACCCCAGCCCCAGCCAAAGTAGAATGTCAAATGCACTCGACCGAGTGAAACTTTCACTCAACCGAGTGAGAAGCCCACTCGACCGAGTGGAGAGAAGAAAAGTTGGAGGCAGATACTGTTTCTGGAAAAGTCTGCAGGAGATCTCACTTGACCGAATGAGAAAGCCACTCGACTGGGTGAGCCGACCACTCGACCGAGTGGCCAGAGAAGACAAAATACTGATTTTTGAAGACTTTCTACAGAAAATACCACTCGACTGAGTGACAGTTTCACTCTACCGAGTGCGCTGGCCTAGATTTGAGAATTAGGTTTTGCTTCAGGTTGAGTGTATTTTGGTCAGCTTTTTTCTAGGTTTTTGAGTTCGTATAAATAGGTACTTTTGAGAGCTGTAAAAAAGAAATGACGATACAGCTAGAGTTCTAAGGAGAAGTTTTATTTTATTTTGCTATTGCTTAAGGATTGGAGAAAAAAGTTCTTGATTTTCTTTGTGGATTGAAGCTTGGAACACAATTGGTTTGTCTAAACTCCAATTGTTTCTAATTTTTATGATTAATTCTGTTTAGATTTCTTATCTATGATGATTTCTATTGCATCTACTAATTCTATTGCTTTGATCATGTTGAATTGTGAGTAGTCTCTTTGCTCTAGGGCAAAAGGGATGAACACTATGGATTTAAAGTATGATATGTGAAATCTATTGAAAATCCATGTTGATAAACTTGTTTGAGGGTTAGATTATGGTTAATTTACTACGGATAGCTATGGATTTCTAATGGATCTTAAGAGCTCGAGAGAGGATCTTGATCTATAAGAAACCCTAGATATTCGATTTAGATCTATAATCGAGATTCCCTAGAGTTGGTGCACGAGAGCGACCAAAGCTAGCATCTTTATTATATTTCAATAATTATATTCGTCGGTACGACAGTAAGACGAGTACGAACCTTCACGTTGCAGCGAAGTTGAGTTGGAATTGAATTATATTGTCGATCCTAATTCTAATGGTTTGAACTAGGCTTGCGAGAGAGCAGGGTTCTACTTTAGATTATCATAGACTTGCGTAGCGAGAGAGCGTGCGTTGGTTCCCAATTTGGTTACGGCAATTTCACCCTAAATCAAGAGTAGTAATATGGAAGTTCATGTTCACATTGATGCTTGAAGATCTATAGTGGGGATTCCCGGATCCTAGACATTTTTATTGATTGAATTTACAACCGACATTTTATCCGCTTGTGACACGATATATTCCTCCACCATTGTCCCATCTCCGTCAAGTAACCATTATAATACCAACAATTCCTCCCCGTGATTCGATACCTGCTCACCACTTAACTGTGCGCTTGCAGTAAAACTACATTGTTTTGGGAGTACAGCCCGACGTTTTTGGTGCCGTTGCCGGGGTGGCGACGGTATTTTATTTTTACTTGGTTACTTTTTCTATTCCTATATTGTGCTGACATTTTCTGCAGCTTCTCTTTATCTGTGTATGAACACAGGCTCAAGGGCTATTGACAGATTGACATTATTTGATCCCGAGATCGAGAGAACCGTATGGAAGCTTATAGTAGAGAAGAGGCATATTTTAGAGGAAGACAAAATGGTGGCTGAGAGCAATACACCGAGGACGTCAGAATTATTTCCATCAGAGACAGACTTACTCCAAACAATTCTGTTACTTCATCCATTCTCATGCCAGAATTGCCACCAGATAAAAAATTTGAGCTGAAAACAGTTTTAGTGGTGCTGATGCAACAAGACCCTTTTCATGGGAATGTTCATGAGAATCCGCATTATCATTTTCAAATGTTCTTGGTAAAGTGCGCTACTTTTCCGGTTCCTAGTGTATCAGAGGACGCCATCCGTCTGCGGCTTTTTCCTTTCACACTCAAGGACAAAGAAATGTATTGGCTAAAGACGCAAGCGAATGGTACCTTCACTACATGTGACGATCTTGCAAGTGCCTTCGTCAACAAGTTCTATCCAACATCAAAGACTGTCAGGTTAGAGAATTATTTGATGTCATTCATGCAAGGACCCCAGGAATCGTTGTATGAAGTGTTGGATATGGATGACGTTTGTACACCCTTGTAGGGGATGTACGAGGGAATACGGACCTCGAACGTCGCGTACATGAAGTCGTGTGCAAAGGGAATCTGTTCCCTTGCAGAGAGGATCTCTAGATAAGTGGAAAAGTCGCATTATATGTGCATAAGTGCATGCGACATATGGCTAATAAAGGGGGAATATCTTAAGCTTATGTTGTACCATGCATATGGTACAACTTAAGCTTATGTTGTACCATGTACGATGGTACACTTTAGTTAAATTGTTCCAAAGGAACAATTACTCCTAAAATAACTACCTTGGGGGCTATAAATAAGACCCAAGGGTTAGCCATTTCCTTACACTTTTGCATGGTATTCTTGCCTTGCATTTCATTCTAGCGAAGCTCTGCCGAAATCCTTCCTCTCTCTTTATCCAAGTTCTTAATCTAAAAGTAGAGATTTAGATTGTGGATTTAGTAGCCTTACTCCGTTCGTGAGAAGACTCGATCCGTCGTGGCGAATCCGAAGCCGAAGTTTCGAGACTACCGTGCCGCATACGCAAGCGTAAGTCTCAACTTCATTTATCGATCCTAACGCTGTTTTGACAGGATCCAACATTGGTATCAACGCCATACGGGTTCGCCCCGGTCAAAACCACCGCCACGTCGAACCGATGAACGAGGCGTTGTCTTTTTCACGGATGGGTATCCTACCATTTACGGATATGGTAGGAATGCTTCGTGACGGAGAGAACGCAGCGGTTGTTCTTTTCACGTTAGGGTCTCCTATCATTACGGATATGGTAGGAACTCTCCGTGACGGGAAGAACCGACCGTTCATATCGTCAAGCTCGCTCTCTTCATGGATGCTGAGTCTCTATTCATAGGGAATGTGAACTCTCTTCATGTGGAGCGCGTAGTTTACGAACTTTAAAGTGTGTTATTTTTCATTTTTGGCACATGGCCATTAGAGAATAACTACTTTCTCGATGAACGGGTGCTTCATCAACGAACGGGTGCTTCATCAAGGAAGATGATGGTAGTTATCTACATCGGAGAAGATGACTTTTGGTGCATGATCACCATGGCCAAATGGGCTATGAAGGCAACGCACCCCCCTTCCCATGCGGAGGGGCTTGGCTACGGCCAATAACCACCACGGCCACCGCTCCGGCGTGGATGTGCGGCAACCCCAAATAAGGGGGTGGCCGGCCATGGCCATATGGGCCATGGCCGGCCAAGGCCAAATGGCCATGGTCCGGCAATGGCCGGCCATGGCCATGGCCGGACCTGGCCGGCCCCGGCCAGGGCCAGGGGGCCCTGGCCGTGGCCAAGGCCAGGGCCAAGGGGCCCTGGCCGGCCTCGGCCAAGGCCAGGGGCCAGCCTGGCCGGCCCTGGCAGAGGCCAGGGCCGGCGCCTTGGCCACTGCCGGGGCCTGGCCGGCCCTGGCAGAGGCCAGGGCCGGCGCCCTGGCCTCGGCCAGGGCAGAGGCCCTGGCCGAGGGGCCAGGGCCCCTGGCCGGTCAGGGCAGAGGCCCTGGCCGGCCCTGGGCCAGCCTCGGCCAGGGCAGAGGCCCTGGCCGGCCCTGGGCCAGCCTCGGCCAGGGCAGAGGCCCTGGTCGGGAGAAGTTTCAGACCATTATCATTGGTCGACCAATTCGGGTGTTTTGGTCGACCAATTCGGCAAGAGGCCTTGGTCGAACATGAACGTGCCGACTAGCCCATACGGGGCCAAACGACAGTCGTCTGCGCCAAAATTCTCTCATACGGGGGGAAACGCCTGGATCCATACGGGAGCCGGCGACGATAGTTTGCAGAAAAATTCCCAAAAGGGGGATCCGACCTTGGCACGGCTACGGCACATTCCCGACAAATGGTCAGGAAGTGCCGAATATTTCACTAGTATCATAAGGGTACTAAGTTGAAATATACATTTTTTTTGAAAAATATCTTTTTCATAAGTTTTGAAAAATTCGTTTTCGAAAACGCTTTTCCGCTGCGAAGTACTATAAGAGTACTAACATTTGATAAAGTGAGGGAGAAATATTGAAAGTTCCTTTAGATGGTGATTGGAAACATAGTGACCTTTCCGATTCTAGAGTAACATCTTCAATATTTTTCAAAAGTAACTTATCAAATTATAAATATCATTCCAAGTGGGAGTTGAAATTAGAACTATCCAAATGGGATATTCTATTATCACTTCAAATGGGAATTGTATTTTAAGAATTTTTCAAAGCAATTTTTTGATCAAACCTTTGGTTTTGTGTCTTTTGCAGCATTTTAAAAGTAAAATGTCTTCTGCTTCAAAGAATATCGTCGCTGAGTTAAACAGAGGTGAAAAACTCAACGGCGATAATTACAAACTTTGGTCCATCAAGATACAATACATTCTAGAGGAGCAAGAAGTGCTCGAAACTCTAAAGAACGTTATGATTGAACCTGAGTTGGGCACTACGTCCCAACACCGACGAGACAAGGAAGCTTTTGATGCTTGGTCTCGGAAGAACAAGATAGCGCGCATTACGTTATTAAGCAGTATGGCTGATGACATAATGCGCATCTTCCGAGAACATGACCTAGCCATGGACATATGGTCCAAGCTAGAGGAGAAGTTCGGTGGCACATCGGTGTCCAAACTTCGCGCCTTAACTATAAGGTTCGATTCATATAAGAAACGTCCAGATCATTCCATGGGGAAACATCTGCGACATATGGCGAACCTTATCTCGGAGTTAAAGGACGCAGGTCATGTGCTCACTGATGAGCTACAAATCCAAGCAGTTATACGTTCCCTACCAAATGGGTGGGACCAAATGAAGATGCATCTCACTCACAATGAGAGCATCAAGACCTTCAGCGATGTTTTCAAGCACCTCGAATTAGTGGAAGAGCGGCTTGCGGCTGCCAAGCCAAGTGCAGAAGTGCACATGGTTGCTAGTTCCTCACACGGGGGAAAGAAACGAAAAGATCGTTCGAAGTTCACTAACGAACGTAATAAGCAACCTGAGTCTACCAAGAAACCCAAATATAAGGGTGGGCACAAGAAATGGCACAAGAAGAAAGACTTGAAGAGGATCAAGTGCTTCAAGTGCAACAAGCTCGGTCACTATGCTCGTTCGTGTACGAGTGGAGGCGACGAGGTAACTTGTAAATATACTAGTTACATATGTGTTTCTAGTTCAATATTTCTTGTGGAATCTAATCCATTTTGGATAATTGATTCAGGTGCCACCGACCACATAGCAAGGGACAGACGGTCCTTCGTGGAGTATCACCGGATACCCCAAGGAACGAAGTGGATCTATGTAGGAAACAACACACGTGTTGAAGTGAAAGGCGTTGGGACTTGCAAGCTAGTCTTGGACAACGGCCGCACTCTCCTACTTCATGATGTCCTCTTCGCTCCAGATATTCGAAGGAATATAATTTCTGTGGTCGTATTAATGGGTCTTGGCTATAACTGGTTTTTTCATGATTATAATGTGGACTTAAGTTGTAATAATACTCTTATTGGTACTGGGTTTGTATTTAAAGGATTTATTGTAATGAGTACAATGTATGATTCCTCATGTAATGAAAATTTCCTTATTGCAAATTCTAAGACTTATGAGTCTGATGTGATTTGTTGGCACACAAGGTTTGGTCATATTGGACCAACGCGTATGGATAGACTTGCCAAACGTGGCCTTCTATCCAATGTTTCAAAGGTTGAAATGTCGACCTGCGAACATTGCCTTGTGGGGAAATCTTGTCGCAAGCTGTTTGGAACCGGCACAAGGGCCGAGGTTCCATTACAGCTTATCCATTCGGACATATGTGGTCCAATGAATGTCAAGACAAGACGTGGAAAGTCCTATTTCATCACTTTTATTGATGATTTCACCCGATTCGGACATATCTATTTGATATCCCACAAAAGTGAAGCTTTGGCTTGCTTTAAAAACTATATGAGTTTAGTGGAGAATCAATTAGATCGCAAGATTAAGGTCTTGCGAACCGATAGGGGCGGTGAATATCAATCAACAAGTTTTAAGGAACTTTGTGATGAAAAAGGCATAGTACATCAGGTAACTATGCCTTATACTCCTCAACAAAACGGTGTTGCAGAAAGGAGAAATAGGACTTTAATGGAAATGGTCCGTTCAATGATGGCGCAAGCTAACTTACCAATCACCTTTTGGGGTGATGCATTATTGACGGCCGCTTTCATTTTAAACCGCATACCCTCGAAATCAGTTAGCTCCACTCCTTATGAGTTGTGGAACCAAAGGTCTCCTGACTTAAACATTTTGAAACCTTGGGGTTGTGCATCCTACGCACATATTTCCTCCCATAAGTTTGGCAAACTTGGGCCAAGGGGAAGGAAATGTATCTTTATACGATACGCAGAAAACTCCAAAGGTTATGTTTTTGTTAGTCAGGAAGACAATGGTGGGCTAATTGAGTTTGAGTCGAGGGATGTCCCTTTCTTGGAAAACGAGTTTCCAAGACAGGGCGAGATAAGTCAGGACTTATCTCTATTTGAGATTTATGATCAAGAAGGATTACCTCATTCGAGTGGGAGAATTCTTGGTGAAAACGAAAATACGTTTCAACCTTCACCAATGGATTATACGAATGACGATTATCCTATTCCATACGGGAATAATGATCCAAGTGGGAGCAATTCTAACGACATTCCAAGTGGGAGTGATATTAGAATTGATCTAAATTCGAGTCAACAAGGACTTGAAGAATCTCAAATACGACGTAGTAGTCGTACAAGGTTGGATCCTCTAAGATTTGAGGATGAATTTCCGCAAACCTTTATGACTTTACTACAAGAAGATGACGAGCCTGCTACTTTCAAACAGGCCGTATCTTGCCCTGCTAAAGACAAATGGATGGAAGCGATGCAAGAGGAGTTAGAATCCATGAAAGTTAACCAAGTCTGGGACTTAGTTGACTTACCCAGAGGACGTAGAGCTATTGGGAACAAATGGGTTCTCAAGATCAAGCATAAGGCTGATGGCTCTATTGACAGATATAAAGCTCGCCTTGTCGCGAAAGGTTTTACGCAACAGGAAGGGATAGACTACGAAGAGACCTTCTCACCTGTTGTTCGTTTTACCTCAATTCGCCTGATTCTGGCAATGGTAGCTTGCTTAGACCTCGAATTACATCAAATGGATGTAAAGACTGCCTTTCTCAATGGAGAATTGGACGAGGAGATTTATATGGAACAACTAACATGGTTTGTAAAAGAAGGAAATGAAGATAAGGTTTGTAAACTTCTTAAATCCATATATGGTCTTAAACAATCCTCGAGGCCATGGTATATACGATTTCAAGAGGTTGTCTTATCAAATGGATTTTCCATGCTTGATGAAGATAACTGTGTATATATCAAGAGGAATAAGAACAAGTATGTTATTATGTCTATATATGTAGATGACATTTTAATAGCCGGAAATGACAAGGGCTTTGTGATGGATATCAAGGCTTGGCTTTCATCAGTTTTTGAAATGAAAGACATGGGAGAAGCCGCATATATCCTTGGAGTTAAGATTTCAAGGAATCGTTCGAAGAAACTTCTTTCTCTTTCACAGGAGACTTATATAAAGAAGGTTCTAGAACGTTTTAATATGCAGGACTACAAGTCCATTGATACTCCAATAAGCAAGTGCGACAATTTATGTCTGAAATCATGTCCGAAGAACCAAAAAGAGAAGGAGATTATGGAAAAAGTTCCATATTCCAGTGCAGTTGGTAGTCTAATGTACGCTATGATGTGTACAAGACCGGACTTCTGTTTTGCCGTTGGAATGGTAAGTCGTTACCAATCCAACCCAGGGCAAGTACACTAGAAAGCGGTTAAGAGGATAATGCGGTATCTCAAAGGAACTGCAGACTTTGCTTTATGCTATCAAGGAGATGCCTTGAGGCTCGAAGGCTACACTGATGCTGATTGGGCGGGTGATCTCGATGAGCGACGATCGACCTCAGGATATGTTTTTCTACTCGGATCTGGTGCAATATCCTGGAGTAGCAAGAAACAATCCTGCATCGCACTTTCAACCATGGAAGCCGAGTTTGTAGCATTTAGCATGGCAGTCCAAGAGGCTGTTTGGCTTAGGAAGTTCTTAGACAGGCTAATTAATGCAAGTGACTCAGGTGCTGTACCCATACACAGCGACAGTCAAGCATCTATAGCCTATGTCAAAGATCTGAAATTCCATTGTAAGACCAAACACATAGATATCCGCTACAAATTTGCAAAAGACTATGATAAGACCAAGAAGGTAGACATAAGGTACATATCTACGCATGAGATGATAGCGGATCCGCTTACGAAGGCGATCCCCAGAGATGTGTTTCACAAACACTTATCATCTCAAGGATTGCGTAAGAGCTGAGTTGTACCAATGTAAATTCCCATGTCTGTAAATGATCAAAATTAATAAAAGAATAAGTTCTTTTTCAAACATTGCATATGAATTTCTTGAGAAATGTTTGTGTACATTTTTGAAATCTCAGCTATACTTTCTAGTATGTCAGACAGATTGAGGTTGGCTCTCTCACATGAGCAACCGCCTTATTCTATCAGACGGATAGAATAGAGATGAGACCTGTTTGAAGTCAAAATCATCAGACGGATGATTTAGAGTCATGACTTAAACAAAATGGTCGTATGAAAGATCTGCATCATATGGATGCTTACAAAAGGATCTGAGATCTGTATCACAAGGATATTTAAAAGAGATCTCATAGGATTTTTAAATCCTATCTGTCTTATGCAGGATGAGAGTCCGGGAATATTTCATGGGTAGTAAGGGGACTCAAAAGATAGACAATGTGGTGTCTGATCTTTCATCCGTACCACATCATTAAGACATACTCTCCCTGGGAAAGGAGTGATGTTGTAATACGTGTTCATACCACGTATGCATTTCGAACACTGAGTTAGTAGCAATAGTGTTTGCTATTATGTGAGACTCAAAGGCCATATGGGTCTTAACTCTTACCCTCAAGGACTCCAATTGGTTCCTTTAGATTTGACGAGATGATCGCTATCTTAGCGTGTTGCTAATGGGCTATGATAATTCGGCTCGGCGGGACACGTTAGAAAAGCGAATCAAGTCAAGATCAGAAGGTTCGTAAGAAGAGGAAGATTGATTTCATATTCGCATTTGGACTTTAATGATTCAAAGCTGGCCAGCCAATTGTGATCCAGATGGGATTCAATTGTTGAATATAAAGTATAAGAAATGTGAAGAAATAATCTAGGGTAAAGCATGCGTTGAACTACTCAACTTTGCACCTTCGAGGTCGTTGTGTATCTCTAACAAGTGCACAACAACAGACTCTACGCGCATGACGGTCGCACGGTCTATTTCTCGGTATGATAGATGAAAGAACTAAGAGAAAGACGTTCTCTTACAATCCCCTCAAGTGTGAGTGGGAGATGTTGGATATGGATGATGTTTGTACACCCTTGTAGGGGATGTACGAGGGAATACGGACCTCGAACGTCGCGTACACGAAGTCGTGTGCAAAGGGAATCTATTCCCTTGCAGAGAGGATCTCTAGATAAGTGAGAAAGTCGCATTATATGTGCATAAGTGCATGCGACATATGGCTAATAAAGGGGGAATATCTTAAGCTTATGTTGTACCATGCATATGGTACAACTTAAGCTTATGTTGTACCATGTACGATGGTACACTTTAGTTAAATTGTTCCAAAGGAACAATTACTCCTAAAATAACTACCTTGGGGGCTATAAATAAGACCCAAGGGTTAGCCATGTCCTTACACTTTTGCATGGTATTCTTGCCTTGCATTTCATTCTAGCGAAGCTCTGCCGAAATCCTTCCTCTCTCTTTATCCAAGTTCTTAATCTAAAAGTAGAGATTTAGATTGTGGATTTAGTAGCCTTACTCCGTTCGTGAGAAGACTCGATCCGTCGTGGCGAATCCGAAGGCGAAGTTTCGATACTACCGTGCCGCATACGCAAGCGTAAGTCTCAACTTCATTTATCGATCCTAACGCTGTTTTGACAGGATCCAACATGAAGCGTGGGAGCGCTTTAAAGATCTTCAACAACAATGCCCCCAACATAGCATCGACGATTGGGAGTTGGTACATAGCTTCTACAATGGTCTAAAACCGGATATTAAAATGATCATAGATGCCACCGCTAATGGGGCAATCTTAGCGAAGACTCCTAAAGAGGCCATGGCACTACTTGAAGAGATGGCCTCCAATAATCAGCAGTGGGCTGACGAGAGAGGCCAATCATCAGCATCCTTGAAGCCAGCTAGCATTTATGAGGCGAAAGCAATGGCGGACTTGACTGGAAAATTTGATGCTCTATCCAGAGTGGTGGAGAGGATTGAGAAGAATCTGAGTGAGCCATCTAGTGCTCAAGATACATCAACATCCGTTGGAAGCATGAATGACTGGCAAGGCCAAGGCCAAGTCATGTTTGTTGGAGCTGACGCCAATGAGGAACATGTGGAGCAGGTTTAGTATACTTCAGACTATAAGCCTGGTGGTGGAAATAATGGGTCTTGGGCGGATCCGGCTTGGAAAATGCACCCCGGATTTTCATATGCGAACAGTAATGTAGACTTAACCCCTCTTCAACAACAACCACCACCACAACAAGCTTTCCCACCACCTCAGTAGCAACAATATCAGCCGAGGCCATCACACCAGCATCCGTTTCAACAAAGGCAACAAGCTGGGCCTTATAGATGATCACTCCTCATTTTACACCTTTTTCCCGTGTATTCGCATGCCATTTAGATCGCCCAAATCATGTTTTTCACGATATATCGACGATATTGCGATGCTTTTCACGATTTGTTGTTTTTGTCGCATTTCAGGTGATTTGGCGCGATTTGGAGTGATCTCGAGACGCGCTTACTCTAGACGGCCACCGACGACCTCCCCGAGGGATATTTTGCTGTTAGAGAGGAGCGGAAGAAGAATGGACGTCGCAGGAGCGACGAGGAGGCCAAAATAAGAAGAATGGGCATTTTTTGTGTTCCACTCGGCCGAGTGGAGGATCCACTCGGCCGACCAGCGAGACACTGCTCGGCCGACCCGTTCAGACACGATTTCCATGTGTACTCGGCCGAGCGTCGGAGTCCACATCGGCCGAGTGACGATACCACGTCCGCCCGAGTGGCGCCCAGACGAAGCCCCTCCAAAATATCGAAGTTACTGTTTCTCGGCCACCTGAGCTTCAGAAGACCCACTCGGCCGAGTGGTAAACCACGTCCGCCCGAGTGCAGTGAAGCCATCGGCCGAGTGACGACAACTCACTCGGCCGAGCCGCCTCCGAACTGAAGACCCTTGAAGCCCCCGACTTACTGGAAAATGACAGGGTTTTCACTCGGCCGAGCGACTTTTGTCACTCGGCCGAGTGCGATGCGCTGCCTGTAGCGAAATTTGCGGAAAACAGGCTGTGCAGGGGCGTTTTGGTCAGGATTTTTGGACGATTTTTGGGGCTATTTAAGCCCTGTTTTTACCCTAGTTTTGAGAGCCATCTCTTAGATTTTTTGTAGCTTTTTGAGACTACTTTTTAGCTTTATTATTTGTGATTGGAGAAGAGGAAAAACTTGGATTTTTGTTGGATTAATTGAAGAACTACATTGGTTTGCATCTCTCTTCCCCAAAAACTCTATTTTTATTGTTTATATCATTGTTGTGATGAATTCCATTGCCTATTTCATTGATTATTTTTGTGCTATTGCTATGATTTGTGAGTAGTCTCCACGTCTTGGGGCGTGGGGATGAACCCTACAAGCCCAATTTCGTATTTGTGATAAATTGGTAGAAATTGTGCTAGAATCAATAATTAGAGATTAGATTGGGATCGAATTACTACGGATAGCTAGGTATTCATATCAATTGGGATTTGCAAGAGATTGGATCCCAATTTGATAGGAAGCCCTAGAAATCCGAATTGGGTTGGAGTCGGACTTTCGAAGTATCGGTTTGCAAGAGATTGGACCGATACTAGGATCTCCGGTTGCAATTCCGTGCCGATACCCGTTTGCAAGAGATTGGACGGGTAGGAACTATCCTAATTTAGATTGTGGACCGAGTTTGTAAGAGATTGGGCTCGGTGCGCAATTGGACGATGATGTTGATCCTAATGCTAGCTTTCCTAGGCTAGGGTTTGCAAGAGATTGGACCCGACCCTAGGATAGCTATAGACCGGCAACAGCGCGAGAGCGTGAGCTTGGTTCCACATTTAGTTGCAACTAGTTCATCCAAATTCTCATTCTAGCAATTTTGATACCGACGAACCACATTTATGAAATACGGTGAGTGGCGGGGATTCCCCATTCCCTAGACGTTCTTTATTTGATTTGATATTTCGCACATTTGTCTGACGATTGTGACAGGATCGCCTAAGGCAATTCTCTCTATTCTTAAATAGCCAGGTTGATTAGGAGCAAGCACGGTCATTCGTCCTCCCTGTGTTCGATACCCGCTCGCCGCTATACCGTGCGCTTGCGGTAAAACTACAACTGTTCTTTGGGTGTACGTCCCGGAGCGATCAAGTTTTTGGCGCCGTTGCCGTGGAGGCGATTGCGTTTGATTCTTTTTCACCCTAGCTACTTCTTTCTTATATTTTTATTTTTTTATTGTTACCATTATTATTTCCTTTACTATTCTTACCTAACCCTTCCACGGTATTAATCATTTCTTTGAAACTCTATTTCCCCTGTGCATGAACACGAGATCTACGGCGGACCCAGAAGACTTATTATTTGATCCCGAGATCGAACGTACCGCGCGGAGACTTAGAGCAGAAAAGAGACAAGATCCGGAAGGGAGGTATATGACCAACCCGGAAACTCCTGAAGAATTGGCGGCAAGGATGGCAAGGATAATCTCTATTCGAGATAGGCTTCGGCCTAAGACTTCTTCTACCACCTCGTCCATTGCCATGCCAGGGTTGGCGGCTGACAAGAACTTCGAGCTAAAGACTGGATTGGTGGTTTTGATGCAACAAGACCCATTTCATGGGAACGCACATGAGAACCCCCACTACCACATCCAACTATTCTTGTCGAAGTGTGCCACATTCCAGATGCCGGGAGTCTCCAACGATGCTATCAGACTGCGTCTCTTCCCCTTTACGCTAAAGGACAAGGCACTCTATTGGTTGAGGACGCAAGCTGAGGGTGTCTTCACCACTTGGGACGAGCTGGCGAGTGCATTTATTGACAAATTTTATCCGCCATCCAAGACGGTGAAGATCCGGAGCGCTCTCATGTCCTTCAAGCAAGGACCACAGGAGACGCTCTATGAAGCATGGGAGCGTTTTAAGGATTTGCAGCATCAATGCCCGCACCACAGTATAGAGGATTGGGAGCTAGTTCATAGCTTCTACAACGGTCTCCAACCGGGGACCAAACAAATTATTGATGCCGCGGCGAATGGTGCAATCTTGTCAAAGACTCCCGAGGAAGCTACGGCCCTAATTGAGGAGATGGCCTCAAATAACCAACAATGGGGCGATGAGTGAGGACACTCCACATCCTCCTTAAAGCCAACTAGCATCTACGAGGCGAAGGCCGTAGCGGAGCTCACGAGCAAATTCGATTCTCTCCACAAGGCGGTGGAGAGATTGGAGAAATTTATCACGGAGCCCCAAGGAAGCCCATCCACCTCCGCACCGACCAACCAAATGTGTGATTGGCAAGACCAATCTCAAGTCATGTACTCGGGAGGAGAGCAAGGAGAAGGATCCTTGGAGCAAGTACAATATGTTGCGGGGAACCAAGGGTATTGGTCCAATCCGGCCGCAAGAAATCATCCGGGATTCTCCTACGCCAACAATGAAGGAGCCTTGAACCCGCCACAACCACCGCCTCAACAAGCTCGACCACCACCACCCCAACAACAAAACTATCCACCGAGGGGGCCTACTCAACAAAACTTTCAACCGAAGCAACAAGTTCCACCATATAGGCCTCCCGGATTCAACCAAGGGTGGAGGAATCAAAATCAAAACCCTCCACAAGCTCTACAACGATCCGACTTCGAAACTAGAGTGGAGGCGTTCATGGTCGAGCAAAATAAGGTGAATGCTACTTTGAAGGCGGGGCAAGAATCTCTTAATACCGTAGTGGCTCAAATATCGGAGCAATTGGCGTTGCTCAATCGGAACACTCAAAGATTGCCGGCGCAACCGGAGCAAAACCCACGGGGCAACACGAGCCACATCAATGCCGTAGTTGCCGTTACTACTAGAGGCGGGAAGGACACCACCCCCGCTATGATTCCTACCGAGGAGGCAGTGGAGGAAAGCTTGGAGCCGGTTGAGCCGGTAGTTGAGATTGAAAAGGAGAAGGAGCCACAAGACAAGGAGAAATCTAGGGCGGAGCGATTAATTGAGGAGAGGCGCTTCATGCCACCGGTCCCATTCCCCCAAAGACTAGCGAAAGCGAAAATGTAGAAAAGGCTAGCGAAATTCCTCGAGTATCTAAGAGGAGTTAGCCTCAATATTCCCTTCCTCGACGCCATCGTGGAGATCCCCACGTATGCTAAATTCTTGAAGGACTTGATTTCGGGGAGGAAGAGGAAGGAGAAGATCATGCTAGCCGAGGAGGGCTCTTGGTTCACCAAGAGAGAGAAGGAGCCGGCAAAATTTAAAGATCCGGGGAGTTTTCGGATTCCTTGCACTTTGGGCGGCGTGCCTCTTCAAAAGGCGTTGGTCGATCTTGGGGCTAGTGTGAGTCTCATGCCCCTCTCCATGTTCTTAAAGCTTAACACCGGGACAAAGTTGAAACCCACCGACATGCGCATTCAATTAGCCGATGGACGGATAACAAGGCCGGTGGGGATTGCCGAAGACATCCCACTTCAAGTCCCGGGTGGAATATGCTTGCCATGTGACTTCGTCATCATGGACGTTAAGGAGGAGGGAGACACCTCATTGATACTTGGACGCCCATTCCTCGCCACCGCCGGAGTCATCGTCGACGTGCGCGAAGGTACCTTAACCTTAAACGTCGGAAACATCGAGGTGGAGCTCCACATTCCTAAGGCAATGAAGCACATGCCTTACCACGAGGAGCTTGATTACATGGACCTCCTCGATGAGGTGATAGAGGAGACGATTCCTCACTCAATCGGCGCTCTTTTTGATGAAGAATTTGAAGAAGGCCCGGATATAGGCCGAGATGAAGAGAATAAAGATGATTCCCCCGACTTCTCCGCTGATGAAGATGAAGGCGACGCTGATGTCGCAAGGATTTGAGAGCTCTGCAAGCTCTCGAAATTAAAGTCTCCAAAGAAAGCTCCGCCGGTACGGAAATCGGCATCGTCGGTTAAGCCGTTGACCGGGGCAAATGCTAGCTTGGGGGAGCCTCCCCCCAACACTATTCGAGACAAGAGACCTCCGAGGGAGGACGCTACGCCGCCACGTCCAAATCCAAGCGCGCTCCCCGGGAAGTTTGACGGGTGCATCTCATATGCACCAAACAACCCGCATTGATTGAAAATTATAGGGGGTCGAGCTCACGACCTAAAACGAGCGCTTGTCGGGAGGCAACCCGACGGTTTTTGCTTTATTTTTACTTTTTCTTTATTTTCGTTTTAGAGATTTTTAGTGTTTTGAGTCATTCGACCAAAAATTTTGTGATAACGGGTCCTATTTTTCTTGACAGGAGAGGAGATAGGTAGATCCATCATGAGGAGGATGAACGAGACGACGAGGAGCGCCCCAAGAAGGCGCTCGACGCTTAGGAGGAGGATGAAATCGACTGGAGGAAGAAAGACGGAGTTTAGAGCCCAAACGAAGACAAACAGCAGAACACAAGGCTCACTCGGCCGAGTATACTAGTCACTCGGCCGAGTACACAAGTTCGTCCGGCCGAGCCACTCACGAACGAGGGAAGTCTGCTGTACCCAACTCTCTGTTTATTTTCTTGATTTCGATATAACTGCTACTCGGCCGAGTATACATTATCACTCGGTCGAGTGAAACGGATACCCTCCTAGGGCGAGTCATGCCGAGTAGCTTGAGTCACTCGGCCGAATGGACTTACGTCACTCGGCCGAGGCTGGCAAAGCCACTCGGCCGAAGCGATATCGGGGAGAAAATTTTTATTTGCCTCGCTCGGCCGAGTGAGCACGTCACTCGGCCGAGTCGTAACTCTTTTATATATAAGTGGCGAGGGGGGCGCGGATTTCGAAATAGCAAATCCCAAATCCGCCCGGGCCCCCTCAGCTCCCATCGCCCGATCTCGCTTCACCCAGCCCCCACTCGCCCGACCAAGCCCGCGCGCGTCACCGCTCGGCCAGCCACCGCCAGCCGACCATCGCCGCACCCCGCCCGAGTCGCCGCCGGCGGCCTTGTCTCCGATCACCTCCGGTATAGCTTGATTTGCCCGTTTTCTCCTCTTTTTGCGTAGTTTTCGAGGATCCGTGTATTAATCGAACCCCTAACCCGAATCAATTCCCATATCTATCTGTTATACCCCTATTGCTCCATACATTTTGATTATTACTCGCTGATATCGCTTTTCCATGCGCAGGTTGCTTTTTGGAGCTTAGGGGAGCCTAGGGGAGCTTCTACGGGCTGTTTTGGACTTCGTGGAGGCGCGGACTTCGCACGCTTCCACTGCTTAGCACTCGCGGCGTGTTTTGGTACACTCTTTCCATTCTTTTTGCACACGCCACACTTTTTCACTTTTCGGCGCGCTCGGGGCCGATATGCCGCCCCGGACACGGCCGCGGTCGACGAGAGCTTCCGCTAAGCGGAAGCGGTCGGACGAGCCCGGCCCCTCCCACTTGGTGGAGGACTCTCCTCCGCCTTCCCCCACACACGCCGTCCACCCAGCACAGCCTGCAGGCCCCGCACACCCCGCACAGCCTGCAGTGCACCCACAGCCCGCACAGCCTCTCCCTGCCGATCCACAGCCACCACCACCGGCTCCACTAGTCGGGCCGCTCGGGATTACGTTCCGAGACGACACACACCGCGCCGTCTTCGAGCGTATCTCCCAGCGCTCGATCGTACCCTCCAGGTTTGCACACCTCGCTGACCTAGGACGCCTGGGGGTACTTGAGGGGATGCTCACGTTGTACGACAACGTGGGCTGGCGAGATTTTTTCCAGGTGTCGGCGGATACTTTTACCCGCCCGACACTTGAGGTTTTGAGTTCGATCGCCCGGACCGATGAGGGATGCTCATTCAGGTTCATGGATCGAGAGTGCCAGGTCACTCTCGATATGATGAGAGCGTTCTTCTCATGGCCCGCAGTCCCCGGAGTCGATCGCGGTTACGGCCCCACACATATCCCTCCACCCTCTTTCGACGCCGGTGCCTTCTGGGCACGTATCACAGGCCACCACGCCGCCTTTGACCCTAGTAGGGCCAAGGCCTCGGCCATTGTCCACCCCTGCCTACGTATTGCCCAGCGCCTTATGGCGACCACCTTTTTGGCCAGATATGAGCCGGGCACGATGTCTACGCCAGAGCTCTACATGCTCTATGCGATGACACGTCCCAGAGCTCTATCTAGGGATGGACACGAGCTTGTCCCCGCCGTCGTGATCGACATTGCGGCTTGGTTTTTAGACCGTATCATTGTGTCGGTGGGCGCTCGCTCACCGATATGCTGCGGCGGTCTGATCACCCTGCTTACCATGATGACCGGCGAGGACTTACCTGACGACCTGCGACACGTTCCGGGCCCCACTTCCTTGTCGATAGACGTTATGGCCCGGATGAAGATGCTGCGTCCGCATGGTGAGCGTCACTGGGTCTGGTTGCACGGCCCTTTCGGTGCCGACTACATGATTCTCCCGAGCCCAGCTCGGACCCAGATTGCACCGGCCCACGTTGACTGGCTCCCAGCGATGGATGTCCTCATCCCCGCTGTGTACGTGCTCGAGGCCGAGGAGGCCGAGCAGGCCCAGGCTGCTCCCGCAGACCCTGCTGCACACCCTGCCGAGCCTGCTGCCGACCCCGTCGACCCTGTGGCCCCTCAGCCTGTTCCTGACGTTTCCACTGCTCCTGACACTTCTGTCCCCACCTCTGTCAGTGTCGAGAGTACTTTTGCTGAGCCCACTTCCACCACTGTCACCACTTCCGAGGCTGTCCCCACCACTCCCGCTGCCACCTCTGGCCCTCTGTCCGTGGAGCCTCTTTGCTCCGCACTCCCCGAGCGCCCGCCGACCTTTGTCGAGAGTGGAGCGCCCTCGTTTGCCGCGGTCGTGGAGACCATGGCTAGCATGATCTCCGTTGGGATTGCGCCTTTTGGTCCACACAGTTCCGCCCCAGCGATAGAGTCCTCTGTCTCCACAGCCGCCGTATTCTCCGAGAGCGTCGTGGCGTCTGTCCACACTTCTGGGCCACTGACCTCTCTTGCTACCTCGTTGCCACTTTTGCACGCTTCCTTTGCTGCCGCTGCCTCTACTTCTCACCAGCCGGTGTCCTGGCCTCACACTGAGGCCAGGCCCACATTTGCTGGCGCGGCACCTTTTGTCCCCTTCCCTGCTGAGCCCGTTACATACTCCACTCGCGTACGCCAGCCCCGCCCTGCGTAGCCTAGACCGGTGCGTCCCTCTGCACCACCCCCCCGACACTGTACTGCAGAGCATACGTGCTCTTGAGTTGGCGGTGAGTGGTCTTAGAGGTGACCTTAGGACCCTGTCCTCCACCGTCTCTACGATGGCTGGACGCTTTGACCTGATCCCTCAGATCCACTACTGCCTGACACAGATCTTAGAGCGTCTTCCGCGCGTACCCCCACCCACCGAGCAGGTTCCCACACACACTTCCACACACACTAGACCTGCTTCCACTTCCACGCCCACCCCAGCTCAGCAGCCTACACCACCACCACCACCTCCGCCTCAGGACGGAGACGGCGCAGCACCACCTTCCTAGGCACCCTTGATGCCATCGATTCCTTTTGCCGTTGTGCTGCCCGTTTCTGCTGGGTCCTGATGCCTTTTTGTCCACCCCCCTCCCCTCACTTATTTTGGGATTCTCATTTGCCGTATCTTTATATATCTTTTTTGGGAGAGAGGGAGAGCTTTTGGTGACCCATTTATACTCATATCACTCATATCTGTGCCTGCATCATATCCGCATCATATTTTCATTTCTTTATTTTTTGTTTTATTATCTTTTTTCTTTCCATCATGCATGCACCCTCACTTGCCCATCTCATTACTTATCTCTCTGTGTGCCACACTTTGCACATTGAGGACACTGTGCGGTTTAGCTTGGGGGAGTGAGTTCTCACGTTCTTTTTCGATTTGCCACCTTTATTTTTAGTTTTTCACACCGTTTCTTTTCACTTTTGCACTCATTTTTCTTTATTTTTCTTTTATTTTGCCATGCATCATGTTTTTCTTATTTCTCTGTGTGCCGCATTGCATAGATTTATTTTTCTTATCTTTATTTCTTTCCTTTTTCATCTCATGCTAGAGATGAATTTTCTGTGATGATGTCTACGTGGAGTTAGCTTATTCTATATGCATGCTATATTTGTCATGTCTTAGATTTTATTTCTGATATCATATGCTATGACTTGCTTTGCATCTAGAATAGTAACCCACACTTTTTCCACATGAAAATGGATGAAGTTTTATTATTAGCTGAGCCTGCATATTCATATGTATGCTATCACAGAAAACACACCAAGATTCACGCATTGAATGCCTATATCTGGAGTACTGATTTCTTTTCCTATATCACTTCTATATGCATGAATTGTACACTTCACTTCAGGATGATTGAATGATGTTAGCTATGATATATCTGGATTAGTTAGCTTTTTTGTGATCAAAACTGAGTAAATTAGATTACCCTGCCGAAGTTGTCGTGCATGTCTTACAGAGTGAACCGAGAGTTATATATATTTCTTTCTCCACAAATCTTGAACATCATTTCTCTACTTTTAAAAATCATTGGTGAATCTCCCCTTAGTGATTCTATTTTATGGCATTTCCCCCGCTATTAATTCCTAGCTCCAAATCCCTTCTTCTAAAAAAAAGAAAAAAAAAGAGAGAAAAGAGGAAAAATCCTCAATAAAAGATCCCATCTCACTTTCTTTCTTTCTTCTTTCTCTTCTTTGCTTTTGGAGCTATATAAAAATGGGGATGTAAATATTTTTGTGCCACCACGCTTATAGATAAGCTTGGGGGAGGGGACCCATTGATGTGTGAGAGAGTGACTACTTGACATTGCACGACAACCTAGGCTAAGTAATATTCTATACTCGGTGAGATTGTTTCTAGCTTCACGAAATCCAGAAATCTAAGCCTAGCGTTCATTTCATGAAATCCAAACTTTTCTATTCTCTCTATTCTATAGTGTGATACTCTTATATTCCAGATAGAAAGCGTTCAATTGAAAAGTGTGTGATCTGTGATTTGTATACCGCTTTAAATGATTCAGGCAATGTTAATTTTAAAATCATTCCGTTCTTCATGATTATATCATTGTTCGTGGGTTTTCTATTTCTATTTGCACTATTATACTATGATATCAAAATAAGATTCTTTGACATGTATTTCTCATTCGGTGCATGCTATAAGAGTAAGTGAAACCCACGTCCTGAGAAAATGATCTAGCACCCTACCTCTTCGCTTCTTTCTTTCGTCTTTATTTTCATTTGGTTTTCATTCTTCTTCGTTTTTCATTTTTTTCGTTTTTTGCCATTTTCGTTTTCCGAATCCACCGGGTTCGCCTTTTACTTATCTTCCTCGAGGACGAGTAAGAGGCAAGCTTGGGGGATTTTGATCACTCCTCATTTTACACCTTTTTCCCGTGTATTCGCATGCCATTTAGATCGCCCAAATCATGTTTTTCACGATATATCGACGATATTGCGATGCTTTTCACGATTTGTTGTTTTTGTCGCATTTCAGGTGATTTGGCGCGATTTGGAGTGGTCTCGAGACGCGCTTACTCTAGACGGCCACCGACGACCTCCCCGAGGGATATTTTGCTGTTGGAGAGGAGCGGAAGAAGAATGGACGTCGCAGGAGCGACGAGGAGGCCAAAATAAGCAGAATGGGCATTTTTTGTGTTCCACTCGGCCGAGTGGAGGAGCCACTCGGCCGACCAGCGAGACACTGCTCGGCCGACCCGTTCAGACACGATTTCCATGTGTACTCGGCCGAGCGTCGGAGTCCACATCGGCCGAGTGACGATACCACGTCCGCCCGAGTGGCGCCCAGACGAAGCCCCTCCAAAATATCGAAGTTACTGTTTCTCGGCCACCTGAGCTTCAGAAGACCCACTCGGCCGAGTGGTAAACCACGTCCGCCCGAGTGCAGTGAAGCCATCGGCCGAGTGACGACAACTCACTCGGCCGAGCCGCCTCCGAACTGAAGACCCTTGAAGCCCCCGACTTACTGGAAAATGACAGGGTTTTCACTCGGCCGAGCGACTTTTGTCACTCGGCCGAGTGCGATGCGCTGCCTGTAGCGAAATTTGCGGAAAACAGGCTGTGCAGGGGCGTTTTGGTCAGGATTTTTGGACGATTTTTGGGGCTATTTAAGCCCTGTTTTTACCCTAGTTTTGAGAGCCATCTCTTAGATTTTTTGCAGCTTTTTGAGACTACTTTTTAGCTTTATTATTTGTGATTGGAGAAGAGGAAAAACTTGGATTTTTGTTGGATTAATTGAAGAACTACATTGGTTTGCATCTCTCTTCCCCAAAAACTCTATTTTTATTGTTTATATCATTGTTGTGATGAATTCCATTGCCTATTTCATTGATTATTTTTGTGCTATTGCTATGATTTGTGAGTAGTCTCCACGTCTTGGGGCGTGGGGATGAACCCTACAAGCCCAATTTCGTATTTGTGATAAATTGGTAGAAATTGTGCTAGAATCAATAATTAGAGATTAGATTGGGATCGAATTACTACGGATAGCTAGGTATTCATATCAATTGGGATTTGCAAGAGATTGGATCCCAATTTGATAGGAAGCCCTAGAAATCCGAATTGGGTTGGAGTCGGACTTTCGAAGTATCGGTTTGCAAGAGTTTGGACCGATACTAGGATCTCCGGTTGCAATTCCGTGCCGATACCCGTTTGCAAGAGATTGGACGGGTAGGAACTATCCTAATTTAGATTGTGGACCGAGTTTGCAAGAGATTGGGCTCGGTGCGCAATTGGACAATGATGTTGATCCTAATGCTAGCTTTCCTAGGCTAGGGTTTGCAAGAGATTGGACCCGACCCTAGGATAGCTATAGACCGGCAACAGCGCGAGAGCGTGAGCTTGGTTCCACATTTAGTTGCAACTAGTTCATCCAAATTCTCATTCTAGCAATTTTGATACCGACGAACCACATTTATGAAATACAGTGAGTGGCGGGGATTCCCCATTCCCTAGACGTTCTTTATTTGATTTGATATTTCGCACATTTGTCTGACGATTGTGACAGGATCGCCCAAGGCAATTCTCTCTATTCTTAAATAGCCAGGTTGATTAGGAGCAAGCACGGTCATTCGTCCTCCCTGTGTTCGATACCCGCTCGCCTCTATACCGTGCGCTTGCGGTAAAACTACAACCGTTCTTTGGGTGTACGTCCCGGAGCGATCAATAGACCCCCCAGAGTTGGAGCCCACAAAACCCGTTGCCGGCACCGCAAAAATCTGAACATAAAATAAGGGTTGAGGAGTTCGTGGCCAAACGAAAGAAGATAAATGACAAGTTGTCATCGGTCCAAGATAGTCTCAACACCATAGTTGTGCAGCTGACGAAGCAAATAACACTGTTGAATAGAGCCCAAAATCAATTACCAGCTCAACCAGAGGTGAATCCAAGGAGCAACACCGGCCACGTCAATGCAGTGGTGGAGGTGGCTACTAGAGGCGGGAAGGACACGACACCCGTCATGGTTCAAACTCAAAGCCCTAAGCATAATAATCCGGTTGAGGAAGATGGAAGCAAAGAAGCAGAGAGACCAACAGTGGCCATTAATGAAGAGGAAAAATCTGAAACTGACGAGCCCCAGAAGGAAGAGTTTATGTACCACCGGTACCATTCCCACAAAGGTTGGCAAAAGCTAAATTAGAGAAGAAATTCGCTCGATTTCTGGAGTACTTGAGAGGCATAAGCCTAAATATCCCATTCCTTGATGCTATGATATCCCGATGTTATGCTAAGTTCCTCAAGGAATTGATTACGGGAAGAAAAAGGACAGAGAAGATTATGCTTGCCGACCAAGGAACATGGGTTGGTAAGGAAGACAAGGTGCCGAAGAAGTTGAAGGACCCCGGAAGTTTTAGGATTCCATGCACACTTGGCAGAGTCCCCTTTCAAACAGCTTTAGTTGATTTGGGTGCGATCATGAGTCTCATGCCTCTCACCATGTTCAAGAAGCTAAATACGGGAACTGATCTTAAGCCCACTGACATGAAGATCCAACTCATCGATTGGCGTATCACTAGGCCTGTTGGGATCGCTGAAAATGTACCACTACAAATACCGGACGGCCTTTGCATGCCATGTGACTTCGTCATCATGGACGTAAAGGAAGTGGGAGATACATCACTTATTCTTGGGCGCCCATTCTTAGCCACCGCTGGAGTTATCGTGGATGTGCGGGAAGGAACATTGTCACTCAACGTTGGAATTATAGATGTTGAATTCCATCTCCCACGTGTCATGAAGAATAGATCAACACTTGAGGAGAATGACTACATTGACCTACTTGAAGATGTCATTGAGGAAGCCACGCCGTATGCCATCAATGCTTTGCACATGGATAGTTTTGATGTGAGAAGCCCACTCGACCGAGTGGAGAGAAGAAAAGTTGGAGGCAGATACTGTTTCTGGAGAAGTCTGCCGGATATCTCACTCGACCGAGTGAGAAAGCCACTCGACCGAGTGAGCCGACCACTTGACCGAGTGACCAGAGAAGACATAATGCTTATTTTTGAAGACTTTCTGCTGAAAATGCCACTCGACCGAGTGACAGTTTCACTCAGCCGAGTGCGTCGTCGGCCCAGATTTGAGAAATAGGGTTTGCTTCAGTTTGAGGGTATTTTGGTCAGCTTTTTTCTAGGTTTCTGAGTTAGTATAAATAGGTAGTTTTGAGAGCCCTTAAAAAGAGAGGACGATACGGCTAGAGTTCTAAGGAAAAGTTATATTTTATTTTGCTATTGTTTAAGGATTGTAGTAAAAAGTTCTTGATTTTCTTTGTGGATTGAAGCTGGGAACACAATTAGTTAGTCTAAACTCCCATCGTTTCTAATTTTTATGATTAATTTTTGTTTAGATTTCTTATCTATGATGATTTCTGTTGCGGGGTGGAACTCGCGTACAATGAATTTGTATTATGGGGGAACCAAGGGCACGGTGGTTATATTGATAAGAGGATTTAGGTAGGCTTTTTGACAAGTGATTAGTGGGGTGAAGATGCTAAACTTGTCGCCGGAGCAGACCACGGGGTTGAATCCCGTCGGACGCGACGGAGGAGGATCGGATGGCGGGAGCCGAAGGCGAATCTCGACCAAGGGGCGAGCTACCCTACACAACGAGCAACTCGTCAGAAAGGCCGGGTTGGGGTCCAACTCTTAGCCTCTCCGATGCCTAAGTCAGTAACTGGACTTAAAGCGGGGGCTGGGCACGCAGGTCGGACCGAGGGTGTGTCGACCGTACGTGACGAGCTATGAGTGAGAGAACAAAGATATGGACGACCTTTGCTCTCGTGTGTGAATAATGGGATTGAGAGGGAATTTTCCAACCTCCTCACCGTAAGAAGTGAGGGGGTATTTATACCTGATGGGAGACGATTAGGTGGGGCTGACCTGGCATGCTGACTCGACGTGCTAAGTTGGCCCGGCTGTCAGTGGAAGCTTCAGACGAGGATGTCAGGAACATGAGTGTTAGACTCGCTTTTGTCAGACGGCGCAATGGCCAGGGGCGCTTTTGTCAGGGTGTCAGGGCCGAAAGCATTAAGTGTCAGGGGGCGCAGCGGCCAGGGGGTGCTTTGTCAGATGGTCGGGCGGCGCTAGTGTCAGTCGTGTCCTTATACTAGGTTGTTTGTCGTGTGTGATGAATCAAGGGTCCGGCGGTGCTATCCCCCACGGCTGGGTTTGCATGGGGCCGTCGGGTCGACCTGTTTATGGGTTGTTCGGCCTGGCCGTGCACCTTTTTGGGTGCGGATCACGGACCGCTGGCAGGGAGGGGTATGTATGTGCCTCCGTCAGCATCCGAGGCGGTGCTGTCTGGGTATACCCCGAGCGCACTCCCCCTGGCGAGCCGAGCGAGAGCGGTTGTATGCCTTTGCCGAGAAAGGGGCGCTGCGAGGTGCGCCCATTCCCATGTAGCCACGGTCCTCTGGGCCGGCAGTCAGTTCACAAAGGGGCGAGTCAGTGAGGTATATTGGTGGTTCTGGGCGGGAGCTGGACTTCCACGATCTTTAGGTCGTCACAATTGCCCCCGGCCTTCAAGCCCGAGGCAGGAGCCTGGCTCGGCTCGGAGGGCGAACCGTTTCCGATGTTTTGAGCTGTCGGTACGGATTCCGGTCTGTGCTCAGGGGTGGAGGTGCCAGCTTCGGAACTCCCGCCATATTAGTCATTATTACGATTCGGAAGGGCGGTAGAAAAACGAAGCGTCTCCACGATAGGGTTCACGACGCGTGGATGAGGTGACTCTCACACCAGTCGAGGTGTCAGGGGGATCCTGATGGGCGCCGCTTGGCGGCGCATCGACGGTCGTGATGACCCGGTGGCCTATTTTATAAACAAAAAGAGGCTAGAAGGTGGTCGGCGGGAGTTTTCTTCTGTCTTCGATTCTTCTCAGGTGTCTATTGCTTTCATCTATCGCTTGCTGGCGTGGTTGCGGCTTCCGTCGCTGGTGATCTTCTTCCAAATGTATTCCCAATCTGACGGATCAACTAGGTAATTTTTTATTTTCCGACCGATGGCTTCTCGTTTCGAGTTCGGAGGCGGTAGCAGAGTGGGGGAGGAGGAGCCTAAGGAAGAGGGGGCATTGCCGCGGGGGGTGCGGTGGTCTTGGGAAAGGGGGTCATGGCGCACCGTTGTTCCGAGGGTGATTGGGTCCCTCCAATGTAGGTCAGATAGGATTAACGTCAAGGAGATTCGCGTGCGGTTCGTGCGACTGCCCTATGAGGTACGGGTCCCCGGGCCGGGGGAAACGGTGTGTTCGCCTGGAGATAATGAGGTCGGGGTTTATGTCCGGCCATTTGAGTTGGGGCTCCGTTTCCCGATCCACCCGTATCTCCTTTATCTATTGAATTTCCTGGAGTTGCCGATCTTTGCCCTGGCATCTCGGTCCTGGGCTTGCTGGTGGGGTTCGTCGTCCTGTGTCTTGCTAGCTCCTTGAGTCCCTCCCTGGTGCTGTTCCAGCATTTCTTTGTAGTTCAGAAGAGGGGAATGTATCATTGTGTTTGTGCTAGGAGGGGACGAGAACTTGTCCTAGGGGTGCCTGATGACGTCGGCGAATGGATGGAGGAGTTCGCCTTCGTGATGATGCCGAGCGACGTGGTGTTGGTTTCGAATTGGGGGGGGGGGCGTGGAACCCTCTAGTGAATGAAAGGGTGTAGCTGACTGGGGATGATCTAGCAAAAGCCCAGATTCTGACGGAGCTGCCCGAGGCGTACCGTCAGTTAGCAAGTTTGACGCGGAGCAGTCGGCTTGCCCAGGACTTTTGGTCCCTAGGTACCTTTGACATTTGGTACAACTTTAGCTAGGCTTTGTTGGATATGGACGACATGAATACACCCATGAGGGGATGTATGAGGGTGTACGGACCTCAGATGTCACGTGCACGAAAGCGTACGCGAAGGGAACCTTTTCTCGTGTGAAAAGGACCACTCGATAAGTGGAAAAAGTCACTTTATGAGTGCATAAAGGCACTCTATAAGTGAATAAAGAAGATGATAAGTAAAAGGGCTAATATAGGCTAATAAGCTTATAAGTAGTTATTTCCTACAATAACTACCCCTAAAGCCTATAAATAGGACCCAAGGGTATGCCTTTTACACTAATCTAAACATGTCATAAGTTTGCATAAGGCAACTTGTGTTCTTCTTCTCCCTTCCATTAAAATCCTCTTCTAAATAGAGATTTAGGCGGTGAAACTCTGCTTCGATCCTCCGTGACGAAGTATTGACCGTTGTGGCGAATCCGAGGGCGAAGTTGCGAGATTACGATGCCGCGAAGCGTAAGTCTCTACTTTATTATTCGATCCTAACGTCCTTGTTTTGACAGGATCCCACATTGGTATCAGAGCCATACAGGTTCGCCCTGGTCTAACCGTTGCCCCGGTCTCACCGATGAACGAGGCGTTGTCTCTTTCCTGAATGAGTCTCCTTCCATTATGGATATGGTAGGAACGCATCGTGACGGAGAGAATCGCAATAGTTGTTCTTTTCACATTAGGGTCTTCTATCATTACGAATATGGCAGGAACTCTCCGTGACGGGAAGAACTTACCGTTCATATCGCCAAACTCGCGCTCCTCATGGATGCTGAGTCTCCATTCAATTGAGAATGTGAACTCTCTTCATGTAGAGCGTGTAGTTTGCGGCCTTGAAAACGCGTTCTCTTCATTTTTTGGCACACGGCCATTGAAGCAAAACCGTTTTCTCGACGAACGGGTGCTTCATCGGAGAAGACGATGGTGGTTATTCTCAACGGAGAAGATGACAATTTTGGTGCATGATCACCATGGCCATATGGGCTATGGAGGCAATGCATCCCCCCTCCCCATGCGGAGGGGGTTGGCTACGACCAATAACTTACACGGCCACCCCTCCGGAGGGGGGTGTGCGGCCAACCCATGCAAGGGGGAGGCCGGCCATGGCCATATGGGCCAAGGCCGGCCATGGCCAGGCCGGCTCTGGCCGGCCTCGGCCAGGGCCAGGGGGCCCTGGCCGAGGCCAGACCAGGGCCAGGAGGCCCTGGCCGGCCTCGGCCATGGCCAGTGGCCGGCCTGGCCGGCCCTGGCAGGGGCCAGGGCCGGCACCCTGGCCCCTGCCGGGGCCTGGCCGGTCCTGGCCTCAGGTTAGGGGCCTGGCCGGCCCTGGCAGAGGCCTGGACCTGGGGCCAGGGCCAGGCAAGGGGCCTGGCCGGCCCTGGCAGAGGCCAGGGCTGGTACCCAGGCCGGCCCTGGCCTCAGGCCAGGGGCTTGGCCGGCCCTGGCAGAGGCCAGGGCCGGCGCCCTGGCCGGGGGCCAGGGCCAGGCCAGGGGCCTGGACGGCCCTGGCAATGGCCAGGGCCAGGCCGAGGCCTACCCAGGGCCACTACCGGCATTGGCCGAGGCCGGCGCCAGGCCACTGCTGGCCCCGGTCTCGGCCAGTGCCGAGCCCCGGTTGACCCTGTTTTTTTGGGGGGGGGGGCTTGCATGAATGGGACATGCATGGCCAACCCATACAGGGCCGACGGCAGTCGCCAGTCGTCTGCGGCAAAATTCTCCTGTAGGGGGGAAGCGCCTGGATCCATACGGGAGCCGGCGACGATGGCTTGCAGAAAAATCCTCTCAGGGGGATCCGGCCTTGGCACGGCTGCGGCTCAATCCCGGCAATGGCCAGGGATTGCCGTATATTTTGCTAGTATCATAAGGGTACTAAGTTGAAATATCGCATTTGTTTTTGAAAAATACGTTTTCAAAAACGCTTTTCCGCTGCGAAGTACTATAAGAGTACTATCATTTGATAAGTGAGGGGGAAATATTGAAGGTTGTTCTAGATGGTGATTGGAATCGTAGAGACCTTTCCGATTCTAGAGCAATATCTTCAATATTTTTCGAAAGTAACTTATCAAATGTAATAATATCATTCCAAGTGGGATATTCCAAGTGGGAGTGATATCTATGTATAAGAATTTTATGCAATGATTTTTGATCGAACCTTCGGTTTTGTGTCTTTTGCAGTATTTCAAAGTTAAAATGTCTTCCGCTTCAAAGAACATCGTCGCTGAGTTAAACAGAGGTGAAAAACTCAACGACGATAATTACAAATTATGGTCCATCAAGATACAATACGTTCTAGAGGAGCAAGACATGCTCGAAACTCTAAAGAACAAGATGATTGAACCCGAGTTGGGCACTACGGCCCAACACAGACGAGACAAGGAAGCTTTTGATGCTTGGTCTAGGAAGAACAAGATAGCTCGCATTATGTTATTGTCCAGTATGGCCGATGACATAATGCGCATCTTCCGAGAGCATGACCTAGCCATGGACATATGGTCCAAGCTAGAGGAGAAATTTGGTGGCACCTCGGTGTCCAAACTTCGTTCTTTAACTATTAGATTTGATTCATACAAGAAACGTCCAGATCATTCCATGGGGAAACATCTGCGACATATGGCGAACCTTATCTCGGAGTTAAAGGACGCAGGTCATGTGCTCACTGATGAGCAACAAATCCAAGCAGTTATACGTTCCCTACCAAATGGGTGGGACCAAATGAAGATGCATCTCACTCACAATGAGAGCATCAAGACCTTCAGCGATGTTTCCAAGCATCTCGAATTAGTGGAAGAGCGGCTTGCGGCTGCCAAGCCAAGTGCAGAAGTGCACATGGTTGCTAGTTCCTCACACGGGGGAAAGAAACGGAAAGATCGTTCGAAGTTCACTAACGAACGTAATAAGCAACCTGAGTCTACCAAGAAACCCAAACATAAGGGTGGGCACAAGAAATGGCACAAGAAGAAAGACTTGAAGAGGATCAAGTGCTTCAAGTGCAACAAGCTCGGTCACTATGCTCGTTCGTGTACGAGTGGAGGCGACGAGGTAACTTGTAAATATACTAGTTACATATGTGTTTCTAGTTCAATATTTCTTGTGGAATCTAATCCATTTTGGATAATTGATTCAGGTGCCACCGACCACATAGCAAGGGACAGACGGTCCTTCGTGGAGTATCACCGGATACCCCAAGGAACGAAGTGGATCTACGTATGAAACAACACACGTGTTGAAGTGAAAGGCATTGGGACGTGCAAGCTCGTCCTGGACAAAGTCCGCACTTTCCTACTTCATGATGTTCTCTTCGCTCCGGATATTCGAAGGAATATTATTTCTGTGGTCGTTTTAATGGGTCTTGGTTATAGTTGGTTTTTTCATGATTGTAAAGTGGACTTGTTTTGTAATAATTCTTTAATTGGTACTGGGTATGTATTTAAAGGATTTATTGTATTAAATACAATGTATGATTCCTCATTTAATAATGAAAATTTCCTTGTTGCAAATTCATCAAATTATGAATCAGATGTAATTTGTTGGCATGCAAGGCTTGGTCACATTGGACCAACATGAATGGATAAACTTGCCAAACGTGGCCTTCTATCCAATGTTTCAAAGGTTGAAATGTCGACCTGCGAACATTGCCTTGTAAGGAAATCTTGTCGCAAGCCGTTTGGAACCGGCACAAGGGCCGAGGTTCCATTACAGCCCATCCATTCAGACATATGTAGTCCGATGAATGTCAAGACAAGACGCGGGAAGTCCTATTTCATCACTTTTATTGATGACTTCACCCGATTCGGACATATCTATTTGATATCCCACAAAAGTGAAGCATTAACCTGCTTTAAAAACTATATGAGTTTAGTGAAAAATCAATTAGATCGCAAGATTAAGGTCTTGCGAACCGATAGGGGCGGTGAATATCAATCAGCAAGTTTTAAGGAATTTTGTGATGAAAAGGTCATAGTTCATCAGGTAACTATGCCTTATACTCCTCAACAAAATGGTGTTGCAGAAAGGAGGAATATGACTTTAATGGAAATGGTCCGTTCAATGATGGCACAAGCTAACTTGCCAATCACCTTTTGGGGTGATGCATTATTGACGGTCGCTTTCATCTTGAACCGCGTACTCTCGAAATCAGTTAGCTCCACTCCATACGAGTTGTGGAACCAAAGGTCTCCTGACTTAAACATTTTGAAACCTTGGGGGTGTGCATCCTATGCACATATCTCCTCCCATAAGTATGGCAAACTTGGGCTACGGGGAAGGAAATGTATCTTTATACGATACGCAGAAAACTCCAAAGGTTATGTTTTCGTTGGTCAGGAAGACAATGGAGGTCTAATTGAATTTGAGTCGAGGGATGTCACTTTCTTGGAAAACGAGTTTCCAAGACAGGGCGAGATAAGTCAGGACTTATCTCTATTTGAGATTTATGATCAAGAAGGATTACCTCATTCGAGTGGGAGAATTCTTGGTGAAGACGAAAATACGTTTCAACCTTCACCAATGGATGATACGAATGAGGCTAATCCTATTCCATACGGGAATAATGATCCAAGTGGGAGCAATTCTAACGACATTCCAAGTGGGAGTGATATTAGAATCGATCTAAATTCGAGTCAACAAGGACGTGAAGAATCTCAAATACGACGTAGTAATCATACATGGTTAGCTCCTCTAAGATTTGAGGATGAATTTCCGCAAACCTTTATGACTTCACTACAAGATGATGACGAGCCTGCTACTTTCAAACAGGCCGTATCATGCCCTGCAAAAGACAAATGGATGGAAGCGATGAAGGAGGAATTGGAATCCATGAAAGTTAACCAAGTCTGGGACTTAGTTGACTTACCCAGAGGACGTAGAGCTATTAGAAACAAATGGGTTCCCAAGATCAAGCATAAGGCTGATGGCTCTATAGACAGATATAAAGCTCTCCTTGTCGCAAAAGGTTTTACACAACAGGAAGGGATAGACTACGAAGAGACCTTCTCACCTGTTGTTCGTTTTACCTTGATTCGCCTGATTCTGGCTATGGTAGCTTGCTTAGACCTCGAATTACATCAGATGGATGTAAAGACTGCCTTTCTCAATGGAGAATTGGATGAGGAGATCTATATGGAACAACCAACAGGGTTTGTAAAAGAAGGAAACGAACATAAGGTTTGTAAACTTCGTAAGTCCATATATGGTCTTAAACAATCCTCAAGGCAATGGTATATATGATTTCAAGAAGTCGTCTTATCAAATGGGTTTTTCATGCTTGATGAAGATAACTGTGTATATATCAAGAGGATCAAAAGCAAGTACGTTATTATGTCTCTATATGTAGATGACATTTTAATAGCCGGAAATGACAAGGGCTTTGTGATGGATATCAAGGCTTGGCTTTCATCAGTTTTTGAGATGAAAGACATGGGAGAAGCCGCATATATCCTTGGAGTTAAGATTTCATGGAATCGTTCGAAGAAACTTCTTTCTCTTTCACAAGAGACTTATATAAAGAAGGTTTTAGAATGTTTTAATATACAGGACTGCAAGTCCATTGATACTCCTATAAGCAAATGCGATAATTTATGTCTGAAATCGTGTCCAAAGAACCAAAAGGAAAAGGAAATTATGGAAAAAGTTCCATATTCCAGTGCAGTTGGTAGTCTTATGTACGCTATGATGTGTACAAGACCGGACATATGTTTTGCCGTTGGAATGGTAAGTCGTTACCAATCCAACCCAGGGCAAGTACACTGGAAAGCGGTTAAGTGGATAATGCGATATCTTAAAGGAACTGCGGATTATGCTTTATGCTATCAAGGAGATGCCTTGAGGCTCGAAGGCTACATTGATGCTGATTGGGCGGGTGATCTCGATGAGCGACGATCGACCTCAGGATATGTTTTTCTACTCGGATCTGGTGCAATATCCTGGAGTAGCAAGAAACAATCCTGCATCGCACTTTTAACTATGGAAGCCGAGTTTGTAGCATTTAGCATGGCAGTCCAAGAGGCTGTTTGGCTTAGGAAATTCTTAGACAGGCTAATTGATGCAAATGACTCAGGTGCTGTACCAATACACAATGACAGTCAAGCATCTATAGCTTATGTCAAAGATCCAAAATTCCATTGTAAGACCAAACACATAGATATCCGCTACAAATTTGCAAAAGACTATGATAAGACCAAGAAGGTAGACATAAGGTACATATCTATGCATGAGATGATAATAGATCCGCTTACGAAGGAGATCCCCAGAGATGTGTTTTACAAACACTTATCATCCCAAGGATTGCGTAAGAGTTGAGTTGTACCAATGTAAATTCCCATGTCTGTAAAAGATCAAATTTAATAAAAGAATAAGTTCTTTTTTCAAACATTGCATATGAATTTCTAGAAAATGTTTGTGTACATTTTTAAAACTCAGCTATATTTTCTAGTATGTCGGACAGATTGAGGTTGGCTCTCTCACATGAGCAACCTCCTTTATTATATCAGACGGATAAAATAAAGATGAGACTTGTTTAAAGTCAAAATCATCAGACGGATGATTTAGAGTCATGACTTAAACAAAATGGTCGTATGAAAGATCTGCATCATCTGGATGCTTACAAAAGATCTAAGAGGATTCTTAAATCCTATCTGTCTTATGCGGGATGTGGGTCCAAGAAGATTATTTGAGTAGTAAAAGGGACTCAAAATCGGACATTGTGGTGTCTGATCATCATCCTTACAACATCATTAAGACATACACTCCCTGGGAAAGGAGTGATGTTGTAATACATATTCATACTACGTATGCATTTTGACCATTGGGTTAGAATAGTAATTGTGTTTACTATTATGTGATACCCAAAGACCACATGGGTCTTAACTCGTTACCCTTATGGACTCTATTGGTTCCTTTAGATTTGACTGTGTGATTGCTATCTTAGCATGTTGCTTATGGACTATGGTCAATTCGGTCCGGCGGGGCATGTTAGAAAAGCAAGTCAAGTCAAGATCAAAAGGATCGCAAAAAGAGGAAGATTAATTTCATATTCACATTTGGACTTTAGAGATTCAAAGCTGGCCAGCCAATTGTAATCCAGATGGGATTCAATTGTTGAATATAAAGTATAAGAAATGTGAAGAAATAATCTAGGGTAAAGCATGCGTTGATCTACTCAACTTTGCACCTCGAGGAGTGTTGTGTATCTCTAACAAGTGCACAACAGCGGACTCTATGCGCATGATGGTCACACGGCCTATTTCTCGGTATGATAAATAGAAGAGTAAAAGGAAAGATGTTTCCTTACAATCCCCTCAAGTGTGAGTGGGAGATGTTGGATATGGACGACATGAATACACCCATGATGGGATGTATGAGGGTATACGGACCTCAGATGTCGCGTACACGAAAGCGTGCGCGAAGGGAACCTTTTCTCGTGTGAAAAGGACCACTCGATAAGTGGAAAAAGTCACTTTATAAGTGCATAAAGGCACTCGATAAGTGAATAAAGAAGAGGATAAGTAAAAGTGCTAATATAGGCTAATAAGCTTATAAGTGGTTATTTCCTACAATAACTACCCCTAAAGCCTATAAATAGGACCCAATGGTATGCCTTTTACACTAATCTAAACATGCCATAAGTTTGCATAAGGCAACTTGTGTTCTTCTTCTCCTTTCCATTAAAATCCTCTTCTAAATAGAGATTTAGGCGGTGAAACTCTGCTTCGATCCTCTGTGACGAAGTACTGACCGTTGTGGCGAATCCAAGGGCGAAGTTGCGAGATTACGGTGCCACGTACGCAAGCGTAAGTCTCTACTTTATTATTCGATCCTAACGTCCTTGTTTTGACAGGATCCCACAGGCTTACCCTGATCTCTTTTTCCTTTGTAGGTGGAGACGTGATGTGAGGGCCAGAGGAGGTGTCGGGATCAGCCGGAGTCCCCGTCGCGGAGGACACTGGTCCTTGCGAGAAAGGCAAGGGAGTGGCGCATGAAGAAGGATTGCGGAATCAGGGAGGTGAGGTCTCTAGTGCGGAGAGAGAGAACTGGGGACGAAGGGCGCCCGAATCAGGTACCTCTAACGGTTGGTTCGGTGATGACCTCCCTACGGACTCGTCCGCGTGGGAGGCAGGTCCCCCCGTTCCGTCGTGTGTATCGGAGGTGGTCGAGCCTCACAAGGCGTCCTCGGTTCAGAAATGGCCGTACGGGATCCCTTTGCGGGATATGGGGAGGTCGATGAGCCCGAGTTGCGAGGGTGCCCTTATTCATTTCAAGAGGACTCGAGAGGAATTCGAGGCATTTCCGGACGACCGCCTCCATAAGCTGCCCTTTCGAGTGGGCCGTGAAGAGTCGATATTTGAGGACGGCGGGGTGGCAGCGCGCCTCGCAGAGTATTGCATGCTGCCGTGGGACCGCGAATCTTTGACCCGCGTGGGGGCAGAGCGGTTGTGCGGCTCTGCTGTATGGCACGTCGTGCAGGTAAGCCGGTTCCCTCATCTCGCCCTCAGGCTTTCTTTACTTGTGCCCCGCTGACTCGGGTCTTTTGTAGATGGTTACGGATATGGTGGACCTGCGACGTCGCACTCCTGTGGCTGCCACTAGAGCGGCTCTTGAGACAGCGAGGGCGGACCTCGGCAAGGTCAAGGGGAAGCTGAAGGACATGGAAGCGGAGCTGGAGAAGCTTAGGATGGCATGTGAGGTAGAAAAGGGGCAGGCCGCGTACTTTGATTCGTTAAAAGCTACGGTCGAGCACCAACTCCTGGAGGTGACGCGAGAGAGGGATGACCTCCTGTCGAAGCACGCCGTAGAGATGGCTAGCAAGGAGAGGGTGATCGAGTTGCAGAAGCAGCAGATAGCCGGCCTGAAGGAGACCCTTGAGGCGGAGAAGAGGGAGAAGGGTATCATGATGCGGCGGATGGAGGAAAAACAGAAAGTTAAGGGCGGAGTGATCGAGGCCACTATCCGCCGCTACCATGACGAGCATGTTGTGCCGATGTTGCAAGAGGCTAGGGATGCGGGAGTTCACCAAGTGGCGAGGGATATGAGGGCTCGATCAGCTGAGAGACGTCGTCGTTGAGGACGTGGGTTTGGGGAATCATGTACCTTTTTGTATGAGGGTTAGACCCGATGTCTTGTTGTAGCATGCGGATGGCTTAATGGATAGCTTTGCTATTTAGATAAATGCACTGAATTGGTCTTGTGTCGGACTGTCTTCTTCCTTGTTGTGTCTGTAGGTCATTTGTTTTGCGAGGGACATAATTGCCCCCAACTTCGCTATACCGAGGATATTCGGGTCGTTGGGAGAGGGAAGTTGAGATGTACCGCGTTTACCAGGGGTTTGTTGCGAAGCAAAGTGTGATTCCAGGTGGATTGCGGAAGCGGTGCAAGGTGGGGCGAGGTGGTGCAGTCCGTTCGATCGATTGCTAAACGTTGATGCCGAAGTCCGAAATTGATTAAGCGGCGCATCCTTGCTTCGGTCACCCCGACGGAGACGGAACCCATCCTGGGTACGAGCGACGGATAGAAAGAAGAGGCTATTTCGCCGGGATTTGGGCGGGAATCGAAACGGCTTGTTGGCGGTCGCGTGACTAGACGTCATCCTGGCGATTCGACGACGGGGGGGATCGAAGCGACCCGACCACTTCAAGGCTGACGCGTGGAAAAAGTGACGGCTGCCATTACTCGAAGCGTCAGACCACGCGGATCGACGCGGAAGAGAGAACAGATTGATGACACGTGGCGCAAGGTCGACAGTCACGATACTTCGCGGTGTCGCTTAAAAAGATCTCTGGGTAGGGAGCAAGGCAGGGCTGATTGCTGGGTGACGGTTTTCCAAGCGGCTGGGGTTGTCGGAGATTTCGTTGCCCTTGCCGGAGTTGTCCACGTGGAATCGGCCGCTGACGTAGCGTTGCAGTCCAAGTCGTCGGTTGCCCTTTAGGTAAGAGGTCTGTTTTTGTCGATGTCTTCCTCGACGTCTTCATTTCGTGGTCAGGGGTCGAGGGTGGTGGGGGAAGGGAGCTCCGTCGTGGAAACTGGGGCGATGCCCCTCGAGATTGCGGGTGTGAAGTCGGTGCTGAAGAGGTCCCTTGCTGAGATCTTCGAGTTGTATGTTAGGCCACCGTATTCTGTTCGCGAACCGGACGCACACGAGAGGGTGTGTTTCGTGGGCGACCACGAGGTGGGAGTGTATGTGTCCTCCTTCGAGCAAGGGTTGCGCTTCCCCCCCATCCATTCGTGTTAGATGTATTGAATTTCCTTGGGCTGCCCTTGTATCGTCTGATGCCCAATGCCATTAGTGTGGTTGTGGGTTTCCTTGTGATGTGCGTAAGTAACCAGGTTCGCCCCTCGCTGTCTTTGTTTCGCTATTTCTTCACGGTGAAGAAGCTGAGGTCCTACTAGTATCTCTCCGCGAAGAAGAGCCATCCGCTTATTAGGGGATTACCGGGGAAGATTAAGGGTGGGGCAAGAAATATGTGTTTGTCTTCGTGCCGGAGGATGTGATGATGAGATCGAACTGAGGAGAGCTGAATCCCAAGGCGACGGAGGGGGTTGAACTGGGAGACGAGGAGAACCAGGTGGCACAGTTTCTAATGGCGATACTGGGGGAGGGCCGAGACTACAAGGCGCTCGCCCGGGCTGAGATGATAGCGTTGAATATCTGGCCCGAAGGTATAATAGATTTTGCTATTAGTTCGTCTGAAGTGCTTACTTAAACTTTCTTTCTTTGGCAGGTCGTACCATGAGTCTGTCGCTCGAGGAGATGATGAAGCGAGCTGCGGAGCAGGCAGGGCAAACGTCGAAGAAGACGGTCCCCAAAAGGTTGCACGAGGAAGGCGTGGTGGAAGGTTTGATGAGGGGGCAGGTGTCCACGAAGAGGAGGAAGCTGCCTGCGAGCTCGTCTGTCTCTGATGCTCAGGGGAGGGGGAGAGTCGGTCAGCAATGAGGGGGATCCGGGGAGGGGATCGTACCCTCCGTTATCGACCTGGAAGGCGGGGGTGAAGGGCTGACTGGGGGAGGGGTGGATGCCCCCGAGACACGGCCACCTAGCCCCAGGGTACCCGCTAATGTGGAGGGGGTAACCGTTACCGACCAATAGGGGGGCTGGTACGTCGGGTGGCCAGGCCAAGTCGGCCGGCTGGGATAGCTGGCCCTACAGCTGTCCGTTGTTTGCTCTGGAGAGGGCCGCCGAACCCAGCTGTGAGGCCCCGCTCGTCCGTTTCAGGGCTAAGAGGGCCGAAGTTGAGGGCTATCCTGACGAGGCTCTTCATTGGGCGCGGTTCAAAGTGAGGGATGATGAGTCCGTGTTTGAGGATGGTGGTGTGGCGACGAGGCTGGCGGAGAATATTTTCTTGCCCCGCGACATGGTGGCGCTAGAGGCGGTGGAGCCTGAGGGTCTGTGTGGAACCGCGGTGTGGCACGGCGTCCAGGTAGGTTGGATAAGCTAGGTGACGCTTGTCAGTGGGTTTTATTGAATATCCTGAATGGGTTCTCTTTTGTTGTGCAGGCCATCACTTTGATGCTTGGAGCTATGAGGCACACGCCAGCCATAAATAAAGCCGAGAGCGCCATCGCTAGAGTGGCAGCCGAATTTGCCGCCTTTTGTAAGCGTACCGACGAGCGAATGGCGAAGGAGAGGGAGCGGTGCAGCCAGTATGAGGCAGAAGTAGAGCGCCTAAAGGGGGTCCTGGCCGATTATGAAGTGCAGGCAGCCTCTGCTAGAGACATGTCGAAGGAGCTGGAGGGGGCCCTTGAGAGGGAGGAAGCGCATGCGGTGGATCTGGTGGGTCGTGCGAAGGCCGCCGAGGAGAAGTTGGCTCGGAAGGTCGAGTGGTTTCTCTTGTACCAGGAGTCGACCGTCATCCCCGCCCTTGCAGCTGCGATGTCCAGGGGCTTGACGGCAGGCCGTGAAGAGGGTCACGAGGAAGGTCGAGCGGAGGGGTGGGAGGCCTGCTTGGTCCAGATAAAGGAGAGGGTGGCGGGCTTGTCCCTGCCCATTGAGCTCGACCTCGAAGGACTTGCAGCGTACGGAGACGAGGAGGAGGCGTGGGACGTCGAGCAGGTGATCGTCGAAGGAGGCGGGGGTGTTGAGGTGGAGACCGGTAAAACAGGGGGGGATTCCCCTGAAGCTGACGGAAGGGATGTCGTGACTAGTGGGTGCGCAGTTGGTGAGGGGAACGCACCAGAGTAGTTTTGTATAGGTGGCAAGAAAGAAAGAAAGAAAGTTTTGTGGGGGTGGATATCCGTTATTTTGTAATTTTCAGACTCTGAGTATGTGTAGATTCCCTTTGTTGACTATGTTATGTTATTGTTTTCTCTTGCTTGGCGTAGGTCGGGCAGCCTTTATTCCCTTGGTAAGGGTAGTGCGCCTGAGATTGTGGCCAGCCTGTTAGACTGTCCTCGCCCCCTATGGTAGTGGCACGGGGGGTGGGGGTGGGGGTGGGGGTGGCTCAGCATGGAGCTCGTCCCCCTCTTTCCGGGGATCGTTCCCGTGCATAAGTGCGCCTAGATCATTGCTAGGGGCCCGCTGGAAGTATTCTTTGCATTAGTGTTTATTAAAATTTAACGAACAGGACAGGGACATGATTTGGGGTCTAGGTCGGCCTTTGGGAGAATTGTCGAGTCGGTCTACTTTGGTGAACGGCCTCGGGGGTGGGAGTTGCGATTTTGCCGACTGGCCCTCCTTCTCTTCCATCGCTCGTCGTGTTCTCTTGTATTTTTGTATGCTGGATGGTTACTGGGTCTCTGATCTCGGCACGTTTCATCCTTTTGTAGCATGTGCCTGGATGAGCGAACTACTTTGTTCAGTGGCCGCCCACATTCCAGTTGGCACGTCCCTCTCCGTTGCCGTGCCCCTGAAGGGTTGCAAGGTCTCTTCGGAGGCTCTACGCAGTGACAGGGAATCCCGGAAGAGGCGGGGAGCGACGTGTCGGCGATGGGGTGTGGGAACCAGACCCCGTGGGAGGGGAAAAAGAATTGGGGGGGAGAGGGAGGCCTTGGTGGTTGCTCTATCCTGCGGGGCTTTAGCATTCCTGTCGGTTGGAGTCGCCGTAGGACGGGTGTGGGGAGGGGTGGTCCGCCGCCGGTCCGCTTCTCTCCCTGGCGTAAGTGGTCCAGGAGAAGTCGGGGGGTGGAAGACAGGGCACCCCTGATGTAAGAGGAATAGCCTATCGGCGTGGTCGGCCATTGGGAGGCGAATCTGTTGAGGCTGGTGCGACTCGGTGGAGACTGAAGTGCCCGATGGGCTGATTTGGCAGGTCTGCCCCATCCATCGGGTTGGCGACCCGCTGTGCCAGCGCACGCAGGGCGTCCGTGGAGGGGCCGGGCATGCCATTGGAGCTCCGGTTCCCGTGCCTTAAGTTGTCTAAGAGAAGTTAGGGAGCCGTAGGCGGGGTGCCCCTCGTGTAAGAGGAATGGCCTATCGGGGGTCATCGTGCCGGGGAAAACTGCCCGTTGAAGCAGCTGGGGTCCCTCGCATTTTTCTCACCTTCTTGGGGCAAATTGGGGCTGAGGGATTGGCCTATCCTCAAATTATCTCTTTTATCCTCTCCCTTTGAAGGGGTTGAGGGTGTATTTATAATGGTAGCTCTTTAGCCTTCTCCCTCCCCTTAATGTGATGAGCTGGAGCCAGCTTATTAGAATCGTGCCCTTTGAAAACTGCTCCTGATAGGTGGCGTCCGATGTGACTCATTAACCCCTGTTTTTCGGCCGGTGTGTTGTTATCAATGGAGCTTGCCCCGAGCGTCTTTTAGGTTTGATGGGTCATTTCGGCCATCGGCTTTATTAGTGTCAGGTGTTGCTCGTCCGTCCTTGACCTGCGCGAGGGTCGCCTCAATCCGCGAGCCATGATTCGTTTCCCGATGTTTGGGTTAAGGAATCACGGGCCCGCCTTGGGAGGGTGGGTGGCTAGGCCCTTGCCGCCTCTATAGTCGGGTGGGTATTGGGTCGTCGCCTACCCCGCATATGGCGCTCCGGTTTGGGTGGCGAAGCTTCGTAAGCTTGCCCCAGAGGTCTTCATTGGGGGGGAGCGAGCACGTATCTCGGCCCGTGCCCCTCTCCGGTTTGGGTGGCGAGGATTGGTCCTGCCCCGGAGTCTTTGAGAGGGCAGGTATTGGGCCGTCACCTCCCCGCAGCCTCTATAGTCAGACGGGTATTGGGACGTCGCCTACCCCGCATATGGTGCTCCGGTTTGGGTGACGAAGCTCCGTAAGCTTGCCCCGGAGGTCTTCATTGGTGGGGGGAGCGAGTGCGTAGCTCGGCCCGTGCCCCTCTTCGGTTTGGGTGGCGAGGATTGGTCCTGCCTTGGAGTCTTTGAGAGGGCAGGCATTGGGCCGTCGCCTCCCCACAGCCTCTATAGTCGGACGGGTATTGGGCCATCGCCTACCCCGCATATGGTGCTCCGGTTTGGGTGGCGAAGCTCCGTAAGCTTGCCCCGGAGGACTTCATTGGTGGGGGGACCGAGTGCGTAGCTCGGCCCGTGACCCTCTCTGGTTTGGGTGGTGAGGATTGGTCCTGCCCCGGAGTCTTTGAGAGGGCGGGTATTGGGCCGTCACCTCCCCGTAGCCTCTATAGTCAGACGGGTATTGGGCAGTCGCCTACCCCGCATATGGCTCTCCGGTTTGGGGGCAAAGCTCCGTAAGCTTGCCCCGGAGGTCTTCATTAGTGGGGGGGAGCGAGCGCGTAGCTCGGCCCGTGCCCCTCTTTGGTTTGGGTGGCAAGGATTGGTCCTGCCCCGGAGTCTTTGAGAGGGTGGGTATTGGGCCGTCGCCTCCCCGCAGCCTCTATAGTCGGACGGGTATTGGGCCGTCGCCTACCCCACATATGGCGCTCCGGTTTAGGTGGCGAAGCTCCGTAAGCTTGCCCCAGAGGTCTTTATTGGTGTGGGGGGGGGGGAGTGAGCACGTAGCTCGGCCCATGTCCCTCTCCGGTTTGGGTGGCGAGGATTGGTCCTGCCCCGGAGTCTTTGAGAGGGCAGGTATTGGGCCGTCGCCTCCCCGCAGCCTCTATAGTCGGACGGGTATTGGGCCGTCGCCTACCCCGCATATGGCGCTCCAGTTTGGGTGGCGAAGATCCGTAAGCTTGCCCCGGAGGTCTTCATTGGTGGGGGGAGCGAGCGCGTAGCTCGGCCCGTGCCTCTCTCCGGTTTGGGTGGCGAGGATTGGTCCTGCCACGGAGTCTTGCGTTTTTAAGCTGAAATTTTCAGGTGAAAATGGCGAAATTTGAAGATGCAAAAGGGAAAAGTATATTTCATTCGAGACTTACAGTTTCCGATTACACTACGACTGGTGTTCCATGTTCCTTAGATGGATCAGCCTGCCCTCATCATGTGGGGTTAGGACGGGCGCGACAGGTCTGGTCCTCCTCTGTGGCCCCAGGTTCTTCTGCGATTCCCTCAACAGGCGCCGGCCTTCAGTGGTAGGAGTCTTCCCTCCCCCAGAGTAGATCGGCCACCAGGTTTCGTTCCAGACCCTTGTGTTTGGTCGATCCCACGTAGCAACTCCTGGACAGCTTCTGGCTTCCCCGCACTGACCCAATCCCTCGTGGGGTTTGGAACTTGACCATCTGGTGGAGCAGGCTGGGGAGCGCTCCGATGGCTGCCATGTACGATCATCCTATGATCCCGTTGTACGCTGACACGATGTTGACAACAACGAATAGAGTCATACGGGTGACGACCCGCGGTTCATCTCCGAGAGTTATCGGCAAGGTGATCACCCCCACAATAGGGGTCGAGTGGCCGGTGAAGCCGACGAGGGGCCCGGTGTAGGGTCTCAAGTCCGTCTGTCTTAACCCCATCTTCTCAATTGTCGACATAAACAGAATGTCGCAAGAGCTCCCGGTGTTGATCAGGAGGCGGCTGACGATGGCCGTCCCGATCTGGGCGTCGATGACGATGGCGTCGTCGTGGGGCAGCTCGACTCCCTCCAGATCCTTGTCACTGAAAGTAATGGGAGGGTGGGCTACCCTTCTCCCCCTGGATCTCCCCCGAAACCCGCCGTCATCACTTGCCGCACGTATGCCTTCTTGCTTGATGACGATGCTCCCCCGGAGGATGGCCCGCCACATATCGTGTTTATGCGCATGACCGGCTTCGAGAGGGGGGTTCTTCCCGTTCACCACGCATTGGGGGGTCTGCTCTCCGAGCCCTTCGGTGGTTCCCCTCTTCTTGGTCTGGCCTCCTGCCCCCGACGAAGCCCCCGAGGTGACCCGCTTGGATCAGCCGCTCGATTTCCCTCTTGAGGGTGAAGCAATTGTCGGTGTCATGGCCGTGGTCCCGGTGGTACCGGCAATATTTTTGGAAATCTCTCCGAGCCGGGTCCAATTTCATTTCCCTGGGTGGCTCTGGTAGCAGTCCCGCTCTCGTTGCCGTGGCCAACACCTCTATCAGGGGGCATTGAGCTGCGTGTAGTGCGCCTGTAGGGGACCTTCCTGCCTTGGGATGACTCGGGTGGGCCCTAGGGTGGGGGTGAACTCTCGGGCAGGGCCGGGGCGATCTTGTTGGCGGCACCCCGTTGTGTCGTGCCTCGGTTGGACCAGTTGGTCGTGCCCCCGATGCCCCTCTTCTTGCCTTGGTCGAGGGTGGACTCCTTCCAAGGGCAGAGGATTCGACAGGCTGCGGGCTACGTTCCTCCCAATACCACCGTCCTCCGGTCGTATCCTCCCGGACCTCCCTCCACTCATGATTCTCCCTCAGGAGCCTTTCGCGCTCGGCGGTGAGGAAGCGTAGTTGTCGACAAACGGCTTCCTCGTGCAGACGATCGGGGGAGTGGCACTGTCGAGGTGGGCTCCCCCCTCCCGGTGGGGATTTGGCCAACAGCGGGCCGTGCCCGTCCAGGGGCCACCGGCCCATTGCCGACACCTCTGGGATCTCCCGGTTGTCTTCGTTCTTCCTCCGGAGCCTTTCTCATTCCGTGATGATGAAGCGGAGCTGGTGCCGGGCGGTTTCTTCGTCCTGGTAGGCCCGCCGGGCGGTTTCGGCCGCTTCGTCGAAATGCCTCTGCGCGGCGGCCGCCTCCTCCCGGCGCCTCCGCAGCCGCGCGACCTCCATTTCCTCCTCCAAGAGCTTCCGCTGGGCCGTAATCTCCCTGGCGAGCCCCTGGTCTCCCCCTCCTCCTCGAACTGAGGGTGAAGATTCCGTTTCACGTTCGAGGGCTCCGAGGGGCCGGGAGGTGCCTCCATTCCCGTCGCCGTGCAGCCTCCCATCGCCTTAGTAAAGGCCTCAAAGCTTTTCTGGATCGCGCGGGTCGAGGCCTAGACTGTCTCGGCCTCTATCCCCGGAGGGGGTCAGTCACCGGAGTGATTGGTAGAGAGAGTGGCTCCTGACCCACGGGATCCTTGCCGTGGTCAGGGTTCCGAGCGATTGGCATGGAGTCTAACATGGGTGTGACCCTTTGGTTCCCACAGACAGCGCCAATTGTTGCGGGGTGGAACTCGCGTACAATGAATTTTTATTATGGGGAACCAAGGGCACGGTGGTTATATTGATAAGAGGATTTATGTAGACTTTTTGACAAGTGATTAGTGGGGTGAAGAGGCTAAACTTGCCGCCGGAGCAGACCACGGGGTCGAATCCCACCGTACGTGACGGAGGAGGATCGGATGGTGGGAGCCGAAGGCGAATCTCGGCCAAGGGGCGAGCTACCCTGCACAACGAGTAACTCGTCAGAAAGGCCGGGTTGGGGTCCAACCCTTAGCGACTCCGATGCCTAAGTCAGTAACTGGACTTAAAGCGGGGGCTGGGCACGCAGGTCGGACCGAGTGTGTGTCGACCGTATGTGACGAGCTATGAGTGAGAGAAAAAAGATATGGATGACCATTGCTCTCATGTGTGAATAATGGGATTGAGAGGGAATTTTCCAACCTCCTCACCGTAAGAAGTGAGGGGGTATTTATACCTGATGGGAGACGATTAGGTGGGGCTGACCTGGCATGCTGACTCGACGTGCTGAGTTGGCCCGGCTGTCAGCAGAAGCTTCGGACGAGGATGTCAGGAACAGGAGTGTCAGACTCGCTTTTGTCAGACGGCGCAACGGCCAGGGGCGCTTTTGTCAGGGTGTCAGGGCCGAAAGCATTAAGTGTCAGGGGGCGCAGCGGCCAGGGGGTGATTTGTTAGATGGTCGGGGCGGTGCTAGTGTCAGTCGTGTCCTTATACTAGGTTGTTTGTCGTGTGTGATGAATCAAGGGTCCAGCGGTGCTATCCCCCACGGCTGGGTTTGCATGGGGCCGCCGGGTCGACCTGTTTGTGGGTTGTTCGGCCTGGTCGCACACCTTTTCGGGTGCGGATCACGGACCGCTGGCAGGGAGGGGTATGTATGTGCCTCCGTCAGCATCCGAGGCTGTGATGTCTGGGTATACCCCGAGCGCACTCCCACTAGCGGGCCGAGTGAGAGCGGTTGTACGCCTCAGCCGAGAAAGGGGCGCTGCGAGGTGTGCCCATTCCCATGTAGCCACGGTCCTCCGGGCCGGCAGTCTGTTCACAAAGGGGCGAGTCAGTGAGGTATATTGGTGGTTCTGGGCGGGAGCCGGACTTCCACGATCTTTAGGTCGTAACAATTTCTATTGCATCTACCGATTCTATTGCTTTGATTATGTTGAATTGAGAGTAGTCTCTTTGCTCTAGGGCAAAAGGGATGAACACTATGGATTTAAAGTTTGATATGTGAAATCTATTGAAAACCCATGTTGCTAAACTTGTTTGAGGGTTAGATTATGGTTAATTTACTATGGATAGCTATGGATTTCTATTGGATCTTGAGATCTCGAGAGAGGATCTTGATCTATAGGAAACCGTAAATATTCGATTTAGATCTATAATCGAGATTCCATAGAGTTGGTTCACGAGAGCGACCAAAGCTAGCATCTTTATTATATTTCAATAATTATATTCGACTGTACGATGGTAAGACGAGTACGAACCACCATGATCTAGATTCGAATTCACATTGCGCGAGAGCGAACTTGAGTTGGAACTAAATTATATTGTCGATCTTAATGCTAATAGTTTGAACTAGGCTTGCGCGAGAGCGAGGTTCTAGTTTAGATTATTATAGACTTGCATTGCGCGAGTCACGACAATTTCACCCTAAATCAAGAGTAGTAATATGGAAGTTCATGTTCACATTGATGCTTGAAGATCTATAATAGGGATTCCCTAGCCCTAGACATTTTTATTGATTGAATTTACAACCGACATTTTATACGCTTGTGACACCATATATTCCTCCACCATTGTCCTATCTCTGCCAAGTAACCAATATAATACCAATAGTTCCTCCCCGTGATTCGATACTCGCTTACCACTTAACCGTGCGCGTGCAGTAAAACTACATTGTTTTGGGAGTACATCCCGACGAGATCACTTAATACAATAATAAAGCACCTAAATTGATTGTTTGAATAATCATCATCCAAACAATAAGAAATATAGCAGCAATAGTACTCAACAAGTAAATTGCGAGTAAATAACAAGCATAGCAATGTGAGTTGAGAAATAGAAATTGCAATCATAAACTTAAGAATATAAGTGATTTGACTCTTTAATGAGTCTATGTCAACTAAAGGAAGACTAACCTTTCATGATTTCTAACCAAATTTTATTATTTCACTTAGCAACCCTTGCCAACTTGATTAGTAATTAAAATTACCACCAAAGCATACATCCATGACTGGAATTTACACCAATATATGTCCCTTGATTGTATTTTAGATATACTCACTCAAGCAATTGGACTTACAATCCAATCAATAGTATAATGAAGTATTCTAACAAGAATACAAGATTTAAAACCAAGAAATTAAGCTCAATGAAATATTCATTCATAAAATAAAAATACACAAGAGGCATTAATGGACATGATAAAGAACAAATAAAATAATAAGCTTGTGTTGAAGGATTTTAGAGAAGAGAGTAAACAATCTCTCATAAGGAGTATCCATGGCACAAGCCATGGCTATATATATATTCAATTTAGAGAAAATAGGAGTCCAAGGGACTCCCCACTAACTTAGTGGGGAGTAATGGTGAGATGTTGAGGGGGGAGGCCAAAGGCCTCCATCAACTCACAACACCCCCCCTCATCTCTCCATTACCTTGGGTTAAGCATATGAATACTTCAGGATTCAGTATGCTAATGGGGTGGATACTTCTGGATCCAGAGCCACTGTGGTTGCCTCGTTAAAACCTTAGCTGTGGAAAACCCAGTGGGAAAAACCAGCAGCTTAAGGGAAAAGAGTACAACTATCAAGGGACTCCCCCTGATCTGTACAAGCTTCAGGCTTCAAAATCTCCTATGTATCTATACAATCATCTCCTATTCATATATACATCCATCATGTTCTAAAAGAAAATACAATCATCACTCATCTATACAAGTTTCACTCATCTAGCGGATATAGTAAAGCAGTGGTGTTCTGGAGTGGAAAGCTCTTCGAAGTTTGGTAGATGACGCCACTAAAGTATTCATTGAATCAGTCTTCAGTGTGTTTGCGAGGTACTGCTGGACCTGGCTGAGCGTTTCTAATACTTGCTTCTTGGATGATGAGCTTCTCAGAAGATGTAGACATTGTAGGATGATGTGTAGATATTTAGGAGGTGGCCGGCCTATTGTGTTTTAGTCATTGTGATGATCTTTAAACCAGCATATGCGATATATATTCCTTGACCCTTGGAAGTTGCGCAGAAGCAGCTTATCCTTGGTCTAGTGGTGCTCTCCAGGGCAACACTTTATCTGGTTAACAACTTTACTGCAGACGTTCTATCAAAGACACGTGCAGTTGGCCAGATAAAGAAGTGTAACAAGTACACTAAAGCTAGGCTCTTCGGGACCTAGGATGTCCTCCCCCTCTTCCAGCTACTGGAAGGTATCATAAATAAGCATACATTTTTAATAGGATGCAAGTGGACATCATTCTTCATATACTCCAGGTGTATGAAGGATATTAAAGGATTCCACCACGAAGGTGTTAAATATATAAGCCGAGATAATACCTTGTTATACCAAGGTTTTTCATTTACAAGATATGCTTAAAGCTATCAGATTTCTAAATGGTCTCTGCAGGAGATCCTATTAGCTTTAAGTCGACCACCTATACGGCGAATATCACATATCCTGTCAACGATCTTTCGAAAAAGATACACATGCAGAATATTGTTTAAGATCAACTAATGATCTTAGTAGCCTTTATGGAGAAGACGTTTCTACGTCTCTCTTTCATCTCTGGGGGTAGAGTATACCCTTCTGGAAGTTTTATATAGATCTCTATATCTATATTGCCGTATATATATGCAGTCACAACGTCCATGAGCTGCATGTATTGGCTTTTTTAGAGAAGTTTAGGCTTAGTAGGAAAATGATCACATTTCCTTCATTTCAATTTCTTATGAAATCCAACTTATATTCCACAGGTTTTACACATTCAGGTGTATGGACTACTGGTCCAAAGACTTTTCTTTTCAAGAGTGAATCCAGCTCTACTCTTATTGCCGCGTCCCACTTTGGCCAATCTATGCGTTTACGCTATAGAAAAGTGGGTAGACGTCATCGTCGTATTCAGCGACGTGAACGGCAATAGCGAAAGCAAAACCGTCGACGACGACTGTGCTATATCTGTCCAGTACCTCTCCAGTACGTACGTAATATAATGATGTTTATCCTGTTGTTTCCTCTGCAGGGGAAATTAGGAGGGGAGAGGTTGCTGGTCTGAGCTCAGCATCCTGTGGTTGGATCATTTTGATATATCCAGGAATCTTTCTATTTTGAGGAATTTTATATTTTGAACCTGGCAGGCGTCCTCTTTTCAATTGAGGTACGACCAATTCTACTGCCGGTGGACTGCATCCATCTTTGGGAATGTCAATCCTAGCTGGCGTGTTGGCAGCGGGGACGTGTGAACGAACAATCTTCTGGTTGTCCGCAATTTTATCCGACAATTGATGTACTTTAGTCTTAATGTGAAGGATCTTCTGGATCTCAACTTCACACAGAAAAAGTATGTGGATCATAACGAGATTAGGACTTTTGTGTCCCATGATATGGTCTCAGAAGCTTCAGGCTTCTTTAGACTGCGTGCATATTTCAATGAGATTATGCTCATCAAATTCACATTTATCAAGACTTGGTGGTAAACCATAAGCAAACAGCATCAGCAATAAGATATGGCAACAAATGGGCCATATCATGATAAGCGATGCGGAATGAAGTGTGATGGTACCTAAACACCAACAGGAAACTGCGATTTTACAATGGACATGAAATCCATTGGAGTCTCTTTACCAGAGACTCTGCTAACCCGTTATGAGTTTGAACATGCTACTGGATGTTCAATTTTAATGCCAGTTACTTGGCAGAAGTCTTGAATGATATGTGTAGTAAATTCACCCGCATTATAAGCTTTTGAGAAAGCTAGGTTACGAGTGAATATAAAGGCACACATAAGACCATCTAGTAGATGCATATATCAGTACAGTAATGAAGTATCGAAAATGGGCCATTTGCGGGGTGAATAAGCCTGCAAAAGGTCACCATGTATTCTCTCAATGAAGCCAGGAGACTCTAAACCCACTTTCAGGAGGGAAGGTCTCTCTATTAGTTTTTCCTTATGATAAAGGGGGACAAGGAAACTCAACCTTTTGAAGAATCTTCAGGTTCTCCAATGGATTCATTTGATGATGCGTCCATCATTGCTGATCCAGGATGACCAAGTCCATTTTACCAGAGTTAAAAATTATGGCAAAGAAAGGCACTTCTGGTGCTCAGTCGAGTTGGCTTTCTATAGGATGAATATCTGTAATTATAGGGGCCCGACGGGGGTCCAATGAAATCGTAAGTAGATGGTCTTCTGGCCATTTTTCTTGACGAGTTACATATTGATATTCAATATATATTATCCACAATTTTCAAGTTATTTTCTTTAAAAGAAATATCCTTGAAAATTGGAGATTTCCTATACGTTTAAGAGAAGAATTTGCATCTTATAGTCTCGTTGTATGTGGGAGCAATATCAATGCTACACCAGTGCAACGAGGCACTGTCCACAATATTCCATACTTCATCTATAAGTAAAACGAAATTTTATTTAAGTCAATGAAAAAGACATTCAAAATAAAAGTTCGTTCTTAAGCAAATTAAAGATGAAGCAACATTGAATTTTAAATGCATAGATAAAAGATGAAGCTTAATCGAGCAGGTCGTCGTTCTCGAAGTCATTTGCAGTGAACATCATTGGTGGCTGAACAGCCGCCAAGTTTGTTTCAGACAGAGACTTCTGGCTCGCCTGATATAGTTCCTGGAGGTGGCGAGGAGTGCGGCAGATTCTGGACCAATGGCCAGTCATGCCGCATCTATGACATTTATCCTCCCAGTTCTTCTTAGGAAGTGACACTTGGTCAGTGTTCTTTTGCTTCCATATGAAGTTACTCTTTCCTGTATTGTTGTTTTTGGACGGGGTGCTGCTCCTCGTACATTCTTCATCACAGCTTTCCCTTTGTTATTATTAGCCTTCTTCTTGTTTTTCCACTTCTGGGGAGAAACGTGGTGGGCTTCAGGGATAGGGGCAGTGCCGGCTGGACGTAAATTATGAGTGGCTAGCAGTAAGTCTCGATTCAGCTCTGCCCTAAGTAGGCATGAGATCAGATCAGAGAATTGCGTGAAGTTACGTTCACGATACTGCTGCATGAGGATTGCATTTTTCTCGTGAAACGAGGTAAATGTCTTTTCCAACATGCGCTGTTCTGTCACCTCTTCACCGCACAACTTCAGACGTGAGGTGATGTTATGAAGTGCAGAATTATACTCAGCACCGGACTTATAGTCCTGAAGTCTGAGGTTTTCCCACTCATTACTGGTACGCGGTAATATAACATCAATTAGATGTTTATACCGTGCCTCCAGCGCTGTCCACAGGTCCTTTGGGTCCTCAACCATTAAGTATTCAGCCTTTAAGGTCAGATCTATATGTTTCCTAATGTAGATTATGGCTTTCGCCTTATCTACATCGGATACAGTGGTTGAAGTGCCACTGCTGGATGCAGCAGAAGCATCGGCCGCTGCTGGGGCCGAGGAAGGAGCCAAAATGGACCCAAGGAGGGCCATCGAACGCAAGTGGAACTTCAGGTCCACTCGCCAACTCAGGTAATTCTTCCATGCATAGTCAAGGACTTCGAAATCGACGCTTGCCAATTTTGCCATTTTATCTACGCAATTTAAAATAAGCATGAATTAATTTAAAATTGAAATTCACGCATAACAAATAAAGTAAGCAAAATGTGGGGATCGGCCAGATACCCAAAAATGTACAAAGTCCAAAGTTCGAATATACAGTCCATAAAGAAAAGAAAAATACAACTTGGAAACCCAGAATGGATCCCTATATTTTCAAATTTACGACGCCGTCTTCATTTTGCCGGTACACCGGTCTTTGGAAAAAATACATATAATCCTCACTTACAAATTCTCTCAAAAAAGAAAATTAAATTGCAAGGAATTTAAAGGGTATCAAATTGGCCGATCCCAAAAATCACATTTTAGCTTACATAAACATCCACGCAGTTTATAAATGCTACAGGCATAAAATAAACAACCACGCATGTATATAACACATGCATATAAAATATGGAAAAATAGACTCTAAAATATAATAATCTCTCAGACCACGGGGAGACGTCATACACCGTTAGGTTAGTTTACTAACGGCAGAGCGGTCGCAGGATCCTTAAGATAATTATATTTTGAAAAAAATCCTAATATTCCATAATTTAATAATAATACAATAGTGTTATTATTTTAGCAATATGAAAGACTGGGCGACAGGCCCATGACAAGGAATTAAAATAAATTAATAGTTTGAATTGGGCCGTAGGCCCAAAAATATTAATCATTGTAATATTTCATTTATATTTGGGCTGCAGGCCCATTTGCCCAAAGTTAACAAATTAATTATTGCAATTAAATTTAATGGGCTTCTTGCACTAAGTAGTCAAATTAAAATATTGTTAACATTTGGGCTGCAGGCCCAGTGTCAAAATTTTGAATTAATTTGGCTTCAGGCCGAATTAGTCAAATAAAAATATCATTAATACTTGAGCTTCAGGCCCATTGACAAAATTTTAATTGACAAAATAAGCTGGCAATTGGATTTACTGGGCTTCTGGCCCAATTGGGGAAAACCCGAATAATAATTAAGTTGAATGGGGCTGCAGCCCCATAAAACTTATTTTCATGTATAATCTGGGCTTCAGGCCCAAATAAACAGCTAAACTACTATAATAATCAAAATTTTAATTAACACAATGAAGATTGCAATAGGAATTTCTGGGTTTCTGGCCCATTTTTGGTAGGCAAAACCAATTATTAATAAAATTGGGCTGCATGCCCATAAAAATTATTAACCAGGATACAAATGAGCTGCAGGCCCAATAATGAAGATATTTAATTTATTTAAAATAAACAGAATAGCGCCCTTCAGCCCATTTTTGGGCTGAGGAATTCCAAAAATCCCAAACCCTAAGTCTGTCCCTAAAATCCCTTCCTTTTTTATCCAGAATCAAAGAAAACAACAAGGGTCTCAATATTAGGCCCACAAACCAGTGTTCATAATTTAATACTTTATGCTGCCAAGTGTGCCATTGTCTTGGTGCCTCCTGGATTTTTGAGTCCCTTTCAAGTGTTCATAATTTTTGGCTTCTGGCCCAAATTCGAACCGGCCCACTCTTAATTGGCAGTAAGAAGATACCAAATTCTAACTGCTAACAAATAGACTTCGATTACTCCCAATAGCATATTCTAAGACTGCTTCTGTAAATACACTTGAATGGGAACCGTAATATTGAATGTGACTGAGTAAATTTATCTTTGTCCAATCTAATCATGGCAACTCATTGCGAGTATAAATTGCTAGGCAAAACAAGGTATCGAGGGAAAAATAGATTGGTTTAATCTCATATTCATCGTTTTACCCTTTGTAAGTAATGTTTTGCCCATTAAGGTAATAGCTTGTTAAATGTTAAGTATGGTACCATTATATGTTAGGTGCTTGGCTCAATTCTCAAGCATATACAGTAATGTATCTCAAGCATAACTTGGCTATGTGAATATGAAACATTACCTCTTTTTATATGAATTCACATCAATTCAGTAATGTTATTAACCACACATAATTTTTTTTAGATGTTTAGCAAGATGTTGCAGATTTATACAAGCCTCGAGAAAAGCTATGTAAAATCATGGCGAACAATATTTTGTAAGTATGTACGGGATCGAAAAAGTTACCTCTAGATCAAAAGATCTAGGGACGATCGTAATAAAAAAAATCCGTAGATAGTAATCCCGATCCCGATACGCCCAAAAAAATCCACGCATTGCTTCACCGCATCAAAAGATTCCTTCGCGCGTAGTGATTGAATTTTTGAGGGGAGACGTGATGAAAAGCTCAAAGATTTTAGAGCAAACGTGCTGATAACATGTTGAAGGATTTTAGAGAAGAGAGTAAACAATCTCTCATAAGGAGTATCCATGGCACAAGCCATGGCTATATATATATTCAATTTAGAGAAAATAGGAGTCCAAGGGACTCCCCACTAACTTAGTGGGGAGTAATGGTGAGATGTTGAGGGGGGAGGCCAAAGGCCTCCCTCAACTCACAACAGCTTGCCAATAGTAATGAAGGCAACTCGAATAGTGAAACAATCATGCTATGAAGCACACTTTAATTGGATACCTAACAAGAGAATGAAAGATTAAGAACGTAGAATGTGATTACTTAGTGAAAGCTAGGGAAAACTCTTATATATAAAACCCAAACTTAAGAAAGCTTAGTGTTGTGTGTTTTATATTAGCACAAGTGCACGAGTAGTTGTAGCACGAACGGGTCGATCACATGGAGGCGATGGATTAAGTACCAATCAACTATGGATCACAGTTAACTACACAATTTTCTATTAGATGGTGCCATTATACTAAAAGTTTATCAAGATGAGAAGATGGTAGGGCTAATTGTCCATACTATCATGAATTAATTATAAGATTGATCTCAAGTATCAATTTATCAAACTAATGTCTTGGGTGAGATTATCGAACTAATTCTCAACCCTCGTTCTCACCTACTCTTGTGGGAGAACTCGGATCAAAGTCAAGGATATCTAAACTAGGGCTCCAATTTCTCGTTGGAACCCCTAATTAAGTTGCTCTAATTAATCTGGATCCAATTTCTCATTGATAGCTCTAAATCAATAGAAAATTAATCTATCTATCGAAGTGCAGCAAACCAAAACCCCGATTTCTGATCGGTGATTTGGGTTTGATAGAAAAGGGTTTAGCAAGAAGTGGGCTGGCCTTCATGGTGTTTTAGCTCAAAGGGAAAAACCGATCAAAAGGGAACCACTAATGATGGTGGTGGTGATGAAGTTTGTGATAATAAAGAAGATAATGAAAGAAATAATGGGAAGCTCTTAGTTTTTGCTACATTTAATCTAGAGAATTTTGTGGGATTATTCTTAGAATTTTATGCTTAAAGTTCCAAGGGTTGAGAGAGAGAGAGAGAGAGAGAGAGAGAGAGAGAGAGAGAGAGAGAGAGAGAGAGAGATCTTACACTTTGAAAAATTGACTTTTGCTGACATTTTTATGCCGATATTTTAAAGAAACGTCAGCAAATGTCTATTGTGTTTCGATATTTACTAGCGTTCTTATGAATGCCGGCAAATGCTGGAAATTTTTCGTTGTTTATAAGAACGCTGGCTAATGATGTAATTTTCTTAGCATGTTAATGTAATTTGTGGCAAATACTGGACTTTTCTAGCACATTCACCTCTTTCTTTAGTCCCACATCGGAAAAAAATGAAGTTTTTCTATGTTTAAATAGCTATTGTTCTCACGCAAATATGTACAGTATTTGTTTTACACAACGATTGGTGGAGCTGACGGCCGCGTTGCCCCTATGGGGGGCATGTAGAGGTCCAATGCATAGGGAAATATGGGCCGCATGTGGAAACAAGTGGTGACAAGCGGTGAGCACTCAATGTTGATGGTCTGCGTTGTGTGTCGGGGATTGCCAGCGGCGACGTGCAGCGACGGGAGGTGGGGGCTGTCGGTGGCGACCGACGACACCACCCAACACTGGGGCCGCACTACCCCTAGGCACAACTAGAAAGGATCACATGCCTACATGCCAAATTTCCACAGTAACCTTTTGAATGTATCATAGACATTTCCCAATGTTTCAAGGAAGCACATGTAGACGTATTTTGGGCATTTCCCAACGTTTCACCGAAACACGGGCAATAGTGTGTATTTTTTTCAAACATCGTATTTTCTTTTAGCAATAGCCCCTTCTGTTGGTGTTCATGGAATTTCGCTTAACACCGCTTATACATTTGCAGACATTACAAAGTTAATAAAACATCGGGAAAAGCCCTTTATTTGTAGTGTTAGTTTAATTAGGTATCTTTGGGGATATTTATGAGACATAGAGCTAGTAGAGTTTTAGAGAAATTGCTAGATGTAATTTTTTCTTATCACCTCACATTTAAAGATTATCTCCTTTGTCAAAACATGGTGACTTATCCCATTTTATAAAATTACCAATTTGTCCCTCTTTTGATGCACCGCATATTCTTATGATTTTACCGCAATAGTTAATTTTTTTTGAAATTACAAATTTAACCTTAATTAGATTTTATATTACTCTTAAATTTATTAATTAAGATCAAATTTTGCAATTTGATCTTTTGATTTCATCGCAAAATTTGATTTCCTCTATATTTCGTCTCACCCCTCAATTTTCCTCTCTATTTCACCATATGTTCTTCTTTCATCCCATCACTCCAAAAAGCTGACCGACTGGCCAATGAACGTATGTCACCGGTGGTTGGGCAAACATTAACACAAAGCCCCTCATGAGTTGACATCCTTGACCAGTGGTTGACAACCTGTTAATATGGATTGCTTCAGCAATGAATTCAAAATAATGAACAGACTAAGAATTAATGGGAGACAGTAAAGGAGAAGATGAAAACATTAGACATACTTCTCTATAAAACCCTGGCTAACATTGACATGATCACTATTGCTAACAAAAAGCAGAAGCCATCGTCTTTTTGACGGATGGATACTTTTAGGGTTTGGTTATTGAGATCATCACTGCAAGTTATGAAGGAAGAGGAGGAAGGTTTCGATGATGCTGTTCTAATATGAAGTGAAAATTTTATTAATTTAATACAAGATACCAGAAGCCAACTTTGAGAGTTAAGAACACTCAGAGAATTCAAGTGCTAAGGGTTAAACTGAAACAAATAGCGAAGGATTAATAAATGCTAAGCATTAGGCGCGGTTAATTTAGAGTAGTGGTGAAATCATAAAGTTATGCGGTGCAACTAGCACCACTCTAATTAATCTTATCTCTGGATGTGTTCTGATCAATATTGAATGGCTAATTTACCCTCTCTTTTTTGATAATCACCATCCATTAACCTTTAATTTATCTATTATTTATTTGAATTAAAATAAGTTCAGCCACCACTAGTCATATGGAAAGTAAGTATGTATCTGGATTGATAAGCAAAAACAAAAGATGTACAAGCGTCATTGGTGGGAGAGAAGGGGAAGGTAGGAATTAGGGAGGGGATAGGGCAAAGGCGCCTTCACCCACCAGTAGTCATGCTGAACCATTCCCCCCAACCAGTGGAAGAGCAAAATCAATATACAAGTATACCTTTTAGAGAGTATGTGTCCGGGCCTTAGCTAATACAAAATTTAGGAGTTATAGCCAATACAACGTCAGGTGTCCCCTTGGAGACATACCCCAGTTTGCATATGGTATAGTGTCACAGGGAGGATCTCTTTTGGTATTGCGTAATTCTATCCTGACATCTGCTGTGACGTCCTTAAATAATTTGGTTTTTAGTGAACTTTTACCCTCAAATATTCTTCTATTACGCTCCTTCTAGATGTGTGAACCCATAGTTGCCAAGGCTAACTTATCCAAAAAACCCATGGAGTCGTTCTTACAGTGAGTAATAAGAAAGAGATCCCCAACCTCCTGAATATAGCTTGGCGGGGTGCTCGTGATACCAAGCTTTACGAAGCACATATGAATAAGTTATCCAGAGTAATTGCATTCGAAAAATAGGTGGTTGATGCTCTCCTCCTCATCCGCATCACAAAGGACACAATGTGGGGAAGACCGAACCCCCCAACGGATAAACGTATCTCTGGTGAGAAGTTTACCATGGAAGGCTTGAAGCAATGTGATGGCCATTTAGGGATGTGTCTACGAAACCAAACTATACCATGGTAAGGGCAGCAAGCGCCATGAGAGCAGGTTCCCTCTAAATTGTCCAGATAGGTGCAGGTAGGACTCGGAATCCAAGACCAATAATTAGCACCTGACCTAATAGAGATAAGCTGGAGGAGGGGGTGAATGCTAGAGATGGCTGGGTCATCCACCCAACCAGAGCTCGACTAGTAGTTACATAGGGGGTACGTCAAAAGAGTCCCTAAGCAGGCTGCAAGGAAGCCAGTTGTCATGCCAAGACAAAGTGGAGGGCACATCTTTGATCTTGTGCTTGATACGCTATTGTGAGATCTTGCAACAGTGGAGGAGAAATTTATAGGTGCGAGATTGAGTGGCCATATGCTTTTCCAGATAAAAACTTTTTGCATCCATAGTATGGCACCGCATATAAGTGGCACATAGCCCTTCTGATGTGAATAGATGAGAGGTTAAGCGGACCCCAGATGCAATGTTGAGATCAGAAAGTAGATGAAGCATGACCCCTCCTCAGTTTTGCGGTGCAGAGATCTTTCTAGGCCCAGAGGTGGGAATTATTCCTCCAAATAAAACTCCTGCATATGGAGTTGATTGTGTGAATGACCGAAGCAGGGATACAGTAGGCTTGTATATAAAAGGCAATCATGCTGTAAATGACCGACCTAACCAGTTCAATGCGGCCAGAAATGAAGAGTAGAGAGGAGGTCCATCCTTGTAGTCTTCTTTTTCACTTGTCAATAAGCAAGAATACATAGGAGCATTGGGATATTTGGTTGACAGAGGTAGTCCAAGGTAAGTAGTGAAAGAAGATGACAGTTTGATACCGAGGTGGGAGGCCAAATGGCTTGGATCCTTGGTGCCCTTGCTGGATATGGAAGCACTCTTATCCCAATTAATCTCGAGGCCCGTAAAAAGATTAAAGGATACAAATAGTTTTCGAAGCCCCCTCAAAAGAATGCGAGTTGGCACAGTAAAAAACGAGAAGGTCATATGCAAATATTAGGTGGGTGATTGCATCCACATGCTTCATGGGTTGGATGGTGCGAGAGGCATTAGCCTAAGCCATGAGTAGAGAGAAGGCCTCCATGATGATAACAAAGAGGTACGGTGACAAAGGGCCACCTTGCCTTAGATCTATATTAGATTGGCATATTCCCACAAGGAAGCTATTAACGAGGACCGAGAAGGAGGTGGTGGAGATGCACTCATGGATCGAAGATATGAAGATGCACTGAAAGCCCATTTGATGAAGTAGGAAAAGAATGAACTCCTTATTGATGCTATCAAATGCTTTCTGAAGATCTAATTTGAGACAAGAACGAGCCCCCATAGGGTTACTGAAGTCATGAATTTGCTTATGGGTAAATAGTGCACAATCCAATAATAAACGACCCTTGAGGAATGCTGCTTGGTAAGGGGATATTAGGTCAGAGATGACTACTGTCAATCTATTGCATATGAATTTGCTGATGATTTTTAGAAGACATTACATCAAGCGATGAGCTATAGTCACTCAGACCAGTGGTGTTGGAACCTTTGGGGACGAGAGTCAAGATGGTATAGTTGATCTACCGAAGAAGCTTACAGAACAAAAGAAGGATAGAACCGCCACAGTAACATCCTGCTAATAATGTTCTAGGTCTGATGATATAAGAATCCGTTGTATCCATTAGGCCCTAGAGCTTTGTCGTCCCCATTCTAGAAGATAGCCTCATTGATTTATGCTTCAGTGATGGTTCGATTAAGCCATGCAGCTGCCTCTGAAGTGAGTTTCTTTTTGGGTATGAAGATGGGAAAGACATTCCAGTAGTCTTCTTGATTGTACAGTCATTCATAGTAGTTCGGGGCATCAACTTTCAACTTGTCGGCGGGATTGTTGTTGGAGCCATCACTATTAATAATGTGAAGAAGATTGTTATGTCCTTGCCAAGCTTTCATGGCTGTGTAAAAAAATTTGGAGTTGCGATCACCAAGCTGAAGCCACTGCTGTCGACTTTTTTTCCTCAACATATCCTTCTCAGGTTCCAGGGCATTAGCAAGGAAATAAACGAGGGTTGCTCATGTTTTTGAAGGTCATAGTTGGAGTTCAGCTCATGATCAGTTTGTACAGCTTCAGGCTGGGCTCGGCAAGTAGCAATGTCGGATAGAGAGCAAAGTTCAGCACCCCATCTCTTGAGCTCCATTATGAGGAGTTTAAGCTTGTCAGTAAGCCGTTTCATAGGGGAGCCGACCACACGAATAGACCAAGTGCCATTGAGCAAGGCACAGAAATCATAGGGTTACACCCAGTAATTAAAGAATTTAAAGGGCTTTGGGCCAGAGTTTACATGAGGGAGGAGATGTAGGAGCATTGGTGCATGGTCAGTGGTGCCTATGGAGTGGTATTCATAATAAGATTTAGTGAGCATGACAATCCGACACAGATTGCATAGAGCACGACCAAGTTGAGCCACAATCCTGTATGGGCCAAGATATCGATTTGTCGAGCTGAAGCAGTTTCTTATGCTTTTTGAGATCTAACATAGAGCAGCGTTCAATGCATCCATTAAAATCATCAACTGCATGGGGATCAAAAGCCCTATCATTGACATTGTCCTTTGAAAAACAGACGCCATTGAGGTTCCGACAAATAGCATGGGGTAGCGAGTTGAGTTAGGAATGATCATCTACGATGGACTTCCGCAGAGCTTGCCATTTAGAGGGGATATTGAGAGCATAGAAGGTAGAAAGTGACATATGAAAACCAGACGAATTGGAGCAAAGGAAGTAGAGGTGTTGAGAGGAAGGAGAGAGTACCGAGCATTTCCAGACTTTCTGGTCACAAACTACAATGATGCGGCCATTACGATGATGATTATATTTGTCATGGTTGATCCAATCCTTTGGGAAGCAATTCAAAATTCTTCCTTTATTACAAAATAACGTTGGTTTCAAGAAGGCACACCATTGAGGGTTTGAGCTTGCGGTATCTATCTTTGAGATCCCCGGGCCTAGAAACGTTGTTAAGGCCATGGGTGTTCCATACAAGGATCGACATTAAGCAGATGTGTGTTAGGAGCCCCCACCCTTTCCTTTTGTTTAGTGCTCCTTCTCACTCTTGAGGGTGAAACTAGATGTTTCGCAATCTGACAGGTGTTAGCCTTCTTAATCTCGGCCTCCTTCATAAGTGTCAATTGTTGTTCCATCCAAGCTGGGTTGTCGTAGGTTCGAAGCTCAGGTGGATCAAGCTCATTCTCAACGACTCATATATAAGTGAGGGTTCGGTTCAAGAGTTTGATAACTGTTGGTGGATGGGGATACTAGAAATGGAGAAGGGGATTGGAAGCTACATTGTCCTGTGGGGATGGGGGGTTGGTTGGAAGAGTACCTGAGATGGACAGTGGCTCAGGAGCCTCACAATCAAAGTCCACTTGTCCATGGTCTGCAGTGAAGAAGGAGAACTCTATTCCTGATCGATGCCAGCTGGCTGTATAGAAGAGGAGCTCAAATTACACATGCAGTACCCCCTGAGCCTGCCCCGCAATGTCCGACAACCCTTTGAGCAGCTAGTTTAGGAAATTTGCTACTCCAGCCCTCATATACTTAAATTTTCATCATTTTTTGAAGATCAACACCATTCATCTTCTTCTACATATCATGGATGATAGAATATCAAGAATCAAGTGAATCCAACATTATTTGACAATCGATCCGATTGTTTCAAATTCAATTGTTTCATAATAATAGAACTTTTCTTAACAAATGGATCAATGATCAAATCCCCGTAGGGTTCACTTATATGTGGGGTTTTAGAATGTGTACAATAACTTCAAACAAAAAATTTGAAAAAATATTGGAAAATGATATTTTTGGAGGCCCGGTGTAAGAAATTTCCTATACTAGCTAACCATCTACCTCAACCACACACACACACCCGCCCCCCATGCACACACACAAAATGTAATGCCATTTTTGATTTTTTTTAATAATAGGCATATTTCTTAAAAGTTTAAGAAATATCTCATGTATCTTCTTGATGATTCTTTCATCTTACAATTTCATAAATATCCCAAAATTCCTTCTATAGATGTATGACCATCAACATGTTACATATTAATTAAATTATTAAAAAATTTAGACAGGGTAAAATAGAGTTATTGCAATAGATTGATGTAAAATTTAAGTGTAGTTCTTACTTTGTGGATTATTTGTTGTGCTTTTAAAGAAACCCTAATCTCTCTATTTACTGATGGGAGAGGGCTAAGAAAACTCTCTAGATCAGTATGAACACATCATTCAAATTCAAATTTATTTTAATGAATAATTACAAGTTATTCTAGATGCATGAATTGGCTTATAGGTTGAAGCTTGTTATCTATAGCTTGCATTCGATGTCATATATCCCAAATAAATAGGTTACATCTAAGATAATAAAGATCATTAGGTGTATATAGATAAAATAATGTAACATTAAATCATTAGATAACCTAAACATTAATGAATAATTATAGAATCAAAGATGGAATAGTATTAATGAAACAAAACATCAACTGATCATAGCTCACTTGTCGATCAGTGGCATAAATGTTCATAGTTTTCATCAGACGGTAAGACACATCAGTCAACTGCTTGCTGTATGTAGAGATTAACTAGAAGTACGGTATACAAAGCATCAACTGATAAGTGGTTTTAATATTTCATCTCTAATTAAATATATAGAAATGAGCAGTCATCGGGGGTGGTTCTGTTGTTTATGTTACATTAAGTTTGAGTCATTTAGCTTAAATTTCTATCAAAGTAGGATTTGTGCAATACTTCAATAAGATTCATAATAATCCCAAGGATATATATAGAGATAATGTAATAAAGGAATGCAATGATATGTAACATTAGTTAAGCATATCTCAAAGTTCTTACACCTTACATTATCCAAGTATCCTTTAACTATTTGAACTTTTTTACCCTCAATCGAAGTGCTCATTCTTGAATGTTGATCTTGCAAGCTTTTGAGCATTTATTGGGTAATGTTTGAATTCTGTACCTCCAAATCTTGTATCATACACAAATAGTCCAACACAATAGGCTCTTAATGTTAGCCTTAGAATTAGATTGTAAATTATCATACTGTCTCATTAGACAACAAACGATTCATAAGGTTTGCCTTGATTCAAATGATTTTGATAATAGTAGCATATACAAACTTGATGCTTGTCTAGATGTATGTTAAGATGATATTTATCTATAAAAAATGGATGAAGATATCTTCATGGAGCAACCAGTGAATTTGTATCTGATATCATGAGAGGAATATAATAGCTCAATTTCATAATTTACGGATAGACTCAATTGCTAAAATGCATCATTACTCTGCCACCGAATAACCACATTGTCCTCAAGGTGCTGTCGTGAAAACCATGGGCTAATTAGTCCAGATGGAGGTTCTCATCCCCTCCAGAATCTTCCTGCTCCACTTATGTGCCTTCTTCATCTTCAATGATCAGCATTTGAAGAGCATATTCTTGCAATAACGTCCTAGTCTATACCTCTCGCACAGAAACAGAGTCCCTTGGTACGCTGTTCCTGGATTTCTACCTCTGTGAGCCGCTTAAGCCTACTGTTTGATTGAGTCTCAATGTTCTTCTCGTGTCTGGAGTAAAGCCCTCCTGATGTCGCTTTCTCCTCCCCCTGTCGTTACTGGCTCTGAGAAGTGGATCTACACCATTCTCCTCTGGCATGCTGCTCCTCTGCCCGCCTGTCCCTTAACATCCTGGCTATTCTCATCCAGTCTAATAACCCTCTGGACCTCTATATTTACAGCTCTGCTTGAATGCTGTGTTTTAGTCTTTTCATGAAGCACCCCTCTTGGGACTCTCCTGAAACTCCACGGACACGGATTGCTGATTCAGGTTCAATATTACATATTTAACCCCCCATTTAGCCCTATTTTGTGCTCATATGATGCTAAATGGATCTCTAACACATTCATATTTTGTACATCATCATTTATTGGAGAAATCACCATATTTGAGCATAAAACAGCAATTAACGGAGTATTTCTGCACTTTTTATATTTTTCATGACTTGGTCTCGATCTCACGATTCCAACGACTATTTATTTGTATTTTTCTGAAATCTGTGCTAATTACTGTGTATTTTTGAATGCAGAATACCATTTAATTGAAGAAATACGGAAGAAATACGTTTAAAATACATATATACGGTCGATCACGGGTTTTGGTGGCCACATGGCGAACATCAAGTGGCTGGCCGCTTCATCCTACGGCGATCGCAAAAAGAGCCACGCGGCAAAACGTTCACCGTTCGATTTCGATCGAATGGCCCATAACTCTCCCGCTCGAACTCGAAGTGCAGATCAACGGTTGGGCGACGTGGCATGCTGAGATACATTGGATTCGAATCCAACGGTCCAAATGAGTGAGAAACCAAGAGGCGACGCGGCATCATCGAGGACGTCCATCTGTCATCTAACGGTGGAAAAAGACCCCGCATTGGAGTAAGATCACGCGAGCTCTTGGAGCTACGTGGAGCAATCCGGATGGCGCACGGCTCGATCGGACGGTCGAGGCTCAATCCGACGCAACTCGAAGAGGATGCGGGCAGCGCACGATTTTTAAAGTACACGTGGCTTGTCCACGTTGAATCCCGCAAGATCGGACGGCCCACATTTGCGCCGGCTATTGGGTTTGGTTTTTCAGCGATTTGGGTGCGGTTTTAAACCCAATAAGCAACTTAGACCCGCAATGTTCTTATATAAGGTATTTCTAGGGTTTTTGGGCGTATTCTGGCGTATGCGGGGAGTATTGGAGGCTCTAGGAGCCGTATTTCTCCTCTGAAAAATTCTGTAAAATTCCAGAGGCTATTCTTCTTATTTCCAGAGAGTTTTGGTGTCTATATTGGAGATTTGGTGATAAATTCTTAAACTTATACCCTGTATTTGGTGCTTTTCTATTGTATTTTGCTATTAGAATGATGTATTTTGCTATGAAACTTGATTTTTCTTGCACCATGAGTTGCTAAATTCTTATTATGCATGGTATGGTGTAGTTAGGGGATATGATTTGTATTCGTTTGGTTGAATCGTTGTGCTAAATCGTTAACGTTGATAAAGTTGTGATCTTTGTTATTAAATCTTCTTTTTCATCTTCCAAAAGAAGTGATTGAGTTGATGATCGCCCCACAAGGGTGAGTTTTGATCTCTCCAAAAGAGAGTTTCATATCGTATTTTTAGAAGATTAAAACTTTAGCAACGATCTTATTGAATATTGTGCTTGAACCCCCAAAAGGGTATTTTCCGATGAATTGCTCCCAAAAGGAGAATTCATTGAGTTATATTGGGTATTTTCCGGTGAATTGCTCTCAAAAAGAGAATTCATTGTATTATATTCGTCAACCAAATTAATACGACTCATGGACCCTAATGAACCCATACCATGTGCATACTTTTCATCGATATTTTCATACACGACTTTTCTTTGTTTGCATTGTTCACCACGATCAAACCCATTAAAATCATCGTCACCATAAGTGGTTATCTTCTTTTCGTTGGATTTCTATTTGATTTAAGCTGTGGTTGCAACAGATTTTATCCTGAGGATTCGACATCTGGACTCCCAGATTATATTACTTGTACGGACTCTTGCGCTTGAGAGAAGCACTATTTTGGGCCAGTCAAGTTTTTGGCGCCGTTGCCGGGGAGAATGGTTTGTTACCACAGTTTATTTCATTCAGGGGACCTTCGGTGAGATCTTTCCACTTTATTGTACATAAACTTTTGTTTATTTTTTTTAATTTTTTTTAAAATGGAGTATTTGAATTTCTATTGCACAAACAATCTGTATGATGCATAGTACGCTAAAGCACATAAACATAGGATGGAGAAGCTCAAGATCGTTAATTTTAATCAGACTGATTGTGAAACTTTCTTTCAGGCCTGGAGGAGGTTCACAGACATAATATCGAGCTATCCGTAGCATGGGTACACAAAGGAAGAGCTTATGGAGTCCTTCTTAGATGGACTACGACCACAGCTGCAGGAAGTTTTGGGAGTCATGACGCCGACAGAGGCGTGGGAATACATGGAGGCTCTGCAAGAAAATGAAGAAACCATGGAAGAGACTTCAGAGTGCGATTCAACGGAGCCTTCGTCACTCGATCAAGGGGAGCAAAGCATAGACGTACCTTTGCAATACTTGAAAGAGGAAGTTTACTTGATTATTCATACACATGAGGCTACATCCCATCAATTCCAAGAGAATTTCCTTGCTCGGAGTTGGCAGATTCAGAAATCCTTTGAAAATCTTACTCTGATTGCCACTTGCTTAGAAGAAAATAATTCTTTTGAAATTCAACTTCAAGAATCTAATACGAGTTTATCTTCTATTGCAGGAAAATCGAGCAAGCCATGTCACGTTGAGGACACGAATAAAAATATCTACATGGCAGAAAGTGTGTGCAAAAGAGAGGACGAGCTAGCAATTTTGGATGAACGAGAGGAGGAGACAGCTAGGGACAAGGGTTTTGAGATTATCGCCATGGAGTCAGAACCATGCCCTCCTCCATTTTTATCCCAAAATCATTTACCCCTATCCCCAACGATCGAGCATCATACCGAGAGTAGTGCATATCTTTCAGGGAGTAGTCGTCAACTTGCTTTAATTTATTTCAGCTATTTTGACGACTACATTTGGAATACTTTTATTGAGAAGAATCGTAGACTAAAATGGATTGACGTGACTCATCTCTTGCAGGATACCAGAGAACATCTTATAGAGACGCTGGGAGTTACGTTGCTGGGATCCAGTTTAGTCATTTGAGGAAAATTACTCGCCGAGGAGCGCAAGGAGCAAATTGAACAACTTCCTCCACACTTAAAGATTTGGGATCCGCCATTTGATCACGGTGTGTTCTTTCCAGTAGTGTAGTTTTCAAATGCTTTCTAGGATGCTTGCTTGAATAAACTCGTGCCCCTTTCGACATTGAGGCACAATGTCCATCTTTAGATGGGGGGTGTGTATGAGACCTTAGGATTTTTTTTTCAAAAATAAGGCTAAGAGAAGAATAAATCACCAAATATCATCATTTAAAGCACCTTCACATTCCACAAATACGGATGATTATACATTGATTGAGTTCTAAAAATTGTTTGTGGCTTGAGTTAATTATTTTTCCTTCATGGAATTACCGTTAATATGCTATTCATGAAAACTTTCAATTTCCATGATTAATATCTCGAAATAGTTTGAATTTATTTCATGCATGCTAATGTGATGAAAAAGCTTAAGTATACACGATTTATTAGAATAGTCTTCAAGTTGAAGAGGAATTTGGCCATTGTTATTAATGTTTATGATTCAAAGATTGGGTGTTGAGTTGCTTACAAAAAAAACAGGAAAAAATGAAGAAAAATGAAGAAACAAAAAAAATGAATAAGTATGTCACTAATAAATAACTTGGTTGGCTCGAGTAGTACAGTCCGAGGGGTCCTTTTTGGCATAATGCCCTGTTATCGTCTGATTTGGGAGCCATTGACCGGAACCTCACTCATTTGATGGAGAGATCCAAGTTAAACATTTTTTCGCAAATGTTGCTTGATGCGCGTTACGCAGAACTAATAATAAAAAAGGAATGGTGAATATACTAAGCAACGTCAATACCCATAATTTGAATGATCGTTTTGAGATGCCAATTCCTTGGAAACAAGAAAACTAGAGTATAACGATGTGTTATACTTTCGCTTGCGCAAAACGATGTTTGCATGTTATTTATTCAAATTAAATTAGAGAAAATATCGTGTTATTGATCTTAGTCATGGATTGTGTATATTGATAGTCAAGATCATGTTGGAATGCGTATTATTGAGCCATGCCATGAGAAATTGATAGAATTTATTGTTTTATTAATCATCCGTATTAATCTTTCTTTTTGCTAGAGACTAGTAAATCGCTAGTTGGGGGTGTGATTCGGGTTCAATAGTACATATTTAACCCTCCATTTAGCCCTATTTTGTGCTCATATGATGCTAAATGGATCTCTAACACATTCGTATTTTGTACATAATCATTTATTGGAGAAATCACCTTATTTGAGCACAAAACAGCAATTAACGGAGTATTTCTGCACTTTTTATATTTTTCATAACTTGGTCTCGATCTCACGATTCCAATGACTATTTATTTGTATTTTTCTGAAATCTGTGCTAATTACTGTGTATTTTTGAATGCAGAATACCATTTAATTGAAGAAATACGGAAGAAATACATTTAAAATACATATATACGGTCGACGCACGGGTTTTGGCGGCCACGTGGTGAACATCGAGCGGCTGGCCGGTTCATCCTAAGGCGCTCGCAAAAAGAGCCACGCGGCAAAACGTTCACCGTTCGATTTCGATCGAACGGCCCATAACTCTCCCGCTCAAACTCGAAGTGCAGATCAACGGTTGGGCGACGTGGCACGCTGAGATACGTTGGATTCGAATCCAACTGTCCAAATGAGTGAGAAACCAAGAGGCGACGCGGCATCATCGAGGACGTCCATCTGTCATCTAACGGTGGAGAAAGACTCCGCATCGGAGTAGGATCACGCGAGCTCTTGGAGCTACGTGGAGCAATCCGGATGGCACACGGCTCGATCGGACGGTCGAGGCTCAATCCGACGCAACTTGAAGCGGATGCGGGCAGCGCACGATTTTTAAAGTACACGTGGCTTGTCCACGTTGAATCCCGCAAGATCGGACGGCCCACATTTGCGCCGGCTATTGGGTTTGGTTTTTCAGCGATTTGGGTGCGGTTTTGAACCTAATAAGCAACTTAGACCCGCAATGTTCTTATATAAGGTATTTCTAGGGTTTTTGGGCGTATTCTGGCGTATGCGGGGCGTATTGGAGGCTCTAGGAGCCGTATTTCTCCTCTGAAAAATTCTGTAAAATTCCAGTGGCTATTCTTCTTATTTCCAGAGAGTTTTGGTGTCTATATTGGAGAATTGGTGATAAATTCTTAAACTTATACCTCGTATTTGGTGCTTTTCTATTGTATTTTGCTATTAGAATGATGTATTTTGCTATGAAACTTGATTTTTCTTACACCATGAGTAGCTAAATTCTTATTGTGCATGGTATGGTGTAGTTAGGGGATATGATTTGTATTCGTTTGGTTGAATCGTTGTGCTAAATCGTTAACGTTGATAAAGTTGTGATCTTTGTTATTAAATCTTCTTTTTCATCTTCCAAAAGAAGTGATTGAGTTGATGATCACAAGGGTGAGTTTTGATCTCTCCAAAAGAGAGTTTCATATCGTATTTTTAGAAGATTAAAACTTTAGCAACGATCTTATTGAATTTTGTGCTTGAACCCCCAAAAGGGTATTTTCCGATGAATTGCTCCCAAAAGGAGAATTCATTGAGTTATATTGGGTATTTTCCGGTGAATTGCTCTCAAAAAGAGAATTCATTGTGTTATATTCGTCAACCAAATTAATACGACTCATGGACCCTAATGAACCTATACCATGTGCATACTTTTCATCGATATTTTCATACACGACTTTTGTTTGTTTGCATTGTTCACCACGATCAAACCCATTAAAATCATCGTCACCATAAGTGGTTATCTTCTTTTCGTTGGATTTCTATTTGATTTAAGCTGTGGTTGCAACAGATTTTATCCTGAGGATTCGACATCTGGACTCCCAGATTATATTACTTGTACGGACTCTTGTGCTTGAGAGAAGCACTATTTTGGGCCAGTCACTTGCCAACATCTCAAATTTTGTTATGTAGTCCCGGACCGTTTCCTCATGCCTTAGTGCATATAGTTGCTCATACATGTCACCCCCCGAGTCTCCCTAAACTGGTCTAGGAGGCCGGCTTTGAACTCCTCCCACGAGCGAAAAGGCCGCTGCTATTGCCTCCACATGTACAACGATAGTGCCTCCCCATCCAAGCAAACCCCAATAGCCATCAACCACTCATCCTTAAAAATTCGTGAGACCTCAAAATAATGCTTGGCCATGTAGATCCACCCATCTGGATCCTCTCCCTCAAAGATAGGCATCTTCACTTTTCTGACCATGTTCTGTAACGACTCGTATTTTTCAATACATCTATTTACGTATTCACGTATTTTCAATTTTTTAAACTATTTTATAATGGTTCGTCAGGAGTTTTATGATTTCAAAAAAATTTTATAAAAATATTTTGAAGTATCAAACTAGTTATGGAGTATTTTAGTATGTTCGGGTTTTATCAAATACCTCTAAATAATTTGATAAAAATTCATTTTCAATTATTACTGTTTTGGATTAATGAATTAATTTTCTATGTAAACATCATCAAAATGTTTTCAAACTTCTGCAGTATCATTCTTTGATAATTTAGGGCTCTCCATATTAATTTCGTAACTTTCTGAAGTCAAATCAATAGAGAACCCGCAAACCAGCAAACTAAACGTTTTGGCCCAAAACTCGTACCTCCGTAGCTCAAACCCCAAAATGGACTTCGTATTAGCGATCCTCGCGACGATACGAAGCCGTGACTATGTTTTCGTAATTTTTCGGACACATTTACTTCTAGGGACAAAATCGTAATTTCATGTTAATCTAATTTCCTAATTACATCCACTAATTAATGTTTACCATTTACTAATTACCTTTAACCCCTAATTACTTTAACCCTCAAAACGCTTAACATGTTTTAATTTTTTTCTAATCTTAGTCAAAAAAGCTAACTACCCTAATTAAAGCTCACCTAATTACATTAATAACATTTGACTAAACTAACTTATTAATAAACATTAACTTATATAAACCATCCCACGATAATCTCTCCCCCTCACAATATACCCAGGAAAACTCTCCCTCTCTCTTCTCTCGTTCTCCTCCCGAGCCCAAGCAAGCTCGCACTCAGCCAGTGCTCAACCCCCTTCCCCGGCTCCGTCTCATCGTCGCCTGATCACTCTCCTCCTCTGACTGACGCAAAACCACTGTCAACCGCCACACACCGCTGCAAAAACCCCCACCTTCTCTCCCCACTCTCTTCGAAACCCCTGAAGCATCGGCGCTCTCTCTCTCCCTTCATTCACCACCGCCGCCGCCACTTCGCCGTCGACAGAGCACCTGCCCCGCACAAACGCCGCTCCGACGCTCCACCATCTCCGAGCGCCCTTCGCCGCAGCACGCCAAAGCCCCCGAGCTCTGCCGTGCATCACCGTCCTCACCACCCAGTTTCGACCTTGCCACCGCCTGGATCTGCTCGCCGCCGCTTGCCACCGCTTGCCGCCGGCACCGGCACCGGAAGCCCCGCCGAGCCCCGCTCATGTCGCCGCCTCCCACACCGCCACGCAAACGAGAAGCCCCTGCATGCATCGATCGTAAGAGGGAGAGATAAGAGGTATAAAGAATTTAAATATGTATTATTATACGTATAAAGACTCGTATAAATACGCCTAAACATATTTATAAATGGATTTATTGGTCTAAAACTGATAATAAATAATATAAGGGTCGAAAAAATGCAAGGCCAGCTCCAGAAAATCAGAAATGACATTCTGGATCCAATGGCACTGGTTTTATCTCAATCAGAAGCTTAGTTTTTCCAGAATAAACTTTTAAGCCTAAATTTTAAATACGTTGTTTTCATTCAAAAATACATAACTTGTTATTTTCACGTAAACTGATACGTGAGAAAAATATATATTGTAGTACTCTTCGAGACGGTCATTTTGACAGCTCACTTGCAACTTTCTGATGCATATTGCACCCAGAAGAAATTATGGAACAAATACGTTAACTAATTAAAATTAGTTTTTAAATTGATTTTTGAGCTTTTAAAAATTATAAAAAAATAACAGAAGCTTCTGAAAAATATTGCCTCCTTCGGCAAAATTATTTTCATCAAATCTAGCCTATATAAAAAATTAGAACGTTTTTCGACACCGTTTCGACCAGATTAAAAATCAAAACGATCAAGTTAAATAGATAGAAAAGAGTGTATTCTTTAACCGAATGTTTCTTGTGTTTGCAGGTACCAATTCTTGTGCACAAACTTCCGTAAAAGCCCTAGATCTAGTCCAGTCTCACTACGACAATCTCGAAACTGTAAGTCACAATGAATTCTAGAATTAGAAAATTAGATAGTCGTACGAACTTTTAAACCAACAATTTTTGTGTTCCATGTTTGTTGGACTTGTCTTTATCCTCAAATTTCTTAGCATCCGTTTTGCTTTACTTGCTGGTTTTCAACAAATAAGTTTCTTTAGTCTTTCATCGCATGTAAACTCATATTCACTCTTGTTCGCTATTGTCCACCATGTTCTAACACTTATCATTTGAAAACTTTGCATGGACGATTCTCATAGACACATCACCTACTGCATGCATGCTAATGAATTATCGTATGGAATACAATGTGTGGAACATCTTGTGGAATGTTATATAGAATATTTCGTGGAATGTCTTGTGGAATATCTCGTGGAATGTCTCGTGAAATTTCTAAAGGAATATCTCGTAAGAAAAATGTAATCGATACACACGACACTGGGGTTTGGGGTAACTCATTGTAGAGAAAGTGTGGGAGCTATGATCGGAGTCACACTCTCTCGTCTCGTCTCGTCTCGTTTTTCAAAGTATGTTATGGTTGACGCCCGGGATTTGCTCCCCGTGGCAACAGAGGTGACCCATGGTTGCATATCATACTTTCCTACATGAGTCACATCACATAGTTTAGTTTATTACTACCAACACCAAAATAACTATTGATTGCACGTCTTATTCATTACTATGCAGGCTTAATATCGTTACAGTTCATGTCTGCTAGTCTCACCATTGCTATCACTATGGTTGTTCTTATATGTTACTCGTTGTACTTTTAGCTACATCAGTAGCATACTTCACTTGCCTAGCCTGCTTTACACTTGCACTACCACAATACAGTTGTTCTCTCCTTTCAGTTCTGTTTACCTTTACTACTCAGTTGTGTACAGTTATTGCTCAGTACCTTACTTTTCACTCTGGTCTACTTGTACATAGTTACTTTTGTCATAGTTGTGCACTGCTTCTTTTCTATATTTAGAATTGTTGTGACTTACCTACGGTTCCGTCTTCATGGCACCGCAGACGATGTACATATGGAGGTAGATGCTCTTGAGTTGACAGCACCAGAGTTCGACCCTGAGACCGCAGCTTTCAGATTTATTTTTATGTACTTTCTTCTTTCGTGTATATTTGTTGGAGTGTATTGTACAGTATGAATTGTAATAATTGGACACTATTTGGGTATTTTTGTACATCTCTGCATCGTGGCTATTTTGTTTTCACTGGTAACCTGCAGACCTGTGAAATAAATCAAATAAGTAACGAGCCCCTGAGAACAGGTTGTTACATGTTCTCAGCTGTAAATCCCCCAAGTGCTCCTCTCCCCTGATGATGGTCGTGGCGTCGTGGCTGCGGAGGATCATGTAGGTTATAATAGTCTCTTGCTGGTCCATATCATGTCCATCATCATCCTCCCAATTCACCTATCCCTACTCGGCTCCACCTCCATCCCTGAAGTCACCATAATCATCATCGTGATACCTGGCATAGTCTTCATACTCCACCTCCAGGACTCGACGTCGTCTCCTTTCTGCAGCAAACCGCGGCCCAAGGTGCCCCTAAAATTCTTCCACGTCATCCTCTGGTCCATGATGCAGCTGAAAATCATCGTCTGGATCTCGACAGACCTTTCAGACATTGTGTGGGCTATGACGCTCAACCCAAGGCTCGACGAGCCCCTGACGGGTCGCCAGGGGCCTGCGGGGGACCTGTCGGCCCTGCATGGGGTCTGTAGGGCCCTGTCAGGCCTGCAGGGCCACTGCAGGGGCCTAAATGCACAATGCATCAATACCCTAGCATAAAAGAGCTATGATAATTTCATGTTATGCAATATACTTGTTTTTAGGCCACCATGCAGCAAATCTAATTTAAGCATCAGATATGTTGGGAGCCATCCCAACCTCCTCTTAACCATTGCGTGTCAGTGGTACACAAGTTTGAAGAAAAGGGCGTGTAGCCGATGTTGGAGCCATCGGCCAAGAAGAGATTTGCATCAATCACTCAAAGGTATCATACATCACACACCACTACATTCATTTGGTACACGCATCTTTGGATATTCTGTATTGCAAAAGATACCAATTAGGAGTATCCATCATAACTTGTCAATTTGAATGGTCCATCATGTAATGTGTCCTTATCATAAAATATAAATAGCAATCAATTTTTCTCTACATTGTTTACAATGATGATAGTACTATCCCCCATTTTCCATCAATCTTGGACCAGTGTATTCACTGCCTCCTCCATTTTCAACAAATATGACCATTAAAAGAAACTAGTGCTTGTGTTCACTGTGTGTACAAGAGAGTGATGTGGTTAAAAAACCAATTAAGGATAAAGATTGAGGAGGAGCGTTCCTCACATGTGTGCTCCTTATCCCCTCAAAAGAGATGCGTATCTTTTAACCTAGATGCTTAAAGGTTTAGACGGAAACGTGAGAGAAAAAGATGCCAGAGGTGTTGATAAAGACAGTAATACGAAATAAAAAAGAGCAAAGTCTTGAGACTACTACTTGTTACAGTGCCCATTAAGTGGTGGGCTTGACCTACCCAGTCCCTTTCAGAGAACACAGTGGTTCCTGGTTGCAGATTGGGAGGAATATTTTAATCAAAATCTATAATCCTCATTAATGTTAAACTAATCCTGTAGTGCCTGTTATTATCTACTGCAAGCTACCTAACAAAAAAAATGAAAAACATTGGGACAAAAAGAACTGTGGCATAATGTTTTTCAGGATAAGGATTCACATGCAAACCCAACCCCTTAGAAAATTTGCCATTGTCTTGTTCTTAATTGATTGATATCATTGATGTTTATATGTAGACATGTATGGTATATTTGGAAGAAAGAATTTTCTCTTTCAAGCACCATTTTACTACATCTTGAGAAGAGAAGCCCAGCTCAAAATATATTATCGTTTATCAAAAATATGCACATAATGCAACAAAGGAGCAGTAAAATGAAGCGTTTGTTGCACTCCAGAGACAAGAATAATGGAGCAAGAAAGAACATAACGGCCATACTCATCAGACTTTAGACTGATATTGCGAGAAACATTGGGTTTTCATTTGGCAACCCATCCCCTTGTAGATATCAGTGAATCCAACAAGTTGGATTGCCTTTGTATCCTTTTCAGTTGCTTACCTTTCTGATGTCATGCATAGAAGTTAACGTAAAACAAGATGGTATAGATAATATCTGTAGCAGTCATAGTTTTGCTTTTTGGACAAAGCAATGGGATGCCGCTATATCAGCACACCTGACCCAAGTTGGTCAGATGCCACCTTTTTTACCGTTTTCTCATATATCAAGTTGGTCAGGTGCCACCTTTTTGTAAAACTATTGTAATGCACGAGTCTAGGTTACACCAATCATGTATAGTAGGTCTAAGCTTGATAGGACTTGGTTCTGGATATAGTTTAGTTGCCCCTAAGGCATGTGTGATTGATCGGCTTCAAAAAAAGTAAAAGAAATGATGAAAAAAGAAAGAGAGATGAATAAGTGCATTGTTTTTCCAGTCCCACCAAGTAGCTGGATCTCTGTGCTTCAGAAAACATTGGGGATTCACGTCGAAAGGTGAGATTTTGGGGAGTGCACTAGAAATGAATAATTGGTCTTAGGTGATTCGAGAGAGAAGTGCCAAGGGGTCTATCTTGGCCTAATGCCATAGATTCACCTGAGTCGGGAGTCATTGGTCGAAATCCCGTAACGTGAATTATCTAGGTCTCACGTATATAAAAATATTTACAAAAAAAGCACGTGCGTGTGTGTGTATCGTGCATGTCTACCCCCATGAGTTTGGGAAAACTAGATTTGACTTAGCCAAACCCTTGAAAGTGGAGATCATATGATACACTTTTGAGTTTTTGCCTTCACCAGTGTAGGACAATGGTTGAATTCCTATCGATCTAAGGCAAGCAAAATAATTTTCCACGGACTTAGTCTTTTTCATTGATGTATGCGTTAAATTCGTAATCATGTTGGGGATATATGATTTTGAGTTAATACCATGTAGAATTGATAGAGTGATGCATGATTGAATTGAAATATAATTTGGTCGTATATATGATTTGCATGCGTGGTTGATTTGAGAGTGTGATCTTTGGATCTTCTTAGCAATTTCTCCACGGTCTTCAATTTTATATCTTGTCTTGCTCAAGGAAGAGTAAGAGTTTAGCTTGGGAGAATTTGTTAGGTGTACATTTTGTATATATTTATATCTCTTTATCCATGCATATTTCACGTTTCTTTCACATTCTCCATGCGTATTTTACTCGTTTGGGTCCATTTACTCTTTACAGGATATTCTCTGTATTCCAGGGATGGAAGTGCACAAAACAATGCAAAAGTCCGATAGGAGAAGCAAGGAAGAAAGGATGGCGAGAAGCGAAGATGAGCTGAAGATTAAATGGGCAAAATACATGGCAGCACAACCATATGTGTCCACACACGGCCGCGCTATCATATCATCCACAACAGAAGATGATGAAGTTTCAGCAGTACGACCCTGCGGCCCACAGCAAGTCTGTGTCATATTTGTGAATTATTGGAGGAGCTGAAGCCCCAACGGCGCGGCCATGCAGCTCAATGCACGGCCGTGCCAGTGAATATGGCAGAAGGCCTTTCTGCAGTTTACAATTACACAGTCGTGTAGAGGAAACACACGACCATGTCAATTTTGCAGTAGCTGGGAATGAAGCTGAAGGCAGCAACACGTCTGTGCACGTCAAATGCACGGTCGTGTGAGCAGCTGGAGCTGTTGAAGAATCAACACGGCCAAGCACAATTTGCGAAGCTCTTATGGTTTTTAACTTCTTGGAGGTGCACGACCATGCAACTTGGCTACAAGGCCAACTGTGTTTTCCAGCCCGATTCGACAAGGGTTTTTGTGGGGAGTATAAACAGAAGCTTTGTGGGCGATTTAAGGGATTCTTCTTCCTAGAGTTCCAGGTGGCTTTAGCCAAGTTTTGGGCCACCCTCTTTAGGGTTTTATTTGTTAAAACTTGTAAAGAATTCGGGTCTTTTGTTCTTCAATGTAGTACTATTTTCTTAATTCTCTCATTTTGATTTGTCATGTGCTTTTCATTATGTACCGTTTGATTATTATTTCCATATTTTGTTAGTATTTTTCTTGCCTAGAGCATAGTTAAACCCTAATGTAGGTTATTTGTATGGGATGATCGCCCCAAATATCGATCTGATGGAATATAACTAGGGTATAACTCTGGATGTGTGCTTATATCAATTTTATCATTAGAGTACTATACAACTCTAATCACCGATGAGAAATCGAGGTTTTGGTTTAATGCCTCTAATGATGGGTTGATTTTCTGATAATAAGGTTACGAACGAGACATCGGGCCTATGTTATTAGAGCAACTGAAATTGGGGCTACCAACGAGACATCGGAGTCCTAATAAAGATCTAGATTATACTCCGAGTTCTCGTCCACGGTTGGACGGGGAGAGAACGAGTATTGAGACTAAATCCTCATCGACAGTTTTATTCCTCTAGATTGATAAGCTAGTTCTGCCCTTGCGATTAATCTGTAATAGCAGGGATGCTTAGCCCTGGCATTTTTCCTCTTTGATATTTTTAGTATAATTACTCCATCTTTGATAATATTCATATAACTAACTAAAATCCACAATTAATCAGTAGTTAACCACTACTTCCTTGCCTTCGACCCGTAAGTGTACACTTGCGGTTATATTATAACTTGCTAATAAATTTTTGGCACCGTTGCCGGGGAGGTAATCGGCTTGATATTGATTCAAGTGTGGATTTGTTAGACTAAGTATAAAAAAGGAAAAGAAAATCCACCCACCTTTTTACTACTCATTATACTGACGATCTCCTTCTAGCTCTTCTATTTGTGTAAGCATGTAAACTTGGAGCTGCGATGTGGATGCCAGATGAGATGTGTGTTGAGGATTGGGATATCTCGACGTATCAAGATGCTCAGATGGGACTAAACGATTACTTTCCATAGGTTGTAGAGAGCTGTGAGAGTTGCGGTCTGCTGGGGCGTGTATCTATTGACTGCTAGTATAATACCTACCCCTACGACCCAAATTTATATACACACAACCCCTACCAAGACTACTCCCATCAACAACCTCAACCATATATGCCTCCCCCATCCTTCGTAGAAACACGCCCTGAGATATTGATGGCGAATTTTATTTCAAACCAAGGCTTACCGACTAATACCTTACCTCCTTCACTAGAAGAAGAAGCACGCCTTGAAAACATGATGGCAAATTTTTTTGCAAACCAAGCCATACCGATTGATGCCTCCCCACCATTTCGATTGACACCCATCCCAACCTTATAGCCCAACAATTTTCCCAATCAAAAGGGCAGTCTGAACAACATGCATGGGGTTGGATCACTGAAATCACACTAGGGAGTGGAGAGCGTTTGGAAGAACAATTTAGCATGGTACCCACTCCTATTGTTCTTCCACGATATGGTGGAGGAGGATCTGAAACTACAATGGAGGATACTGCCAAGTCTAACACATGTCGGCCACCTGCATCATGAGAGGTAATTTATCTGAACCTCTTGTCGATTTTGATATAGATTCCTCCCCTTGTGCAGCTGATACCACTGAGACACATCATGTTGGCTACCCCATCCAATATTATAGCTCAGATGATGATGAGATGTATGATGGGATATTCGTTATGCTTGAGGAAAACATGATCAAATTTTACACAGACGAAGGCAGTAGTGGGATTTGCGTAGGCAAGAGGATAATTTCTAAAATGGAAAAACCGATGCTGCCCTTTCCTTTTGATCACTTCCCTCACTTTGAGCCATGCAAGAGCATCGAGAGGGCTGTGACACACTTTCATATATGTGATGAGGACGTGTATGAGGGCAAGGACATGGCGTTGATTTCAACGGGCCCGAACCATGTCCGCCTACATTGTTACTGCCGTAGTCACTCTCCAATCTACCAGAGTTTGAGCATCACCATGGTAACGTTCAGGGAGATTTCTTGAACCCTACATACTCCTTTTCTGAATCTCAGACTTTACCTCATTATCATTTAGATCAGATATTTCCGAGACAATATATCTCCTGCAGGACATATGTACATATGGACTAGATATATGCTTGGTTGTGCTAGCACCAAACCAGTCTTAAAATGAGAAGAGGGAGGATTTGATCGCATCCTATTATTGGAGTGGTGAAATTTCTCCAGGGAGTATTCGTCAACATTTTCTAATATTTCCAACACATTTTGACGATTATCTCTGGACTAATTTTATTAGAGTGAATAAATTTTCTCATTGGACTGACACAGCTCATTCCTTGTAGGTTACAGGTGGACACCATCAGGGGGATGTTGTGAGCTATGTTGCTGGGGCCCAATGATGTTTGTGGAGTAAAGCAGCTAGCTGAGCCATGAAAGCAGCAAATGGAGCAGCTACCTGCTCCATTGAAGATCATTGATCCACCTTTTGACCAAATGCATGCTATCTAGTAGCGTAGATATTTTACATGCTTTCTGGAACACTGCTTGAATAATCTCGACCGCCTCTTGACTTCGGGAGTAGCGTATTAGGATTTAGAAATTAATAATAAATCTCTCCCCTCTCAATCGCTTCACATACGATTTCACTTTGACCCAAGAACCCTCTACATGCCAATTTCCCAATCATAGCTTCGATCTCGACAATATTTTCCATAACTCACCCTAGACATCATGCCATACATGAGCCCACGCTATTAACACCCTTATTTCATTTAGGGCGACACTTCATTCTAGCTTGGGGGATGCTCTCCCATGAATTTCACCATTTTTCGTGCACTTAGTGCATTCACATAACATTCCCCATTTCATCATTCTCTCCCCTCCACACATATTCCCACATATTTTCTATTGTTTTTGCATTGAGGACAATGCCTACGTTTAGCTTGGAGGAGGTGTTTCACTCCTAGCTTTGGGGAGGAGCCAACCACGTTTTGCACCACATCACTCGGATTATTCTCACATTGCATCTACACTTTTTCGGTTATTTTTGCATCCATTCATCATGCATACATTTTTATAAATATAAATTTTTTGAAGAATGTGAAGAAATGATCGCCTGATGAAATTCCTCTCATATGTAATGTTACATATGCGCTGAATTAGATTGACATGTTTTATGCATGTTCTTTATGACGTAACTTCTTCATTCTATCATCATGAATTTATTTTTAAATCACTCACATGAATAAGTACGAACCTCCATTTTCATATCTTCGAGAGGGGTTTGATTAATATTTTTGTTCAACTATTGTAATGCACGAGTCTAGGTTATACCAATCGTGTAGAGTAGGTCTAAGCTTAATAGGACTTGGTTCTAGATAAAGTTTAGTTGCCTCTAAGTTAGGTGTGATTGATCTGCTTCGAAAAAATAAAAAAATAAAAAATTGATGAAAAACGAAAAAGAGATGAATAAGTGCATCATTCTTCCAATCCCACCAAGTAGCCGGGTTTCCGTGCCTCAGGAAGCATTGGAGATTCGTGTCAAAAGGTGAGATTTGGAGGAGTGCACTAGAAAGGAATAAAAGGTCGTAGGTGATTCGAGAGAGTAGGCCCGATGTGTCCATCTTGGCCTAATGTCCTAGATTCACCTGATCCGAGAGTCATTGGCCAAAATTCCGTTACATGAATCATTTAGGTCTCATGTATATAAAACTATTTGTTAGGATGGGGGAGGGTTGGGGGGGGAGGGTGTGTAGAGCATGTCTACCCCCATGACTTAGGGAAAACTAGCTTTGACTTAACCAAACCCTTGAGAGGTGAGGTCATATGATACACTTTTGAGTTTTTTCCTTTATGCGTGTAGGACAATGGTTGAATTCCTATCTAAGGCAAGCAGAAGAATTTTTCGAGACTTAATCTTTATCACAGATATATGCGTTAAATTCGTAATCATGTTGGAGATATACGTCTTTGAGTCATATACCATGTAGAATTGATAGGGTGATGCATGCTCGAATTGAAATATAATGTGGTCGTATATATGATTTGCTTGCGTGGTTGATTCGAGAGGGTGATTTTTGGATCTTCTTAGCAATTTCTCCATGTGCTTCATTTTTATATCTTGTCTTGCTCGAGGATGAGTAAAAGTTTAGCTTGGGGAAATTTGTTAAGTGTACAGTTTGTATATATTTATATCTATTCATCCATGCATATTTCACATTTCTTTCGCATTCTCCATGCATATTTCACTCGTTTTTGTCCATTTTACTCTTTGGGGAATATTCTCTATATTTCAAGGATGAATGTGCGAAAAACGATGCAAAAGGCCGATAAGAGAAGCAAGGAAGAAAGGATGGTGATAAGCGAGATGAGCTGAACATTATATGGGAAAAATACAGTGCAGCACGGCCACGGGTGTCCACACACAGCCATGCCATCATATCAGCCTTAACAGAAGAAGTAGAAGTTCCAGCAGTATGGCCGTGCAACCCACAACAAGGCCTTGTCATATTTGCAAACTATTAGAAACTTCACCATTGCAGAATCAAAGGTCGAATAACATAGAAATTTTTGCAACGCGTGGATCGATGTGTAAAAAAACATTGGATTCGCTTGATTTTTGATGTGGTGATCATCCATGAGGTGTGAGCATATTAGAAAAAAATCTCCAAAAAATTGTGAGAGGGGGCTTGGCCGTGAGTGGACCAAGGAGGAAATATATAATCGCTCATTTTGATCCTCATGTTTTATAACCCCAAACCATAATTTTCAATGAATCCAAAAGTTTTGCTCGTTCATCCATCCATCTTAAGTTTAATGGTTTTGTCGTTACAAAACTTTTTATAATTTTTAGATGAATGATCAAAACTAATACGGTTCAAACTAAAGTTGGTGGTTTGGGATTTTAGAACATTAAGAACAAATTGAATGGATCTCACTGTCCAAAAATAAGGGGAGATGTGGTAGCGTGAGCTAGCCAATAAGGAAATTTCATCATTGGATAGATGATGCCTATATTGCTCACACACACACATGACGTAACCCACTGCCACCTATTTTTTCGATGATCAGATACATTCAAATTTTTGTTCATGTTCTAAAACCCCAAACTACCAATTTTAGGGTGAGCCATAGGGGGTTTGGTCATTCACCTAATCGTTACAAAAAGTGTTTCTAAAGAGTGTTTCTGTCCACAACTCCTTACCCCACCCGACACCCACCCGGCCTTCCATCCCCGACAAAAACAAAAACAAAAACAAAAACAAAAACAAAAATTGTGCAGGAGGAAAAACAATCTTTATGAGTGGGGTTTCCTTTTCTAGAATCCCCTTTGAGTTTGTCAATCCCTAGATTACTTATTCCCAGAAGTACTAGGGTGGAAAAATATTTGGTGGGAAACTAATTTATAGCCCTACGAACAAGGAGAAATGAGCACATATGCTTCATGCATGGCTCATATCCTATTATATCAAAAAGAAGATAAAATTGCATGTTGAAAAGAAAGAACAATGTCAAAGGATCTCTGTGCACTCGTTCATTTACTTATTATTATACGTGCACACTTTGGCGTTCGATACTCCTGAAAGGGCTTGGGCTTGCCTCTCCGCAATACAAATTGATTATATGCTTCATCAAGGGTCATCTATCCTTATGGAACTTCCTTGCGCTGGCAATGCACTCAGAGTTCCTTCGGAAAGGAAGCTGCATGCATGTACGATGTATTCAATTTAAGTAAAAGGTAACAACTTCATGTACAAACCCATGCTGTCCGCAAGAAAAGAGAAGACCCTACCATACATCACATTGGACAAAAAGGTTGGGGAACAAAATATTCATTTTGTGTTTCCGCATCATAACAAAGTGTTTTTATTGTTGTGAACGGTTATTTAACTGTAGTTGGGTGAGATTCTGGGCGATCCTAGAGATAGGCCCATATCATTGTAAATCCATATTTGTATTCCCCCAATTGCCTATAAATAAAGAGCTGGGGCTCCTCCCCCAGGAGTTGATTCATAACACGTTATCAGCACGACTCTAAAAATTTTCTTTTCCACAAAATTTTCTCCGTTCGTTGCGAAGGCGAAGGCGAAGGCTAGACGGGAGATCCACGAGCGCGGTGCAAGGCTTCCTCAATCAAGCATCGTCATCCGCGTAGGGCTTCGAGCAACCGTCGCTATATCCGGAGGACGGATATAGAGGTAAAAACACTAAAAGCGATGTCTTTAATCATACGTATGATTGCCCCTCCCCTAGATCTCGCAAGATTGATATGTGGATTATTTATCGCCTTGAAAACGACGGACTTTTCATCCCAAAAATACAATTTTTAGGGTTCAACCCTAACTTTTAGCCCGCCGGCGGCTCGCCGCCGGCCTCCCCACATCTCCGCCACCCCCGCCCGTAGCGGGGGACGTGCCCACCGCGCCGCCCAAAGGGGGCTGCGACCCCCGCTGCCACGCCCCCCCCTGCAGGGGGGGCGGCGGCCCCGCCGCGCCCCCCTGCAGGGGGGGGGGGGCGGGATCGCCCCTCCGCCGCGCCCCCCTGCAGGGGGGGCGGCGGCGGCGCCCACCCCCCTGCAAACTAGGGTTGCAAGCAAAAAAATCCAGAAAAGCCTATGGGCCTGAAGCCCACAGGCCGGCTGCGGGCTTCAGGCCCACAGGCCGGCTGCGGGCTTCAGGCCCACAGGCCGATTTATTCACAAAAAAAACAGAAAAGTTTATGGGCATGAAGCCCACAGACCTGCTGCGGGCTTCAAGCCCACAGTCAGATTTCTTCAAAAAAAAAGTCTATGGGCCTGAAGCCCATAGGCCGACTGCGGGCTTCAGGCCCGCAGGCTGTTTTATCTGGAAAAAAAATGGGGAAGGCAAAGGCTATTAACAAGCCTCAAAAGGCAACTTGCTAGCCTAAAAATTAATTTAAAAAGGGGTTTTAAGGGCAAAATATTCGTGAAAAATCACGGTAAATTACGTGACAAATATCGGGCAGGCGAGGTCTTTTGGGGGGCTTTTGGGATGATGAGGGAACCTGCTTTCCTCATACAAAAGAAAATGTTAATTTTGGGCTCTTATTCAATTTTATTGATTAAACCCATTCATTTCAACCCTTGCATCGTAATGATTTTTCTGTAAAAATCATCTTTAGATGCTTTACATCACTAGGCTTATTCTGTGGATATTATATGCGTGGTTGTGCATTGTATTTAAAATTTAATAATTAAGAAGATCCTGCGACCGCTTTGCCGTTAGTAACCTAACCTAACGGTGCATGACGTTGCCCAGTGATCCAATAATTATTAAGTGATTAAATTATTTATCCATCTCTGCGAATATTAAATGCCTGTGATGAAAATGTCTGATGAAAATGTTGATGAGCACAATATTTCTGCATGAATTGCTAAATGTGGTTTTTGGATCGGCCGTTTAGTCCCACAGTTTATTTCCCGCACTTTTCTTTTATTTTTGAGAGAAATTGTAGTGAGGAATCTATGTAAATGTCAAAGAAAGAAGACCAACTTGTAATGCCCTACCAGCTACTGCACAAGTACTAGAGGGGGGGTGAATAGTACTTTAAAATAATAAGGCGTATTATTCCAAATTAAATTGCACACAACTACCAAGTCAATTTGCGGAAGCTTAAATTGAATGACAACAAAGAAATTAACAATGCTAACAAACGATGTTAATGGGTTCGGATCCACCCAAGTCTCCCCGACTTGTTCCCGGTGATCCTACGTCCCAACCACCCGGATCCCTTCCGGATACTTGAGTTAGAAACCCTAACTCAAGATTTCCACTATGAATATCTTGTGAAAAACCTTCACAAGATCAAATCATACATGCAATGGCAAAGTGAATCCCAAAACCCGGGATCACAAACTTCTCTCACAACCGAGAGAATCACAAAGCAATATTAAAGAGTTTAATATGAAATAAATACTCTTACCACAAAATCCTATACCTTGAGTTTTTCTTACCCAATAGGTGGAATGAAGGATTTGAGGAAGATGAAGTTACCAAACCCTAGCACCAAGGAAATGAGCAGCAATGGGTGCCTAGGGAAGATTTGGAAACTTGAATCAAGCAATAGCTTGAAGAGCTCACCAAGAACAAGCTTCTCTCTAGATCTAGAAATGAGAGAGAATGGGTTTCTTGTGAGGAAGAGAGCTTTAGATTTGAGGGAGAATAGCTATCTCTTTAGAACTCAATGAATCTCTTAATGGCAGCTCTGTTGAAGATAGAAATGACCTAGGTTCGTATTTATAGGGTCCCATAAAAACAAGTTAGGTCAATCTCCAACGGAAAGAAATCTGTGAGAATTAGTCGGTCAAAGAACACTCACTGACCGACTAGTTCATCAACTAGTCGGTCAGTCACAAAGCATGGACCGACTAAGAGCAGATCTGAGAAGAGATAGAATTTCAGACCTAGAAAACTAGTCGGTCCAAGAACACTGTCTGACCGACTAGTTTCACAACTAGTCGGTCATCCAATGAACGTAGACCGACTAAGAGGCAAAACAACATAGTCTGAAGGCAAGTTGACTTAGTCGGTCCAAGAACAAAAGTTGACCGACTAGATTGTCAACTAGTCGGTCATCAAACGTTCTTAGACCGACTAACGGTAAACAGTAGCTTAGGAGAATTTTAGAGTGAACAGTCAGTCTCAACTAGTCGGTCAAAGAAGCATCACTGACCGACTAGTTCTCAAACTAGTCGGTCGGTGAGTCAACATAGACCGACTAACTGTAAACAGTAAAGAGCTAAGAATTAACTGACTGAAACTAGTCGGTCCAAGAACAGTTGCCGACCGACTAGATCACCATCTAGTCGGTCAGTACTTGTTCTTGTACCAACTAACATGCACAACAAAGTCCGAATCGAAGCGCGACGCTTCGAGGAAGTTAGAGTGAACTTGTGCAAGAATCCTAGAGCTACGAAATGAGTGAAATGAAGATAGAAACGTAAGATATACTCAAGGCTTAACATTCTATCAATCGAAACTAAAAGACTATAAATAAAACCTTAATAAACGGTCTTTGAGAGCTTCGATTGAATCTTCATTACTTCCAAAGCGTCGCAAGAGCTTCAACGAAGCTTTAGGCATGAAAATGAGCTTTGGAAAGTGTTGAGATGTCGCTTTGAATGTTCACGTGAAATTGGCGACGATCTCCAATACTGCGCTCACAAATTGTTTGTTCATGAATTATTTATGTTTGCTCATCATCCAAAACCAAATCCGGGGAGTCCAATATTCAACATTCTCCCCCTTTTTGGTGATGACAAACCAACATAAATAATAATCAAAGATAATAATTCAAATGTAAAATACTTACTCCCCCTGCAATGATGACACGTTAATTCCAAAATGAATATAAATGAATTGCATCAAGCAGACGAGTAAGATAAATAAAGTGAATTGATTTTTGAAATATCGGATTTTGAAAATCCTTATATGTATCTTAACTCCCCCTGAATCTAGCATATCAAACTAGATTCTTGGAAATTGAGTTAAATTTTCATTTGCGCTATTTATTATCATTATCTCTCCCCCTTTGGCATTATCCCAAAAATGGGGGGCATACAACGACAACAATTAGGAAATGTAAAATCCAACATCGGGAGTCGTAGACAAAGGCAATGGACCAACTTGACACCAAGGGAAAAATTGTGGAAATCAAAACAAGGTGTGCCAAATTTTCCATTATCAAAAAAAATCAAAATCATCAAAAACTCCAAATCATTATTCATTTCTTGAATAAAGAAACATACTCTTCAATATTCAATATTCTTGGTTAATTTTGTGCATGGAAAACAATTCTATAAAATTACAGAATTTAAATCCATTTAACCAACTTTTTATGCGTCGAGCGACGAAATCACATTTCAAATATATTCAACGAATATTAAAATTTGCACGACGAATAAAAGACAAAGTGAACGATGATGAACATATATATATATATATAGACAACATGAGTACATCCAAAAAGATATCACATCGAATATATGAGGTACATCATATGAAGTGAGACACATCATCTATATAAACAACAAAAAATACATCATCATCATCATCATCATCATCATCATATCATAAAATCCAACACCGACAACCAGAAAGCACAAAAAAAAAATACATCAAAGCATCTCTCAACCCCATCCTAACCCAAAACACTCTCACTAGAATATATCATCCAAAGCGTATATGGAGAGTCCTCGGAACAACGATCACGAGGAGGAGGCTGGATCTGCAGCGTCCGTGGGTCCAGTCGACGGAGTGGACTCAGGCTCTGCAGGGAGAAGAGGTGTCTCAACAGATGGAATCGTCGGGGCAGGAGTCGAGATCTCAGCAACAGGCTCAACAGCAGCATGAGTCTCGACAGAAGCAGCAGCAGCAGTTACATGAGCAGGCTCGGAAACTGGGTCAGCAGCAGGCTCAGAAGGCTGAAGAGCTGCAGCAGATGGCTCTGGAACACCGGAAGAGGTGGCAACTCCAGGAGCAGAAGTGGAAGTACCAGCAGCAGCAGCAGCAGTGGCCTCATCGCCACGGGCAAAAGAAGTAGCAAGCTCGTCAAGCTCCTCATCGTCCATCTCCTCGGCCTCAGACACGGAAGGAGGAAGCTCAACACCCATCTGACGAGCCATACGGCAAACTACCTCCTCGGTACGAGCCAAGCGGGACTCGTGACGAAGAAGTATCCGGACGACGTCATCAAGGGTGGCAACGGGAGTAGCAGAGGCACTGGCAGAGGCAGGGACAGACGCTGAAGGTGTCGTCCTCTGAACGTGACGAAGCGCCGCAAGAGATTTCTTGACGGCCGTCGCATTCAGGGGAGGACCAAGGGGACGCTCATCGTCACGAGGCAATGTGACACGAAAATGACGAAACACGAGGGTCAACATGCATGGAAATGGGATATGAGCCGATTTATTGGACTTTCGAATACACTCGAAAGAGTCAATCTTATCGAGTATAATTCGAGCCCAATTAATCGAGCTCCCCATGAAGATCGCATAGATAAGCTTCAAAAATGGCTGGGATGGTAAAGATGAGGAGCCGTACTTGGGAAGCAAGCACGACTTCAGAATCAGATTTAGGACCCATGCATTTGGCTTGAATGATTTAGATGGCACGCCAATCATGGCAGGAGGAATCTGATGGAAAATCTCTGAAAGGATGGTCTGATCAAGAGAAGAAATATCATCTACCGAGATATCAGAAGGAAGAAGGCCAGACGAAGAGATACCCAAAATCTCTCCTAAGATTTCCGCAGTGAGGACTATAGGAGTCCCCAAAACGGTCGTCTCAACAGAGTGGGTCTGATCGTACTGACCCCGGATCCTATTAGCATAGAAAAGCTTCACTAATCTAGGGTAGGGGTGAGGATTCGCCTTCGGGTCATATCGAAGGTAATCGAGAAGACCCGACGACGACAGAAGATCAGCTAACCCTATAAAGTCGCTAAAGTGGACGAAATGCTCCAGAAGCAGAGGGCAATGTTCGATACGGTTATACGCCGCGAGACACAAAGGGTCATCGCGACATAACGAAATATCGACACCGCCCACCGGCATCGGACCATTTCCCTTAGGCTTACGGGTAGACGTACGAGGGTGGGTGCTAGACTCGGGATGAATAGGAGGAGTGGGTTCCCTATGAGTCTCGGTCTCAGGGTTATACTCCGTATCGGAATCAGTAGGAGTATGGAACGAAGATTGAGAAGCAAGAATTTTGGCCTTTGGCTTAGGCTTGGGTTTGGGTTTCGGTTGACCTTTAGGTTTAGCGGTTGTCGTCCTCTTCTTCTTGAGAGGAGGCGAAGACGACGAAGGATGGGTGGTCTTGGCTCTACGCTTCGGAGGGGTTGGATGCTCGGGATCCGAAGAGATTGGATCAACGGTCATCGGAGAGGGGCTAGAGGGAGTGATCGGGATACGTGTTCGGGCCATAATCTCGGCACAACACGACACAATCAATCGGAAATGAAGAAACCCTAAATCGGAATTAGAGAAACCCTAGGAGATGAAATCAACTGAACAACCTAACCCTAGAGCTGAAACCGAACCCTAGATAGGAGAGGGAGGAAGAGGAGATACCCTAGGTCGAAGATCGGCGGACGGCGACGGCGGGAATGGTCGGAAAGTGGCCGGAAGACGAAGGGTCTCGAGGGAGGTCGGGGTTTTGAGCGGAGAGAGAAGAGATTTCGATCGATTAGAATGAAAATCGATCGACTAAACTGAGTTTAAGTCGGTCGATTTCACAAATGACCAAACAGCCCCTGGCACAACTAGTCGGTCACAGTTCAAGCACTGACCGACTAGATCACGATCTAGTCGGTCGGTCAATGAGCTTGAACCGACTAGTTGCAAACAGTGGCTGAATCCAAGAATTACTGACAAGATTTAGTCGGTCTGCGTTCAAGTACTGACCGACTAGATCTCAATCTAGTCGGTCGGTCACTGAACATGAACCGACTAAAGAGTCAAAAACTTGAAAATCAAGTTCTCTCCATAATACGCTTGGACGATAAATCTCAAAACTCTCAATAAACATCTAAACTACCCCATTAATCATCGAAAAACAGAAATTTGACGATTACGCACAAATCGAACGAAAAATAAAGATATCACATAAAATTCCCGAAAAAAATCCAATAATTCTAGCATGAATGAGATATTGCCAAAAATAATAGCATGCAAAATTATTGAATGAAACATGAATCCTATATCTCGGATTCACCCATAATCCCCAATTCTCGACGCAACCGCACAAAAGAGTCCTCCTTTAGGGGTTTCGTGAAAATATCGGCGATTTGCTTTTGGGTTTCAACGTACACTAGAATGATGTCCTTTTTAGCAACATGATCATCTAAAAAGTGGTGTCGGACATCTATGTGTTTCGAACGGGAATGATGTACCGGGTTCTTGGAAAGACATATTGCACTTTGGTTGTCAACCATGATAGGGCAAGTATCACAATTTATACCAAAGTCTTTAAGTGTGTGTCTCATCCAAAGAACTTGAGCACACGCGGCACCGGCGGCAATATATTCCGCCTCGGTGGTTGAAAGTGATACGGAATTTTGCTTCTTGGAAAACCAAGAGACAAGAGAATTTCCTATAAAATGGCAAGTGCCACTAGTACTTTTCCTGTCGGATTTGCATCCCGCATAATCAGCGTCACTATATGAGACTAACTCATATGTGCTAGATCTCGGATAAAGTAATCCAAAATCTAATGTGTAACTTAGATAGCGAAAAATACGCTTTACCGCTACTAAGTGAGACTCCTTAGGTTGAGACTGATAACGAGCACATATACATACGGCAAACATAATATCGGGCCTACTTGCGGTAAGATAAAGCAAACTACCTATCATACCTCGATATAGACGAATGTCTACATCCTTACCGCCCGTATCCTTGTCAAGATGCGTAGTCGTGCTCATTGGAGTCTTTTTCCCGGAGGCATTCTCCATTCCAAATCGCTTTAGCAACTCCACCGTGTACTTCGTTTGGTGGATGAAGATTGCATCGTTCATTTGGCGAATTTGGAGACCTAAGAAATATTTGAGTTCGCCCATGTGGCTCATCTCAAATTGTTCCTTCATCACATTAGAAAACTCTTCGCAAAGAGCGAAGTTAGTAGCACCGAAAATGATATCATCAACATAAATTTGAACTAATAAAATATCATTATTCGCATGCTTAATAAAAAGTGTTGAATCGGCTTCGCCCATTTTAAAATTCAAATCCAAAAGAAAATTCTTTAGGCGATCATACCAAGCTCGAGGAGCTTGTCTTAAACCATAAATAGCTTTCTTTAGTTTAAAAACGTGATTTGGAAATTTTTCATTTACGAAGCCCGGAGGTTGAGAAACGTAAACTTCCTCAACGACATCTCCGTTTAAAAATGCACTTTTAACATCCATTTGAAATAATTTAAAATTCTTATGGCATGCAAAAGACAAAAGTAATCTAATTGATTCTAATCTAGCTACCGGAGCGAAAGATTCTTCGAAATCGATACCTTCCTCTTGACGATAGCCTTGAGCTACTAACCGAGCTTTGTTCCGGACGACGACTTGGTTTTCGTCGGTTTTGTTCTTGAAGATCCACTTTGTCCCTATGACGGTGTGGTTCTTCGATGGCAATGGAACAAGCTCCCAAACTTCATTCCTCTCGAATTGAATGAGCTCCTCCTCCATGGCTAAGATCCAAGCGCTATCTTCGCATGCTTCATTAATATTCTTTGGCTCTATCGATGAGGCAAAGGCACAATTTGCGAAGTGGTGAACTTGCGATCTCGTCTTGACACTATCATAGATATTGCCAATGACTTGCTCATGGGGATGGTCACGAACCGAATGAAGCCGTTTGGGAATACCTTGATCACTTGGAACATTCTCAACAACTTCATTAGTTGGGTTAGTCTCAATAGAATCAATAGAATCATTAGACTTAGAATTATCAAACGAATCACATAAAACATCCATAGAATCATTATCATTTGAAATTCTAGTTGGAACAAATCCTTCATTAAATGAGACATGAAGCGATTCCTCGATCGTTGAGGTTCGTTTGTTGAATATCCGGTAGGCTTTGCTACGCGTAGAATATCCAACAAAAATCCCCACATCGGATCTCGGATCGAATTTGTCCAAACTACCATATGTGTTCTTAATAAAACATTTCGAACCAAAAACACGAAAATGTTTAACTTGAGGCAACCTACCAAACAACAATTCATAACAAGTTTGTTTAGTGCCGGGCCTCAAAAGTATTCTATTAAACACATAGCAAGCGGTGTGTACCGCTTCCGCCCAAAATTGATGGCCAAGTTGGCTATCATCAAGCATAGTGCGAGCACACTCCACTAGCGTCCTATTCTTTCTCTCAACTACACCATTTTGAGGAGGTGCACGAGGGAAAGAGAAGGTGTGAGTAATACCAACTTCATCACAAAATGTCTCAAAAGACTCATTCTCAAATTCACCTCCATGATCACTACGAATAGTGACAATGGTGGTTCCTAAGAGATTTTGTACTTTCTTAACAAAAATTGTGAAGTTTTCAAAAGCTTCATTTTTATTACACAATGAAAATACCCAAGTAAATCTTGAATAGTCATCTACGATGACAAGTCCATACCTTGCATTTCCTAAGGAAGCTACTCTAGTTGGCCCAAATAAATCTAGATGTAATAGCTCTAGTGGCCGTTTAGTAGAGATGCTTTTCTTAGGTTTAAATGAAGATTTAGGTAGCTTGCCGCGTTGACAACAATCACAAAAACTTTTCTTTTCAAAAACAAGCTTCGGAAAACCTTTAATAGAATTCAATTTTGAAAGCTTATATAGTGTTCCAAAGTTCACATGTCCAAAGCGTCGATGACATAAGTGTTGTTCACTTGTGTTGGCAACGAGACATTGTTCATATGACTTAGGAAGATCCAAAATATAAATGTCTTTACGACGAGTTCCGGAAAATAATAATTTTTCATTATCCTTTCTTAAAATATGACACAATCCTTTCGCAAAGCTAACTTTGTAACCTTTGTCACAAAGTTGACTTATTGAAATAAGATTATGATTTAAACCACTAACAAGATAAACATCACTAATTAATGGTTTAGAAGGGTTACCGACTTTACCAACACCTATGATGGTTCCGCTCTCGTTGCCTCCAAATACGACGCGGTTTCCATTCGCAATGGGAACCACTCCGAGAGCAAACGAGCGTCACCCGTCATGTGTTTGGAGCACCCGCTATCGAGTATCCAATTCCCTTTGGAGCTAAATTTAAATTTGATGCTCCTTTTCTTTTTCTTTTCCTTGAGTACCTAAAGATAGACACTTTCATATCATGGTACCCAAGGTCATTGGGTCCAAGGGATTAGACCTTTGGAAGCCAAGTCCAAGTGGACTTAGACTTCCCCACATAATTCTTACTATGCACAACATCCGAAAAATAAGCATTCATGTACATTTGTTTTTCGTCCATGCTTGTGTCCTTTGGGCTCCAAATAGTGAAAATTTTGGGAGCCATCATCCTATTGGGTGCATGCATGCTACGTTGATTTCTACGTGATGCATGTTGTGGATAGGCATACGGGACATGATGGAATGGTGCACGACGAGAATTATTCATATGATGAGGTGGGTGTACATATGCATGTGTGGGAACACGTGCGTGAGGGTGTCTCACTTGGTGTGCACGTGCCTGAGAATGTGTTGCATAAAAATCATCATATGTGTGAGATGGTGGAGTAGGACGTGTGTTCCTACGTGGCATGTTATTAGTGTACATGTAGGCATGCCCCTTCTTTGGAGGTCCACCCAAAGTGGGTTTCTTTCCGAAAGAGGGTGTGGACGAGGTGGAAGCACCATTGGTAGATGAACTACCAATAGAGTGTTTGCTCCCACTCGTTGAGGCTTCGGAAGTTGGCCTAACAAAAGTAGTGACCGACTTGGATGAATTTCCCATCATATACCCCAAGCCAATGTGGTGTTTGGCCGGAAGTAAATCTTTTAGGATATTATCCAAATGGCCCTTACCCTTGTTGAATTTGTTGATTCGGCCCAATGTGTCCTCATATTTCTCTTTGAGAGAACGCAAAGAAGTATCCAAAACGGATATTTGCGATGTGAGCACATAAACACGAGATTTAAGATTCTCGTTCTCAATACTCAAAGTTGAGTTTTGAGAAGTTAAATCCGCCATCTCATGTTCTTCCGCATCCTCAATGCTAACATGTTCAAGTTTAGATTTGAGATTCACAATCTCATTTCTTAACTCTTCAACAACGGTGTCGTTGTTGGTGATGATATTCTTAGGCGATGTTTGAATGCTAGCTAGGTCATCTTTTACCTTAGTATATCTATTTACTAACTTAGTGTATTTTGACCAAAGTTGAGAGTTAGCATTTCTAAGATCATCCATCGTTACCTCATCGCTTTCGTCATTACTATCATCGGAAGAGGAGGATCCTTGATCGTTCTCCTCTTTTGCCATGAAGCACATATGTGCTTGCTCCACTTTCTCATCATCCGACTCTCCGCTTGAGGAATCCTCGGAGTCGGTGAATGTTGCTCCGACAAGTCCTTTCTTGTACCCCTTTTTGTATTTCTTGGACTTATCGAATTTTGGCGCCTTCCACTTCTCCTTTTGTTTGTTGAGAGGACACTCCGCTTTCATGTGTCCTGGCTTATTGCACTTGAAACACAAAGGAGAGGAAGAGGCGTTAGAAGAACCAAATTTACCTTTGGTCTTGAAGTTACCTTTCCGGAAGAAACGGTTGAACTTCTTGGCCATGAGTGCCATGGACTCCAAGTCCAACTCGTTTTCCGAGTCTTCATCATCGAAAGATGTGGATGAAGCCGCCTTGAATGCAATCGCCTTTTTCTTAGGCGCATCTAGGTTCAAATATGACTTCATCTTTTCTTGTAGCTTCACCTTGCTATCTTTGCGTACCTCGCATGACATCAAAGTACCCATTAGTTGAACTACGGTATATTTGTTCATATCATTACCTTCCTCGATGGCGAAGGTACGTTTTTCCCAAGAAGAGGGAAGTCCTTCAATAAGCTTTAAGCACTTCTCCTTTTGAGTGTAGATCTTGCCGAGGGCCTCTAACTCGTTTATTATGTCAACGAAGCGAGCGTAATATTCTTTCATCTTCTCGCCCTGTTGCATATGAAACATTTCGTAATCTTTGGTTACGACAACGAGTTTAGAGTCTCTTACCCGACTCGTCCCTTCATGTAGTATGAGGAGAGAGTTCCAAATTTGATATGCACTCTTACATGTGCATATCTTATTGAAGTCCTCGGGCTCCAATGCGCATTGCAAAGCGTTCATTGCCTTGGCATTGCTTACCTCCGCGGCGACCTCCGCGGTAGTCCATTTCTCAAAATCTTCTTCTTCGGGCTCGTTGTACTCCTTCATTGTAGTCCTCCATAAAGATGCACTTCGGAGGAAGGTTTCCATCCGACATTTCCAGTACCCGTAGTTGGTACCGTTGAAGAATGGAGGCCTTGTAGAGGAATGTCCTTCCATCACCGATGACGCTCCTTCACGGTTCCTGAAGGTGTCGTAGTTGGAAGGTGGAGGCACGGTCTTGTTGTCGTTGGCAGACATAGCTGAGTATCTGGCTCCGATACCAAATGTAATGCCCTACCAGCTACTGCACAAGTACTAGAGGGGGGGTGAATAGTACTTTAAAATAATAAGGCGTATTATTCCAAATTAAATTGCACACAACTACCAAGTCAATTTGCGGAAGCTTAAATTGAATGACAACAAAGAAATTAACAATGCTAACAAACGATGTTAATGGGTTCGGATCCACCCAAGTCTCCCCGACTTGTTCCCGGTGATCCTACGTCCCAACCACCCGGATCCCTTCCGGATACTTGAGTTAGAAACCCTAACTCAAGATTTCCACTATGAATATCTTGTGAAAAACCTTCACAAGATCAAATCATACATGCAATGGCAAAGTGAATCCCAAAACCCGGGATCACAAACTTCTCTCACAACCGAGAGAATCACAAAGAAATATTAAAGAGTTTAATATGAAATAAATACTCTTACCACAAAATCCTATACCTTGAGTTTTTCTTACCCAATAGGTGGAATGAAGGATTTGAGGAAGATGAAGTTACCAAACCCTAGCACCAAGGAAATGAGCAGCAATGGGTGCCTAGGGAAGATTTGGAAACTTGAATCAAGCAATAGCTTGAAGAGCTCACCAAGAACAAGCTTCTCTCTAGATCTAGAAATGAGAGAGAATGGGTTTCTTGTGAGGAAGAGAGCTTTAGATTTGAGGGAGAATAGCTATTGTAGGGAATTGGCGGTCCCTTAGGGCAAAAATTCTAGTCCCGTCCTAAGTCGGACGGAACATAGACACAAAATTATAGCAGCGGAAGAAAAACTATGTTAACTAATTAACATGCAAGTTAAAACAATTTTAACTTGGCCCTAAGGTCCAAGACCCTATGCCAAGATCTATGCCGACTTGGGATGGGTCTGACCATCCCAAGAAGGATCTAGCCTACTGCGATTAAACTAAACTAATGCTAATAAAACTTTAACCACATACCCGGAATCTCAGCCCTGGAGCAGGCGAGATGTTCCGCGCCGTCTTCCGAGCTGCTCCCATCCCACGCCGAGCCGCTCCTTGAACCGCTCCCCGAACCGCTCCTCGAACCGCTCCGCATCCCGAGGCGATCAATCCCCGTGCCGCCGAGCCAACCACGCGCCGAAGAAAGTTTCACGCGAGTGAAACCTCAGCCAAGATTTCAGATTCAGAATCCGAACTCCTTTGTGGCTTTGCTAGAGCCCGCAGGAGTAAGGCAGAAAATTTAGGGAGAAGAGAAATATTTATTTAAGCTTAGATCCGAGCGTGCTCCAACATTTACGAGAGCCGCTCAGATCTAGAGCTTGGGACGAGTCTTGAGGAAGGGGGGAGACCCCTATTTATATAGGCGGCGGACTCTCCCCTTTTCTCAAAATCCGATGTGGGACTAAACAATGGGTTAATTTAAAATCAAGTTAGTTTGCACTTCACAAAGTGCAAACTTCCGTGAATTTTAACTCACTCACCGTTGAGCTTCAGGATCGATACAACCTATCAATACGACAAGCGTTCAACGGTGAACGCATAGGAAAAAACCGTTCGTCAATCGGAGGTCGTTTGACCCTCCAATTGAGTGTCCAAAGATCAGCCCAAACACACAAAACCGCAAACAGCCAGCCGCCAAAATCCCACGCTGCCCTAGGCAGTGCGTGGGCCCCACTGGCGCCAGGCACATGCAGCGCACGCGCCTCGAGGCGCGTGCGCTGCAAGCGCCTCAGCGCGCGCAGACGTGGCGCGTGCACAGCACGCGCCTTGCGGCGCGTGCTGTGCACGCGTCGCGTGCACAGGGTTGCGGGGCGGGGCCCCGCCCGCATGATTGCGGGCGGGCCCCGCAATGGAATTGCGGGCGCTCTAAGCGCCCGCCTGTTTGCATTTTAAGGCAGCCCGGCCCAATGGGCCGGGCTAAAACCCCCTTTAATTAATTATAAATCAGCCCCTTGGGCTGATATTAATCAAGGGCTTGGGGTTTGATGTTTTGGCCATATCTTGCTCATTTGGTGTCCGATTTGGACGCCGTTCGAACCTGGGTCTAGACCGGGACATTCCCGTCTTACCCGTGAACTTTTCCTTGCGTTTATATTATTAAATATTGTATTAAACAATTTAATACACATTTAATCGCTTTTGCATCAAATGCAAAATAGTCCCTATCTAAGCTTAAATTACCATATTGCATCAAATGCAATTATTTCATCCCTTGCATCAAAAATGCAATTATTCTCCCTAACTAATTTCTACCTATTACTAGACGAAGCGTTGCACTCTGTGTGAGACCCTACAGCCTGACCCTTACAACAGGTTGGGCTCGAAGCCCTATACGGCAGTGACCACGAGCAGTGGTTGCCGTCCCTGCTTCAGGAATCATCATTATGTGGTTGACTCATTGACATGAGTATTGTCGGGACCACCTGACTGTTTCTGTGATGAATTCCTTAGTTATAGTCTCTTCGTCTAAATTGTGTCGTGTAGATCAAGTCTGGGGTACGGTCAAACTGTCAACCCTAATAACTTGACTCCGGTTAGTTTCTATCGATCTTTAGTCAATTAATGTTGGACTTCTTCCAACATACTCTGCGCAGAGTTTTTACTAAAGACCGAACTAACTCTACGACACTAACTCCCATTGACCGGGAGAGACGAATCCTTTCTTGGTCATTACTCGCCTCGTACGTTTCAAGTGACACCCAATCAAAAGACCTTTCGACAGGCCTTGCCTCGAAGCTAGGTCAGTTGATCTAAGTGGCACCGTTCACGCACAGGTCCGTCAAAATGACCTCAAGTCAAAAGACCAACTATCCTATCATCACTCAGAGTTATCACTGACAGATTGGTCAATATAACCATATGATAACTCTAGTGGATCGTTCAGTGAACTCATTCTAATGAGCACCTGTGCCTCGTCTTCGACTTCGCCAAGTCAAGCGATCATGAGATCATCGCCACCGCTAAACGGTGAAGACTAAGACACAATGGTCTATCCGATGTTTCGATATCCTTGTCTCGAAACATCTATGACCACGAACCATTTCAGACTTATGCTACAGACGGTCAAACGTTTCTCCATGATCGAGATACTCATCTCGATACCCGTTTGACCTTGCATAAAGTCTCAGGACTTTACCTAAGTCGATATCTAATGTTAACTACATTACAATATAACTTAGATAAATTATTACCAAACAGCTTACTGTTATTTCGAACAAGATGTTTGTGCTATTCACACAGGAATAAATGGCCTTGAGGGCATCATATTCCTACATCTCCCACTTGCACTCAGGCCCATTTATCTCGATATCTAATACCATTTTTACACATAAGTTTTCTCGACTTCATGTGATAGAGCCTTCGTGAGTGGATCTGCTAAAACCGTCTACACTATAGACTTAAGGGGGTTTTTATGTTTGAGTTAGACCAACCATTTGAATCTCATTCAAATAATTCACTTGGTCTATCAGAATCTATAATCCTTTATTTCCCTGGATCTTATCCAGTTCGTCGTATCTTACGATAATAATTTCAAATTAGTTATTGGTCATTTCAAATGGTTTATATCTCTTTCTGATAAAGTATCAAACTCTTTGATTACTTAGTCAAAATATATGTTCCATCCTTTTGATGATTCGCATGTAATTTATACGCTCCCACTGACCTTGAAAACTATCTGGCTAATTCATATAAGTTGGTTCGTCTAAATCATATTTAGAAAAACGAACTTATAAGTGAATCCGCAAATTTTCATGGTCAACCTAAGCGTTTTACACTGGCTTTGGTCCGAGTAGATCTGTACACATCTGTTGGCGAAACCGGTTTCATCATAATCCGTTTTAAAGAAATTAGGATGAAAACCGTTCCCGTCCAACATTATTGTACTTCACTATTTTCTTTTCTGCACCAATCTTTCAACTTAAAGATTTACTTGCAGAAAGTGAGGAAACATTTTCCTTGGGCACGTAAACTAAATTCTCAATTTATTTACGCACACGGACCTATTCTGATTGCATCAAGTTTTAAATCGGAGTTACTACTCCGAATTTCATCCTAGAAGTTGACTAAGTCATCATCAGTTATGATGTCTAACTCGACAATCCGTCTCACGAGATTCGAGTAATTTTACAACTTCCTCATGATTGATTTATTGAATATATTATTGATAATGTCCTTATAGAACATTATCAAAACCTAGGCATTACTATCTGGGACTTAACCCAGAGGGAGGACTTAACTCAGAGTCACTTATAATGGATCACACTAAATCTAATTAAGTGTGATTCATACCTTTTAACACACCGATGTGTTAACAGACTTGATCTGAGAGAAAATCACATTTTCTTTTAATTACACAAGATTTTATTTGGCTAAGTATTTGACCATTCGATCTAATCGAATCAGTTTAAATACTTTAGTCATTTTATTTTATCAGACTTGCGTTTCATCAAGAACACGTGTCTTAGTAAAATATACGAATAACTTATTTTGTTAAAATAGACTCGGGTACATCAGTATGTACGAGACTGAGTTCGACAACTCATTCTCCCACTGTCTCACAGATGGGTTTCGGCCATTGTATCAAAGAGGCTAAGACCCCCAAGTGTCCGTAGACTTCATAATACGAGAGGTCAGACCCCTCTTTATGTGACTTGTGAAGCTTAATCTCTTGATACGGCCTAGTCTAATTTTACCATATAAGTTAGCTACTATCTTGTGTATTTATACATTAACATTTAATATATATATTTATTTACAAATTACTTAACACAAAACATTACTTCAGAAGCAATGTGACGACATTCGTCAAAATGTGTTAAACGTCTTTTGTATAACAACTTATTCCGAAATGTGACATGAAAATATGTCACGTTTTCATTTCCTCCTACTTATGCCTCTACTAATGATAAATTAAACTAACTTTCTCAATTGACTTTCCGAAGTGCCTTCTTCCTTTTCTAAATCACATTTAGATATCAACATAAATAAATAGCTATGCAAGCAACTTATGTATCCAAACGCTTGAGCTTTGCAATCTTGAGTGTAGCTCAAGAAGTTGCTTGTCTCAAGATCCGGTTGGGATACATAGTCTTGCATCGCTCATGCACTCGTATTCGACTCAAACGGTTTGATCGAATTTTTGAACTTTGCGGATCAAAATTGTTTGTCCATACAACCTTGAGGGTAACTCGACAAGTTGTAGGGAGAAACATACTTTGAATGTCCTATATGTTCAAGCTGCCTCATATAGAGACGAGTGACATGTAGCTTTAATTTATTTGTTGGACCCAAAACTTAATGAAATCATATTTCTTAAGTCTGTTCTTTAGAAGGTCATTTAATGTCAATGAGAATATAGTTTGATTACATCAATTAGAATTTAACTTGATATTCAATTAATCAACTTTATGACCAATTAACTAATTTCAATATTATCAATTGATTCTTTCGGTAAACATATTCTTGCCCTAGATTTAGCATATGTTCAATATTAAATATAGGTAGATTGGCTTTTATCTATCTATATCCTCCCACTATTTTTACAAACGTTTTAAAGCTTAATAACGAACGATTTAATCGAATTAAAAATAATGGGTAAGAGTTCCAATCACCTTGAGTCTAAACAACCTTGAGTGTAGCTCAACAAGTTGATTGACTCTGCGATCGGAAGATGACTCTTCATCGATCATATCGGATATGACTCTCTTAATCGGTTTTTGCCCCTAGCCATTCGTGATCATGAGTGTGCTCATCCAAATCACAATGTCTAGTCTAGTCGAACCCTTGTTTTCATGTCTAGCCTGACTTGCCCCTCAGCTCGGTGTATGCACGACACGTCGGTTGGGTCAGGTCTTAGACTACATCTAGTCAGACTACATCGTTGACTTAACTTACGCCGGCGCTCGGGGTACGAGACGACGGTTAGGGTTAGTCAAGATTTCATCTTATGTATTTAAGGAGTTGGTTTCTACAGGGTTGCCATGTCACAGCTTGCGTGTATCTCAACAACTATAACACGGGCCCTATAGTTGCTAACCCCTAAAACAAGGAGGGCTACGGCTAATCTTGAAAAAGACCATTAACGTATTTGACTTAGATATAGTCCAGGGTGTCATACAATCATGATTCGCGACATTGCGGTCCAGCGGAACTCAGCCAGGGAATTGACTAAGCCAGGATCACTACCCCTTGGACTAGCAAGGGTTGACCCAGAACTCTTAGCCAAGCACATTGACTGGATCATGGTCCATTGAATGAAGCTTGTCATTTTTGTATGTATGTCATAGACTAAACAGCTTTTATTAACAACTAATTAATCCTATCAACTAGTTGAATCCTTAAATTCAAAATTTTTAGGATTTGTTTAATAACTTTTATTAAGTCCTTATCAACTATAAGGTTCACGTGCTACCCTAATCGTTATTAGGATTTTAATAAATTTTTATTAACAACGCTAGAAGCGAAGTCCTTTAATGAAAATTAATTATAACAATTTAGAATTGAAAATTCATTTAAAAGGACTACCCTAATCAGGAATTAGGTCTTAATATTGTTGTTAATGATTTATTAAAACATAGCAGGTCATTAAAATTCAAGTAATAAATTTTATCATTTTTAATGGCTAACCTAAAGGGTTGTCTTGTGTTATCAAATAAGGGACAAGATAAACAAGCCATTGAAATAACTCTACACTAATTTATCGCATAAAGATAGTGCACAACTATTTAACATTTAAATATACTAAGTTTATCGCATAAACAATTTTTAGCATGCATACATAAATTTAACATTTAAATTTAAAATATGATTTTAAAATTATTTTATTTTTTTTATCTCATAAAAAAACTTAATATTAAAATCACTAATTTGCATGCTACGTAAAAAAAAATTTATCGCATAAAAATTTTTAACTTTTAAAACAGTTTTAAAATATCTCATAAATTAAAACATCATTTTAAAAAAATTTCATGCTTAAAAAAAAATTTATCACATAAAAAATTTTAGGCATCCAAAATAATTTTAAACTTTTAAACATTTAAAATTAGTTTTAAAATTATCACATAAATTTTAAAACGTCACTTTAAAATTTTCCATGTTCAAAAAATATCAAAAAGAATTTTGAACATCTAAAACATTTTTAAAATATTATCTCATAACTTTAAAAACATTTAAAAGTATTTAAAAGCATTAAAACGTTTAATAAAATCGCAGTACCTAGATCGCTACGCAAACCTAGGCTCTGATACCACTGTAGGGAATTGGCGGTCCCTTAGGGCAAAAATTCTAGTCCCGTCCTAAGTCGGACGGAACATAGACACAAAATTATAGCAGCGGAAGAAAAACTATGTTAACTAATTAACATGCAAGTTAAAACAATTTTAACTTGGCCCTAAGGTCCAAGACCCTATGCCAAGATCTATGCCGACTTGGGATGGGTCTGACCATCCTAAGAAGGATCTAGCCTACTGTGATTAAACTAAACTAATGCTAATAAAACTTTAACCACATACCCGGAATCTCAGCCCTGGAGCAGGCGAGATGTTCCGCGCCGTCTTCCGAGCTGCTCCCATCCCACGCCGAGCCGCTCCTTGAACCGCTCCCCGAACCGCTCCTCGAACCGCTCCGCATCCCGAGGCGATCAATCCCCGTGCCGCCGAGCCAACCACGCGCCGAAGAAAGTTTCACGCGAGTGAAACCTCAGCCAAGATTTCAGATTCAGAATCCGAACTCCTTTGTGGCTTTGCTAGAGCCCGCAGGAGTAAGGCAGAAAATTTAGGGAGAAGAGAAATATTTATTTAAGCTTAGATCCGAGCGTGCTCCAACATTTACGAGAGCCGCTCAGATCTAGAGCTTGGGACGAGTCTTGAGGAAGGGGGGAGACCCCTATTTATATAGGCGACGGACTCTCCCCTTTTCTCAAAATCCGATGTGGGACTAAACAATGGGTTAATTTAAAATCAAGTTAGTTTGCACTTCACAAAGTGCAAACTTCCGTGAATTTTAACTCACTCACCGTTGAGCTTCAGGATCGATACAACCTATCAATACGACAAGCGTTCAACGGTGAACACATAGGAAAAAACCGTTCGTCAATCGGAGGTCGTTTGACCCTCCAATTGAGTGTCCAAAGATCAGCCCAAACACACAAAACCGCAAACAGCCAGCCGCCAAAATCCCACGCTGCCCTAGGCAGTGCGTGGGCCCCACTGGCGCCAGGCACATGCAGCGCACGTGCCTCGAGGCGCGTGCGCTGCACGCGCCTCAGCGCGCGCAGACGTGGCGCGTGCACAGCACGCGCCTTGCGGCGCGTGCTGTGCACGCGTCGCGTGCACAGGGTTGCGGGGCGGGGCCCCGCCCGCATGATTGCGGGCGGGCCCCGCAATGGAATTGCGGGCGCTCTAAGCGCCCGCCTGTTTGCATTTTAAGGCAGCCCGGCCCAATGGGCCAGGCTAAAACCCCCTTTAATTAATTATAAATCAGCCCCTTGGGCTGATATTAATCAAGGGCTTGGGGTTTGATGTTTTGGCCATATCTTGCTCATTTGGTGTCCGATTTGGACGCCGTTCGAACCTGGGTCTAGACCGGGACATTCCCGTCTTACCCGTGAACTTTTCCTTGCGTTTATATTATTAAATATTGTATTAAACAATTTAATACACATTTAATCGCTTTTGCATCAAATGCAAAATAGTCCCTATCTAAGCTTAAATTACCATATTGCATCAAATGCAATTATTTCATCCCTTGCATCAAAAATGCAATTATTCTCCCTAACTAATTTCTACCTATTACTAGACGAAGCGTTGCACTCTGTGTGAGACCCTACAGCCTGACCCTTACAACAGGTTGGGCTCGAAGCCCTATACGGCAGTGACCACGAGCAGTGGTTGCCGTCCCTGCTTCAGGAATCATCATTATGTGGTTGACTCATTGACATGAGTATTGTCGGGACCACCTGACTGTTTCTGTGATGAATTCCTTAGTTATAGTCTCTTCGTCTAAATTGTGTCGTGTAGATCAAGTCTGGGGTACGGTCAAACTGTCAACCCTAATAACTTGACTCCGGTTAGTTTCTATCGATCTTTAGTCAATTAATGTTGGACTTCTTCCAACATACTCTGCGCAGAGTTTTTACTAAAGACCGAACTAACTCTACGACACTAACTCCCATTGACCGGGAGAGACGAATCCTTTCTTGGTCATTACTCGCCTCGTACGTTTCAAGTGACACCCAATCAAAAGACCTTTCGACAGGCCTTGCCTCGAAGCTAGGTCAGTTGATCTAAGTGGCACCGTTCACGCACAGGTCCGTCAAAATGACCTCAAGTCAAAAGACCAACTATCCTATCATCACTCAGAGTTATCACTGACAGATTGGTCAATATAACCATATGATAACTCTAGTGGATCGTTCAGTGAACTCATTCTAATGAGCACCTGTGCCTCGTCTTCGACTTCGCCAAGTCAAGCGATCATGAGATCATCGCCACCGCTAAACGGTGAAGACTAAGACACAATGGTCTATCCGATGTTTCGATATCCTTGTCTCGAAACATCTATGACCACGAACCATTTCAGACTTATGCTACAGACGGTCAAACGTTTCTCCATGATCGAGATACTCATCTCGATACCCGTTTGACCTTGCATAAAGTCTCAGGACTTTACCTAAGTCGATATCTAATGTTAACTACATTACAATATAACTTAGATAAATTATTACCAAACAGCTTACTGTTATTTCGAACAAGATGTTTGTGCTATTCACACAGGAATAAATGGCCTTGAGGACATCATATTCCTACAGCTATCTCTTTAGAACTCAATGAATCTCTTAATGGCAGCTCTGTTGAAGATAGAAATGACCTAGGTTCGTATTTATAGGGTCCCATAAAAACAAGTTAGGTCAATCTCCAACGGAAAGAAATCTGTGAGAATTAGTCGGTCAAAGAACACTCACTGACCGACTAGTTCATCAACTAGTCGGTCAGTCACAAAGCATGGACCGACTAAGAGCAGATCTGAGAAGAGATAGAATTTCAGACCTAGAAAACTAGTCGGTCCAAGAACACTGTCTGACCGACTAGTTTCACAACTAGTCGGTCATCCAATGAACGTAGACCGACTAAGAGGCAAAACAACATAGTCTGAAGGCAAGTTGACTTAGTCGGTCCAAGAACAAAAGTTGACCGACTAGATTGTCAACTAGTCGGTCATCAAACGTTCTTAGACCGACTAACGGTAAACAGTAGCTTAGGAGAATTTTAGAGTGAACAGTCAGTCTCAACTAGTCGGTCAAAGAAGCATCACTGACCGACTAGTTCTCAAACTAGTCGGTCGGTGAGTCAACATAGACCGACTAACTGTAAACAGTAAAGAGCTAAGAATTAACTGACTGAAACTAGTCGGTCCAAGAACAGTTGCCGACCGACTAGATCACCATCTAGTCGGTCAGTACTTGTTCTTGTACCAACTAACATGCACAACAAAGTCCGAATCGAAGCGCGACGCTTCGAGGAAGTTAGAGTGAACTTGTGCAAGAATCCTAGAGCTACGAAATGAGTGAAATGAAGATAGAAACGTAAGATATACTCAAGGCTTAACATTCTATCAATCGAAACTAAAAGACTATAAATAAAACCTTAATAAACGGTCTTTGAGAGCTTCGATTGAATCTTCATTACTTCCAAAGCGTCGCAAGAGCTTCAACGAAGCTTTAGGCATGAAAATGAGCTTTGGAAAGTGTTGAGATGTCGCTTTGAATGTTCACGTGAAATTGGCGACGATCTCCAATACTGCGCTCACAAATTGTTAGTTCATGAATTATTTATGTTTGCTCATCATCCAAAACCAAATCCGGGGAGTCCAATATTCAACACAACTTCCATGAAGACGGAGGCCACGCTTGAAGATGGAGATATCATATGGGACTCACTGGGTTTCCAAAGTTGTATTTTCATTTTTAAAGCTGCAAATTTGTATAATTTGGACTGTGGACTTTTGGACTCTTTCTTGTGGGACTGGTCGATCCACACATTTAGCTTTTCGTTAAATATTGCCTCCGCATGAAAATGTTTTCTCTGATTAATTATTAATTCATGCATGTTTGTGCTCTGCTAGATAAATGGCTAATATTGCAAGCATTGATTTCGAAGTACTGGAAGCATCAGGTAGAAACTATCTAAGCTGGCAGCTAGATGTAAAGTTTCACCTGCGGGCAAAGTCCCTCATCGCTGCTGTGACTGAAAAAGAAAATGTTAGCGATATAGAGAAGGCGCAAGCCATCATATATATTCGCCGCCATGTGGACAAGACCTTAAAGGCTGAATACCTTACGGTCGAAGATCCACTTGAGCTATAGACTGCCCTTGAGGACAGGTATAAACATCAGAAAGATGTTATACTCCCAAGGGCATGATACGAGTGGGAGAACCTGAGACTGCAGGACATTAAGTCAATTGCTGAGTACAACTCAGCACTTTTTAGCATCACCTCACGCCTAAAGTTGTGTGGTGAGAAAGTCTCAGAAAATCGCATGCTGGAAAAGACATATACATCCTTCCATGAAAAATATGCGATACTCATGCAGCAATACCAAGAACGCAAGTTCACCAAGTATTTTGAGCTGATGTCATGTTTACCCATGGCCGAGCAAAACAGAGATCTTCTTCTCGCCACTCACAATATACGCCCCCGGCACTGCCCCCTACCAGAAGCTCACTATTCCTCTTCCTTCAAAAAGAAGAGAGATAATAAAACAAAAGAAAGACCACAGAAGGGGGGTCAACAGAAAAATGCCAAGGGCCATGTACAGCAGCAACGAAATAATGAAAGTAAGCGGAAGTTCACGTGGCACGGAAATGACAAAAATTATGCACCCCCACCCAAGAGGGAATGGGAAGACCAGTGCCATAATTGTGGCATAAAAGGCCACTGGTCCAGAGTGTGCCGAACTCCGCAGCATCTCCAAGATTTGTATAAAGAGAACAAGAACAATAAAGCTGAAACAAACCTGATAACCTCTGATGCTCCAGTCAAGTTTTCAGCTGATAACTTCGAAAATGATGACATGCTTGATTAGCCTTTACTTTTATCTTAGCAAGTTGTTTTAAGAATAATTTATGAGAGCATTTGAATTATGTGATTTGTTTTAGAATTAAAATGTTTATCTGAATATGCATGTGCCTACACGTTTCATCTTTTGAAACTGCTCTCATAAATGATTGGTAGACAATAAACACGTACGACTTTTTTCAATACAAAGACCAATATCAGGGCTATATTGAAGATCCAGGGAATGCAACACTGTTGCCCACAAACGACACAAAAATAAGAGGATGCACTAATCCCTCCGAATTCCAAAAGAAACTTTCTAAGTTTTGAAGGACATCCGTTTCAACGGATTCCATTTGGAAACAGCAAATGTAAATGAAAAAATTACAGTATGCAACGTCTCAAGATAATGGAGTAAAATCCATACTTGAACGTTTTGAGAGCCTTAGAGGCCTCTACCATACGAAGATTCGGAGAAAGGAAGCGGAATTAGACGGAGCACCTGAAGTGCCCGACATCTGCCAAGTTTTACTCTGGCATGATGGACTTGGCCACCCCAGATTTGTGATGATGCACTGCATCTTATCCTATGGGTATGACTTGAAGAGCCAGAAGATTCTTCAGAAGGGAGAATTCCCTCGCATCCCTTACTATAAGGGAAAACTAATTGCAAGGCCATCTCCACGAAAAGTTGAAAAAGAATCTCCACGCTTCCTCAAAAAGAATACAAGGAGATAGATGTGGATAAAATCCACCACCCCTAGTGGGCTATGTCAGTAATTCACTGTACTGATAAATGCATCCTCAGAATATTCGTACGTGTGTCTACTACAGACCCGCAACTTAGCTTTTCCAAAGCTATTGGCACAAAAATAAAAATGTTGCGGGCACATTTCCCAGACAATAAAATAAAGAAAATAAGTCTGGTTAATGTTGGGAAATATACCTCCCAGTCATTTCAAGAGAACTGCCAAGCAACTGGAATAGAAAATGAACATACAAGTGTCGCATGTTCATACCCCAAATGGGTCGGCAGAGTCACTGAAAAGTAGACTCCAATGGATTGAACGTCCATTAAATCCCGATTGCAAATGGATGCATGGGGACATGCAAATTCTGCATGCTGCATTGTAAATGAAAATAAGACTCTCTGGAGGTCAGAGTCTCCAATGCAACTTGCATATGGAATGCCACCGAACATTTCTCTTCGGAGAATCTTCGGTCCGCAGTTTAATTCCCCATCGCACCAACACAGAGGACAAAAATAGGTCATCAACGTCGCCTAGGTATCTATGAAGGGTTTGACTCACCCTCAATTATAAGACACCTAGAACCCCAAACGGGGGACGTAATTAAGGCACACCTTGAAGACTGTGATCTCGATGAGACGAGTTTCCCAAAAATAGTCCCAGATACTGGAAAATCTGGCGCGAAGCAAATTATAAAGTGGGATACAACAATTTTGACCCACTATGATCCGGTAATAATACAATGTGTAGATGTGATCCCGAAGATCCTCCACATACAGAACACTGTTCACCAATTACCGGAATCATTCATTGACAACCAGAAGATTGTCAGATCACACATCCCTGCTGCAAAAACTCCAGCTGGGATTGACATCCCCGAGAATGGATGCAATCCACCAGCAGCAGAAGTGGCTGATCCTCAACAGTAAAGAGACATACCACCAGGCTCTAAGGACAGAAACTCCTGGAGACCTTAAGACAATACTACCACAGGACAATGAGCTCCTGTCCACACCATCACCCTTCCCGGAATCCACTGCAGAGGAATTGCCGGGAAAAAGTGAAATTAAGTAAATGTTGTACGTACTGGGGAGGTGTTGGACAGATAGAACATAAATTGTCGACAAATGTATTCACGTATCATATTGCCATATACATCGCAAAAGCGATGAGGTTCGTAAATTATCGTTCCACACTCCGTTGCTAGAAGGCAAACGTAGAGATTGGCCAAAAATGTGGAACGTGGCAATAAAAGATGAGCTGGACTCACTTATGAAACGTGAAATGTTCGGACCTGAAGTCCTGACACCAAAAAGGTGTCAAACCTGTGGATAAAACAAAGTATTGCACACATAAGAAAAATAAATACAAAATCGTATGCTATAAGGTACAACCTATAGCCCGAGGAAAATTTCACTGAAACTAGGGATCGAACAAACCCAAATGAGCATGTCTCAAAAATGATGCATCAGTCTCCCTAAGTTATCAAAAGCGAATACCTTACGATTTGGCGAAGGAAAATTATGGATATGCTGTTATTGGATGTTATGACAGCATACCTTCGTGGATATCTGGTAAAAATAATTTCCACATTTCCTGAAAATGCCTGAATAGACTTCGGGACGTCTATTCAAATGAAGAAAAACAATAAGTATAATAAATAAAGGTACAACCAAGAGAATCATTTGACAAGTCAATGATTCCTACTGAAGGTTGTCTTTGCATCTGTGCAAAGAACAGGATTGGAGATCATAGTTGGAGACAACTAAAATCTCATCGGATCTCCTAAAGAGAAAACCAAACTACATGAACAAGCCTGACTTTTAAACATGAAATAAAAAGACCTAGGCAAATATAAAGTCATGGCTCATAGAATCCTGTTACAAACGCCCAGAAGTGCGTTGGAGAAATTAACAGGACCATTGTCATCCAAAGTACACCTACGGTGGTACACTTACTGGATGAACAAAAAGAACCCTTCCGATCGCTGGAAGAGGGGGAGGATATAACTGGTCCTAAAGTCCCTTATCTAAGTGCAATCATGCACTCCTGGCTAACTGCATGTGTCCCAGTATAGCAATTGCAGTAAACTCATTAGCCAGAGATAGTTGGCACCTAACAAGGGCCATTAGACCGGAGTTAAGCCTTCTGCGCTTCCTCCTAGGGTCGAAAGATTTGGACTTACAAATTATAGTAGCATCCTCCAATGTTTATGCAAATGCAGGTTACAGGTCCGGTCCCTATACTGATAAATCACAGAACGGGTACCCACATTGGGATGGCCATCTACTGCAAATATGCAAAGCAACTTATGAAGGCAATATCATCCTATCAATTCTGAGATCCTCACCATTCCAGAATCACACAAATGGTGTATTTGAGGGCGCCTGGTGGTACATCACATCCCGGTGACGACTGGGATAGAAGCTGGTTCTGTGGAGCTGACCATATAGTCTAAAGACCACATCAGAGGCGACGAAACTTAGCACACCTCTCCAGAGTTTCTGGATTCAGCAGCTGCTTGATGGTGATAGAATTTGTAATCTGTGTACATTTTCGGAATATTGAAAATAGGAGTGATGAGATAAGCCTACGAGATCTGAAAGCCTAAGAGCTTTTACAGATCAGGGGGAGTTGACATAATTTGTACTCTTTTCCCTTAGCTATGGTTTTTCCCACTGGGTTTTCCATAGCCAAAGGTTTTAACGAGGCAAATCACATCAACTCTGGATCCTGAAGTATCCATCCCTCTGTGACGCTCAGAATCCAGAAGTATTCATGAGCAGAGGCACTTGTAAAAATCAGG